>JAIUJO010000335.1:92500-517500 GCA_023846275.1 Vanilla planifolia
CTTTTTCTTTTTCTTCTTCATTTCCTTCTTCGTCGTCTTTTTCATATTCTTCTTCTTCTTCATCTTCTTCTTCTTCCTCTTCTTCCTCTTCTTCTTTTTCCTCTTCCTTTTCTACTTCTTCTTATTCTTCTTCTTCCTCTTCTTTATCTTCTTCCTCCTCTTCTACGGCTTCTTCTTCTTCTTCTTCTTCCTCTTCCCCTTCACGTTCTTCTACATCTTCTTCATCCTCTTCTATCTCTTTTTCCTCATCTTCCTCTAGTTCTTCTTTTTCTTCTTTCTCTACTCCTTGTGCTTCTTATTCTTCTTTCTCTTCTTTCTCTTTCTCTACTTCTTATTTTTCTTATTCTTCTTTGTCATCATCTTCTCTTCTTCCTATTTTCCTCCTCTTCTTCCTCCTCTGTTTGCTCCTCTTCTTCTTCTTCTTCTTCATCCTCTTTTTTTTCTTCTTCTTCTTCTTTAAATTTTTCTTCTTCTTCTTCTTATTCCTCTTCTTCTTCTTCTTCTCCTATTTATTCTTCTTCACCTTCTTCTTCTTCTTCTTCTTCTTCCTCTACTTCTTCTTATTATTATTCTTTTTCATTGTCCTCTTCTTGTTCCTATTCTTCTTATGCTTCTTGCACTTCTTCTTCTTCTTCCACTTTTTTATTTTCTTCTTGTTCCTCTTTTTCACCTTCTTCCTCTTCTTCCCCCACTTCTTCTTCTTCTTCTTCTTCTTCTTCCTCGTCTTCTTGTCCTTCTTCCACTTCTTCTTCTACTTCTTCTTCCACTTCTTCCTCATCTTCCACTTGTTGTTGTGATTCTTCTGCTTCCTCTTTGTCTTCTTTTTGTTCTTCTTCCTCATCTTCTTCTTCTTCTTCTTCCTCATCTTCTTCTTCCTCTTCTTTTTCTTCTTCTTCATTTTCCTCTTCCTCTTCTTCTCCATCTTCTTCAACTTTTTCTTCTCCTTCTTCCTCTTATTCTTCTTCTTCCTCCTCTTCTTCTTCTCTTCTACTTTTTCTTCTTCTCCTTCTTCTTCATCATCTTCTTCTTGTTCTTCTTGTTCTTCCTTTTAATATTCTTCTTCATCTTCTATCTCTTCTTCTTGTTTCACTTCTTCTTCCTCTTCTTCTTCTCCATCTTCCTCTACTTCTTCTCCTTCTTCTTCTTCATCTTTTCTACTTCTTCTTCTACTTCTTCTTTCTCTTGTTCTTCATTTCCCTCCTCTTCTTCTTCTAATTGTTCTTCTTCTTCTTCTTCTTCTTTTTCTCTTTCTTCTTCTTCTTCTTCTTCTTCTTCTTGTTCTCCATCTTCTTCTCATTCTACTTCCTCTTCTTCTTCTTCCTCTTCTCGTTGTTCCTCTTCTTCTCCTTCTTCTGCATCTTCATCTTCCTTTTCTTCTTCCTCTTGTTCCTCTTCTTCTTCTCCTTCAACTTCTTCTTATTCTTCCTCTTCCTCTTCTTCTAATCTTCCTCATCTTCTTCTTCTTCTTTCTTCTCTTGAACCTCAACTTTTTTTTTCTTCTTCTGCTTCTTCTTCTTTCTCTTCTCCTTCTTTTTCTTCCTTCTCCTCTTCTTCTTCTACTTCTTCCTCTTCTTCCTCTTCTTCTTCTTCTTCAACTTCTTCTTCTTCTTCCTCTTCTTCTAATCTTCCTCATCTTCTTCTTCTTTCTTCTCTTCTTCTTCATGTTCTTTTTCTTCTTCAACTTTTTCTTCTTCTTTCTCTTCTCCTTCCTTTTCTTCCTCCTCCTCTTCCTCTTCTTCTTCTTCTTCAACTTCTTCTTCTTCTTCTTCTTCCTCTTCTTCTAATCTTCCTCATCTTCTTCTTCTTCTTTCTTCTCTTTTTCGTCATCTTCTTTTTCTTCTTCTTCTTCTTCTTCTTCTTTCTCTTCTCCTTCCGTTTCTTCCTCCTCTTCTTCTTCTTCTTCTTCTTCTTCTCACTCTTCTTCTTTTTATTCTTCTTCTTCACCTTCTTCATCAACTTTTTCATCTTCTTCATGTTCTTCTTTTTCTTCGTCTTCTTCTTCTTCTTCTTCTTCTCCTTCATCTTCTTCTTCTTCTTATTCATCTTCTCCTCCTCCTCCTCCTCCTTTGTCCTCTTCTTGGTCTTGTTTTTCTTCTTCTTCTTCTTCCTCTTGGTCTTCTACTTCTTCTTCTTCTTCTTCTTCTTCACCATCATCATCATCTTCTTCTTCTTCTTCTCCTTCTGCTTCCTCTTCTACTTCTTCATTTTTTGCTTCTACTTCTTCTTCTTGTTCTTCTCATTCATCTTGTTCTTCTTCTTCTCTACTTCATCTTCTAGTTCTTTATCTTCTCTTCTTCTTCTTTTTCTTCTTTTTCTTTTTCCTCATCTCCTTCTTTCTCCTCTACTCCTACTTCCACTTCTTCTTCTTCTTTTATTCATTTTCTTCTTATTCATATCCTTCTTCTTATTCGTATTCTACCCCTTCTCCACATCTTCTGCTTCTTCTTCTTCCTCTTCTTCTTCTTCTTGTCCTCGTTCTCCATCTTCTTCTTCTTCTTCTTCTTCTTCTTCTTCTTCTTGCTCTCCTTCTCATTCTGCTACTTCTTCTTCCTCTTTGACTTCTTCTTCCTTTTCTTCTTCTTCCTCTTCTTCTTCTATTCTTCTTCTTCTTATTCCTCCTCTTCTTCCACTTCTTCTTCATCTTCTTCTTCTTCCTCCAAATCTTCTTCTTCTTCTTCTCATCTTCCTTTTCTTCTTTTTTTTTCTTTTTCTTCTTTTTCTTCTTTTTCTTCTTTTTCTTCTACTTTTTCTTCCTCTTCTTCCTCTTCTTCTTCTTCATCATCTTCTTCTTCATCATCATCATCTTCTTCTTCTTCTTCTTCTTCATTGTCTTCAACATCATCAACTTCTTTTTCTTCTTCTTCTTTATCTTCTTTAGCATCATCATCATCTTCTTTCTTTATTATTATTATTATTATTATTATTATTATTATTATTCTCCTTCTTTTTTTTCTTCTTCTTCTACTACTTCTTCTTCTTCCTCCTCTTCTTCTTCTTTTACTACTACTATTTCCTCTTCTTCTTTTCTACTTCTTCATCTTCTATTTCTTCTTCTTCTTCTTCATCTTCCTCTACTTCTTTCGTAATTTGTAATCCCCAATCCCTAATGTTTAATCGATAATCTCTAATCCCTAATACTTAAACCCCAATCTTTATGACCTAATCCTTTAATCCCTAATCTCTAGCCCCAGTACTGTAATCCTTAATTTTTAATCCCAAATCACTTATCCCTAATTCTTAATGCTTCTTCTTCTTCTTTTTGATCTTTTTGTTCTTCATCTTCTTCTACTTCTTTTACCTCTTCTTCTTATTCTTCCACTTCTTCTCCATCTTTTTCATCTTTTTCTTCTTGTACTACTACTTCTTCTTCTTCTTCTTCCACCTTTCATTCCTCTTCTTCCCCTTCTACTTCCTCTTCTTCTTCTTCTTCTTCCTCCTCTTCATCTTTTTCCTCTTCTTCTTCTTCTTCCTATTCTTCTTCTTCTTCTTCTTCTTCTCCTTCTCCTTCTTCATCATCATCATCTTCTTCAACTTCTTCTTCTTTTACTTTTTTTTCACTTGTTCTTCTTCATCTTCTTCCACATTTTCGTCATCTTTCGCTTCGACTTCTTCCTCTTTTTCTTCTCCTTCTTTTTCTTCTTCTTCTTCCTCTTCTTCGACTTCTTCTTCCTTCTTCACTTCTTCTTCTTCTTCCCCTTCTCCCTCTACTACTTCATCTTTTTATTCTTCTTCATCTTCTTCTTCTTCTTCTTCTTCTTTCTTTTCTTCTTCTTCTTTTACTTCTTCTACTTCTTGTTCGTCTTCTACTTCTTTTGGTTATTCTTGTTCCTCTTCTTTTTCTTCTTTTTCTTCTTCTTCTTCTTTTTCTTTGACTTCTTCTTCTTCTTCTTCCTCCTCCTCTTGTTTCTCTTCTTCCTCTTCTTCTTCTTCCTTCTCTTTGTTTTCTTCTTCTTTGCCTTCTTCTACTTCCTCTACTTCTTCTTTTTCTTCTTCTTCCTCTTTATCTTGTTCTTTTTTTCGTCTCCTTCTTCCTCTTCTTCCTACTCTTCTTACTCTTCTTCTTGCTCATCTTCCTCTTCTACTTCTCCCTCTTATTCTTCCTCTTCTTCCACTTCTTCTTCTTCTTCTTCTTCTTCTACTTCTTCTTCCTCTTCTTTTCCTATTATTCTTTTGCTTCTCCTTCTTCCCCTTCTTCTTCCTCATCTTCTTCTTTTTCTTCTTTATTTTTTTCTTCCCCTTCTCCTTCAACTACACCTTTTTCTTCTTCTTCATCATCTTCTTCTTCTTCTTCTTCTTCCTTTTCTTCTTCTTCTTTTACTTCTTGTTCTTCTTGTTTGTGATCTACTTCTTCTGGTTATTCTTGTTCCTCTTAGTTTTGTTCTTTTTATTCTTCGTCTTCTTCTTTGACTTCTTCTTATTTTTCTACTTCCTCCTCTTGTTCCTCTTGTTCCTCTTCTTCTTCTTCCTTCTCTTTGTTTTCTTCTTCTTTGCATTCTTCTACTTCCTCTACTTCTTTTTTTTTCTTCTTATTCCTCTTTATCTTGTTCTTTTTTTCTTCTCCTTCTTCCTTTTCTTCTTGCTCTTCTTCCTCTTCTACTTCTCCTACTTATTCTTCTTCTTCTTCCACTTCTTCTTCTTCTTCTTCTTCTTTTTCTTCTTCTTCTTCCTCATTTTCTTCTTCCTCTTATTCTTTTGTTTCTTCTTCTTCCCTTTCTTCTACTTCCTCATCTTTTTATTTTTCTTCTTCTTTATTTTTTCTTCTTCTTCTTCTTCTCCTTCTTCCCCATCTTCTTCAACTTCTTCTTTTTCTTCTTCTTCATCTTCTTCTTCTTCTTCTTCTTCTTCTTCTTCTTCACCTTCCTCTTCTTCTTCTTCTTCTTCTTCTTCTTCTTCTTTTTCTTCTCCTTCCTCCCCTTCTTGTTCTCATTCTTCTTCTTTTTCCATTTCTTCTTCTTCTTCTCCTTCTCCTTCTTCTTCTTCTTATTTTTCTTCTTCCTCCTCTTTCACTTCTTCATTTTCTTCTTCATCTTTTTTTTCTTCTTCTCCTTCTTCATATTCTTAGTCTTCTACTTTTTATTCTCGTTGTTTTTCCTCTTCTTTTTCTTCATCTTCTTATTCTTTTTCTACTTCTTCTTCCTCCTCCTCTTCTTCCTCTTCCTCTTTATCTTCTTCCTCTAATTTTTCCTCTTCTTCTTCTTTTTCTTGCCTTACCACTTCTTTTCAAAATCATCATCTTCTTCTACTTCACCTTCTTCTACTTCTCCTTCTTCTTCTTTTGCTTCATGTTCCCCTTATTCCTCTTTTTCCTCTCCTATTTCTTCCTCTTCTTCCACTTCTTCATCATGTTCTTCATCATGTTCTTCTTCCTCTTCTTCTTCATTTTCTTCTTATTTCCCTTCTTCTTCGTCATCTTCTTCTTCTTCCTCCTCCTCTTCTTCCTAATCTTCGTCATCTTGTTGTTCTTCTTCTTTGTGTTCTTCTCCTTCTTCTTCTTCTTCTTCTTCTTCGCCTTCTTCTACTTCTTCTTCTTCTCCGTCATTTTGTTCTTCTGCTTCTTCGTCTTCTTCTTCTTCTTCTTCCAATTCTTCTTCTTCTTCTTCTTTTTCCTCTTCTTCTTCTTTCTCATCCTCTTTTTCTTCTACTTTTTCTTCTTCTTCTTCCTCTTCTTCTTCTTCTTCTTCTTCTTCTTCTTCTTTGCCTCCTACTCCTTCTTCTTCTTCTTCTTCTTTTTCTCCAGCTTCATCTTCTACTTCTTCTTCTTCTTCCCCATCTTTATCTTCTTCTTCTTCCTCTACTACTTCTACTACTTCTTCTCTTATACTACTACTATTACTACTACAACTACTTCTTCTTCTTATCCTTCATCTTCTTATTCATTTTCTTCTTCTTTTTCTTCAAATTCTTCTTCTTAATCTTCTTCTTCTTCTTCTTCTTCTTCTTCTTCTTTCACTTTTACTTCTTCTTATTCTTCTTCTTCTATTACTTCTTCTACTACTTCATGTTCTACTTCTTATATTTCTTCTTCTTCTTCTTCTTCTTCTCGCACTTCTTCCTCTTCTTCTTGTACTACTTTCTCTTATTCCTCTTCTTCTTCTTCCTCTGGTTCGTCCTTTTCTTCCTCTTCTCTTTCTTTCATTTCTTCTTCTTCTTCTTCTTTTTCTTCTTCCTCTTCTTCTTTTTTCTCTTCTCCTTTCTCATCCTCTTCTTCTTCTTCATTATCCTCATCTTCTTCTCCTTTCTCTTCTTCCTCATCCTCCCCCTCATCTTCTTCTTTTTGTTCTTCCTCCTCTTCTTCTTCTTCTACTACTACTACTTTTTCTTCTTCTTCCTCTTCTTTTACTACTACTACTACTTCTTTTGGTTTTTCTTGTTCTTCTTCTTCTTCTTCTTCGTCTTCTTCATCTACTTCTTCTTCCTCTTCTTGTCCTTCTTCATCTTGTTCTCTTCTTCCTATACTTCATCTTCTTCCTCTTCTTCTTCTTCTTCTTCTTCTTCTACTTCTTCTTCTCATTCTTCTTCTCCTTCTTCTTTTTTAACTTCTTTTACATCTTATTTTTCTAGTTCTTCTTTTTCCTCCTCTAGTTCCTTTTCATCCTCTTCTTCAATCTCCTCTTCTTGTTCTTCTTCTTCCTCTTCTTCTTCTTTTAGCTCTTCTTCTTCTTCTTCTTCTACTTCTTCTCCTTCTACTTCTTCTTCTTCTTCTCCTTCCTTCTCTTTTTCTTCCTCTTCTTCCTGTTCTTCTTCGTTTTTTTCTAGCTCTTCTTCTTCTTCGTTTTTTTCTAGCTCTTCCTCTTCTTCTTTTTCTTCTTCCTCTTCTTCTTCCTATCCTTCTTCTTCTTCTTTCTCTTCTGCTTCTTCAACCTCATCTTGTTCTTCCACTTTTTCTTCTTCTTCTTCTTCTTCTTCCTCTCATTCTTCTTCTTCCTCTCCCTCATCATCTTCTTCTACCTCTTGTTATTCCTCTTCTTTGTCCTCTTCTTCATCTTCTTGATCTTCTTCCTTCTTCCATATTCCTTCTTCCTTCTTCCTTCTTAATTCTTTCTTCTTCCTTCTTCCTTCTTCATTCATCCTTTTCCTTCTTCCTACCTACTTCTTTCTTCTTCAATTTTCTTTCTTCCTTCTTTTTTACTCTTTCTTCTTTCCAACTTCTTCTTCTTTCTTCTTCTTCTTCTTCTTCTTCTTCTTGTTCTTCTTCTTCTTCTTCCTCCTCCTCCTCATCATCTTCTTATTCTTCTTCTTCAACTTCCTCTTCCTCTTCTTCTTCTTCTTCCCCTTCTTCTTCTCCTTCTTCTTCCTTTTCTTCTTCTTCATATTTTTCTTCTTCTTTTTCTTCTTCTTTGTCTTCATCATCTCCTCTTCTCTTCTTCTTCTTCTTCTTCTTCCTCTTCCCATTGTCCTACCTCTTTTTCTTCATCTTCTTCTTATTCTTCTTCTTCTTGATCTTCTTCTTTCGTCTTTCTTCTTTCTTCTTTTTTCTTTCTTTTTTCTTTTTTCTTCTTCCTTCTTGCTTCTTCCTTCTTCCTTCATCCTTCCTTCTTACTTCTTCCTTCTTACTTCTTGCTTCTTCCATCATCCTTCATCCTTCTTACTTCTTCCCTCTTCCTTCTTCCTTTTTCTTTCTTCTTTCCTTTTTCTTATTTTTTGTTTTTCTTTTTCTTTCTTTTCTTCTTTCCTCTTTTTTCTTCTACTTTCTTCCTTTTCCTTCTCCTTTCTTCTTCTTTTTTTTATTTATCTTTCTTTCTTTCTTCTTCTACTACCTTCTTCTTCTTTTTTCTTCTTCTTCTTCTTTTTCTTCTTCTCTTTCTTCTTCCTCTTCTTCATCTTCTTTATCCTTAATCGCTAATCCCTAATCCTGCTCTTCCTATTCCTCGTTCCCTAATCTTTAATCCCTAATCTTTAAACCCTAATCCTTTACCTCTAATCCCTAATCCCTATTACCTAATCCTTAAATCCTAACACTAATTGTTATCCCCAGTCCCTAAACCATATCCCTAATCTTTAATCTTTGATCTTAAATCTTTAATCTTTAATCTTTAATCCATAATCTTGAATTCCTCCATATTTAATGCCTAATTCCAAAAACCTAATACCTAATCACTAAGCCCTTGCCCACTAATCCATAATCTATCTTCATCTACTTCATATTCTTCTACTTCTTCTTCTTCTACATCTGCTTCTTATTCTTCCCTTTCTTGCTCTTTTTACCCTTCTTCTTTGTCACCCTCTTCTTCTTCTTCCTCATTTCTTCTTCTTCTTCTTCGTCTTCTTCATCTTCATCATCATCTTCTTCTTCCTATTCTTCTTCTTCTTCCCCTTTCTCTTCGTCTTCTTCTACCTCTTCCTCTTCCTTTTCCTTTTCCTCCTCTTTTCCTTCTTCTTCTTCTTATTCTACTTCATCTTCTTCATCTTCTCCCTTCTTCCATCTTCCATTCTCCTTCTTATTTCTTCCTTCTTCCTTCTTCTACCTTCCTTTTTCTTCTTCATTCTTCCTTCTTCTTTCTTCCTTCTTCCATCTTCTTTCTTCCATTTTCTTTCCTCTTTATTCTTTCATATTCTTTCTTTCTCCTTCTTCTTCTTCTTCTTCTTCCCCTTCCTCCTCCTCCTCTTCTTCTTCTTCTTCTTCTTCTCCTTCTACTTCTTCTTCTTCTTCTTCTTCTTCTACTTCCCCTTCTTCTTCTTCTTCTTCCTTTTCTTCTTCTTCCTATTCTTTTTTTCTTCTTCTTCTTCTCTTTTCTTCTTCATCTTCTTCTTCTTCTTCAGCTTCTTCATCATCATCATCATCATCTTAACATTCTTGTTGTTCTTCTTCTTCTACTACTACTACTTCTTCTTCCTCCTCTTCTAATTCTTCTCCTTCTTATTCTTCTGCTTCTTCTCCTCCTGCTTCTTCTTCTTTTACTTCTTCTTCTTCACTTCTTGCCTTTTCTCTTCTTGTTGTTGTTCTTCTTCTACTTCTTCTTTTTCTTCTTCTTCTTCATCTTCTTCTACTTCTTGTTCTTCTTCTTCTACTTCTTCTTTTTCTACTTCTACTTGTTCTTCTTCCTCCTTCTCTTCCTCTTCTTCTTCTTCTTCTTCTTCTGTTAATTCTTCTTCTTCTTCTTCGACTTCTTCTTTTAATTCTTCTTCTTCTTCTTCGACTTCTTCTTTTAATTCTTCTTCTTCTTCTTCGACTTCTTCTTTTAATTCTTCTTCTTCTTCTTCTTTTTCTTCTACTACTTCTTCATCTTTTACTTCTTATTCTTCTTCTTCATCTTTTTCTTCTTCTCCATCTTCTTCTGCTTCTTTTTCTTCTTCTTCCTGTTCTTTCTCTTGTTCTTCTTTCTCTTCTTCTACTTATTCTTCTCCTTCTCTTACTCCTCCATCTTTTCTTCCTCTTTTTCCTTCTTCTCCTCCTGCTTCTCCTTCCTCCTCATCTCCTTCTTCTTCTTCTACTACTTCTTGTTTCTTCTTTCTTCTTTCTTCCTTTTTAATTTCTTCTTTCTTGTTTCTTCTTCCTTCTTCCTTCTTCCTTCCTTCTTTTGTCTTCCTTCTTCCTTGTTCCTTATTTTTTATTCCTTCTTACTTCTTGCTTCTTCTTTTTTCCTTCTTCTTTCTTCTTTCTTCTTTATTCTTTCTTCTTTCATCTTCTTTCTTCTTCTTTCTTCGTCTTTCTTCTTCTTCCTTCTCCTTTCTTCTTCTTTCTTTCTTCTTCTTGCTTTCTTCTTCTTCTCCTCCTATTTCTTTTCTTCTTCTCCTTCCTCTTCTTTATCCCTAATTCCTAATCCAACACTCTGTAACACCTAATCTATAATCAATAATCTCTTGCTCCCTAATCATAAATCCCTAATCCCTAATCTTTAATATCGAATCCCAAAACCTTAATGTTTAATTACTAATCCCCAATCCTTTTTCTTTAATCCATTCCTAATCTTTAATCACTAATCCTTAAACCCTAATCCCTAATGCCAAATCCCTAATCGCTTTTCTTTAATACCTTATCCTTAATCTTTAACTCCTAATCCCTAATTCCTAATCCTTAATTGCTAATTCCTAATCCTTATTACCTTGTCTTGAATTCCAAATCCTAGATCTATAATATCGAATCCCTAATTCATAATCTTTCATCCCAAATGGTTAACCCTTAATCGCTAATCTTTGATACTTAATCCTTAATCTCTTAATCCCTAATCCCTAATCCCAAAACTAATCCTTAATCCCCAATCCTTAATCCTTAATCCCTAATTCCTAATCCTTATTCCCAAATCTATATTCCTTATTTCCTAATCCCTAAATGCTAACTATAACTGCTAGTTCCTAATCCATAAACCCTATTCTTTATCTCCAACCCCTAATCCTTAATCCTTAATCTTTAATACATAATCATGAATCCCTCCCTCTATAATGCCTAGTCCTCAATCCCTACTACCAAAATCCAAATCCCAAAGCCTTAACCAACAAATCCATAATCTGTCTTCTTCTTCTTCTCCTTCTTCTTCTACTTCTACTTCTTCTTCTCCATCTTCTTCTTCTTCTTTTAATTCTTCTATTTCTTCTAATTCTTCTCCATCTCACCCTTTTAACCCCTCTTCTTCATCTACTTTTCTTATTCTTCTTCTTTTTCATCATTGTCAACTTCTTCTTCTGCTTCTTCTTCTTCTTCTACATCTTGTTGTTCTTCAAAATCTTCTTCTTCTTCTCTTCTTCAACTTCTTTGTATTCTGCTTCTTTTTCTTTTGCCTCCTCTTCTTCTTCTCCTTCTTCCTCTGTTTCTTCTTCTTCTTATTATTATTGTTATTATTATTTGTGTTCTTCTTATTCCCTTATTCTTCTTCTTCTTCTTCTTCGTCCTCTTGTTCTTCCACTTCAACATCTTATTATTATTATTATTCCCCTTCTTTTTCCTCTTCTTCTTCTTCTTTTGCTTCTTCTTCCTCTTCTACTTCTTCTTCTTCTTCTTTTTCTTGTTCTTCTTCTTCTACTCTCCCATTACTTCTTCATCTTCTTCTTCTTCTTTACCTTCTTCTTCTTCCCCTTCCTATTCTTCTTCTTCTTCTTTATTGCCTTCTTCTTCTTCTTCTTCTTCTTCTTCTTCTTCCTCTTCTTGTTCCTCTTCTTCTTCTTCTTCTTCTCCTTGATCTTCTTATTTCTCTTCTTCCTCTTCTTCTTCTACTTTGTCTTATTTTTCTTCTTCATCTTCTTCTTTCTGTTCTTCTTCTACCCCTTTGTCTTCATCTTCTTCTACCTCTTCCTCTTCCTCTTCCTCTTTCAGTTCTTCATTATCATCGTCTTCTTCTTCTTCTTCGTCTACATCTTCTTCCTTCTTCTTTCTACATCTTCCTTCCTTCTTCTTCCTTCTTATTTCTTCCTTCCTTCTTCCTTTAATTTCTTCCTTCTACCTTCTTCTTTCTTCCTTCTTCCATCTTCTTTCTTCCTTCTCCTTTCGACTTTCTTCTTTCTTATTTCTTCATTCTTCCTCATCTTTTTCTTTTTTTTCTTCTTCTTCCTCTTTTTCTTCTTCTTCTTATTCTTCCACAACTTCTTCTTCCTCTTCTTCTTCTTCCTTCTCTTCTCCCTCATATTCTTCTTCTTCTTCTTCTTCTTCTTTTTCTTCTTCTTTTTCTATTACTTCTTCTTCATCGTCTCCTTCTTCTTCTCCTCTTTTTCTTCCTCTTCCCATTCTTCTTCTTCTTCTTCTTCTTCTTCATCATAGTAATCATGATCTTCTTCTTCTTCTATTACTACTTCTTCTTCTTCCTCTTCTTCTTCTTCTTCTTCGATTTCTTCTTCTTGTTCTTTTTCTTATTCTTCTTCACTTCTTTTTGTTCTTTCTTTTCTTATTCTTCTTCTTCTTCATCATCATCATCATCTTCTTCTTTATCTTCTACATCTACATATTCTTCTTCTTTTTTTCTTCTTCTTCTACTTCTACTTCTTCTTCCTCCTCCTCTTCATCTTCTCGTTCTTCTTCTTCTTCTTCTCCTTCTTCTACTTCTTTGTCTTTTTCTATGACTACTTCGTCTTCATCTTCTTCTTCTATTTCTTCTTCTTCTACTACTTATTCTTTTTTTTCTTCTTCTTCTTCATCATCTTCTTCTACTTCTTCTTCTTCTTCTTCTTCCTCTTCTTTCCTCTTCTTCTTTCTCTTCTTCTTCTTTGCTTCTTCTCCTTCTCCTTCTCCTTCTCCTTTCCTTCTCCTTGTCTTTTCCTTCTCCTTCTCCTTCTTAATCTCCTTCTCCAACTCCTAGTTCTTGTTCTTTTCTTCCTCCTTTTCCTTCTATTTATTTCTTCTTTCTTCTTTCTTCTTTTTTTCTTTCTTCTTTCTTATTTCTTCATCCTTCTTCCTTCTTCCATCCTTCATCTTCCTTCCTTCTTCCTTCTTCCTTGTTCCTTCTTCCTTCTACCTTGTACCTTCTTACTTCCTTTTCCTTCTCCCTTCTTCGTTCTTCTTTCTTTTTTCTTCTTTCTTCTTTCATCTTTCTTCTTCTTTCTTTTTCTTCCTTCTCCTTTCTTCTTCTTTCTTTCTTCTTCTTTCTTTCTTCTTCTTCTCCTCCTTATTCTTCTTCTTCTCCTTGTTCTTCTTTATCCCTAATCTTTAACCCTTAATCCTCAATGTCAAATACCTAAACCATAATCTCTAATCACTAATCCCTAACACTTAATCTTTAATCCATCCCTAATCCCTGATCTTTCTTCTTTAATACTTAATAACTGATCTTTAATTCTTAAACCTTAAATCTTATTCTTTATCCTTAATCCCTAATCTCTAATCCCTTATCTTGAATTCCTAATCAAAAATATATAATCTCTAATCCTTAATTCTAATCCCCAATCCCTAATGCTTAATCCATAATCCCTGATACTTAATCCATATTTCTTTAATCTCTAATTCTTAATCCCTAATCCTTAATCCAAAATCCTTAATTCCTAATCCTTTTTTACAAATTTTGATTTCTTAAATCGTAATCTTTAAAATCTAACACCAATCATTGATTCCTAATCCTTAAGACCTATCCAAAATAACTAATTTGTAATTCCTAATCCTTAATCTCTAATCCATAATCTTGAATCACTCCCTCCCAAATGCTTAATCCCCAATCCCTAATACCTAATTCCTAATCGCTTAGTCGTAGACAAGAAATCCATAGTCTGTCTTCTTCTTCTTCTTCATCTTCATTTACTACTACTTCTCCTTCTTGCTCTTCTTACTCTTCTTCTTCATCCTCTATTTCTTCTAATTCCTCCTCCTCCCCTTCTTCATCTTCTTTCTACTTCTTCTTTCTCTTCTTATTCTTCTTCCTTTTCTTCTTCTTCTTCATTTTGTCTTCTTCTACTTTTTCTTCTCCTCCATCTTCTTCCTCTTCTTCTTCTTCTTCTTCTTCTTCTTCTTCTGCTGCTTCTTCTTCTTCTTCTTCTTCTTCTTCTTCTTCTATGTCTTCTTCTTCCTCTTCTTTTCTTCTACTTCTTCATATTCTTCTCTTTCTCCTTCTTCTTCTTCCTCTTCATCTTCTTCATCTTCTTCTTCTACTTCTTCTTTTTCCGTACCTTCTTCTTCTTCTTCTTCTTTTCTGCCACAATCTTCTTTTTCTTCCCCTTTTTGTTATTCTTCCATTTCTTCCTCTTCATCTTTCTCTTCTTCTTCTTCTTTTTCTCCTTCTTCTTCTTCTTCAGGTTCATCTCACCCTTCTTCTTCTCTTCTTCTTCTTCTATTAATTTTTCTTCTTCCTCTTCCTATTCTTATCCTTCTTTTTCTTCTTCATCATCATCATCATCATCATCTTCTTCTTGTTCTACTACTTCTGATTCTTTTTCTACTTCTTCTTTCTCCTCATCTTATTCACTTTCTTCTTCTTTTGCTTCTTATTTTTCTTCTACATCTTCTTCTTCTTTTCTTCTTCTTCGTCTTCTTTTTCTTCTTCTTCTTCTTCACTTCTTCTTTTTCTTTCTCTTCTTATTCTTATTCTTCTTCTTTTGCTTCTCCTTGTTCTTCTTCTCTTTCTTCTTCTCCTTCTCCTTTTTCTCCTCCTCCTCCTTCTTCTTCTTCTACTACTACTTCTTCTTTTTCTTCTACTTCTTTTTCAGCTTCTTTTTCTTCCTTTTTCTCCACTTCTTCTACTCTTTGTCATTCTTCTTCTTCTTCTTCTTCAACTTCTTCTTCTTGTACTTCTTCTTCTTCTTCTTCTTCTTCTTCTTCTTCTTCTTTTTCTTCTTCTTCTGCTTCTTCTTCTTCTCTACTTCTTCTTCAACTTCTTCTACTTCTTCTTCTTCTTAGTCTTCTATCTCTTTCTCTTCTTCCACTTGTTCTTTATCCTCTTCTTCTTCTCCATCAACTTCTGCTTCTCCATTATTTTCTCCACCTTCTACTTCTCCGTCTCCTTCTCCATTTCCTCCTTGTTGTCTTCTTCCACTTTTTCCTTCTGCTAGTCCATCTTCTTCTTCTTCTTCTTCTTTCTTCTTTCTCTTTCATCATTTTTCTTTCATCTTTCTTATTTCTTCGTCCTTCTTCTTTCTTCCTTCTTCCTTCCTTTTTCTTTCTTCTTTTTTTTCTTCTTTCTTCTTTCTTCTTCTTTGTCCATCTTTCTTCATCTTCAGTTTCCCTTCTTCTTCTTCTTCTTCTTCTTTCTTCTTCTACCTCTTCATCTTCCTACTCTTCTTCTTCATCTTCTTCTTCTACTACTTCTTATTGTTATTCATTACCTTCTTTCATCTTCCTTCTCCTTTCTTTTTTCTTCCTTCATTCTTCTTTTTTGTTCATTTTCCATCTTCCATCTTCCTTCGTCTTTTTTCCTTCTTCCATCTACTTTCTTCCTTCTTCCTTACACTTTCATCTTTCTTCTTTCTTCTTCTTCTTACATTTCTACTTCTTCCTCTGCTTCTTCTTCTTCCACTTCTTCTACTTCATCTTCTTTTTCTTCCCCTTCTTCTTCTTTTTCCTCTTCTTCTTCTTCATGTTCTTCTTCTTCTTTTTGTTCCCCTTCTTCTTCTTCATCTTCTCCTTCTTCTTCTCCTCTTCTTCTTCTTCTTCTTCTTCTTCTTCTTCCTCTTCCCATTCTTCATTTTCTTCTTCTTCTTTTTTATCTTCTTCATCATCATTAAAATCATCTTCTTCTTTTTTCTCTTCTTCTTCTTCTACTACTTTCTTCTTCTTCTTATTCTTCTTCTTCTTGTTCTTCTTCTTCTTCTTTTTCTTCTTCTTCACTTCTTCTTGTTCTCCCTTTTCTTATTCTTCTTCTTCCTTTGCTTTTGCTTCTTCTTCTTGTTCTTCTCGTTCTTCTTCATCATCATCTTCTTCTTCTTCGTTTCTTCTTCTTCGACTTCTACTTCTTCTTCTTCTTTCTTGTCTTTCTCCACTTCTTCTTCTCCTTCTTATTCTTCAACTTCTTCTTCTTCTCCTTCTTTCTTCTTACTCCTTCTTTCTAATTTCTTTTTTTCCCTTCTTTCTTCTTCCTTCTCCTTTTCCTTCTTCCGCCTTCTCCTTTCTTCTTCTTTCTTTCATCTTTCTTTCTTCTTCTTTCATTCTTCTTCTTCTTCTCCTCCTTCTTCTTCCACTTCTTCTTCTTGTTTTTCCTCTTCTTTTTCCTCTTCTTCTTCTTCTTCTTCCACCTCTTCTTCTTCTTGTTCTTGTTTTTCTTCCTATTCTTCTTCTTTTTCCTCTTCTTCTTCTTCATGTTCTTCTTCTTCTTTTTTTCCCCTTCTTCTTCTTCATCTTCACCTTCTTCTCTTCTTCTTCTTCTTCTTCTTCTTCTTCTTCTTCTTCTTCCTCCTCTTCCCATTCTTCATTTCTTCTTCTTCTTCTTTTTTATCTTCTTCATCATCATGAAAATCATCGTCTTCTTTTTCCACTTCTTCTTCTTCTACTACTTTCTTCTTCATCTTATTCTTCTTCTTCTTCTGGTTCTTTTTCTACTTCTTCTTTTTCTTTTTCTTCTTCTTTTTCTTCTTCTTCACTTGTTCTTGTTCTTCCTTTTCTTGTTCTTATTCTTCTTTTTTTTGCTTCTTCTTCTTCTTGTCATTCTTCTTCGTCATCTCCTTCTTCTTCTTCTACTTATTCTTCTTCTTTTCTTCTTCTACTTCTTCTTCTTCGTCGTCTTTCTTGTCATTCTCCACTTCTTCTTCTCCTTCTTCTTCTTCTTCTTTTTCTCCAACTTCTTCTTCTCCTCCTCCTTTCTTCTTACTCCTTTAATCTTTCTTTTTTTCTCTTCTTTCTTCTTCCTTCTCCTTTTCCTTCTTCTGTCTTCTTTTTTCTTCCTCTTTCTTTCTTCATCTTTCTTTCTTCTTCTTTCATTCTTTTTCTTCTCCTACTTCTTCCACTTCTTGTTCTTGTTTTTCCTCTTCTTCTTCCTCTTATATTTCTTCTTTCTCCACTTCTTCTTCTTCTTCATCTTCTTTATCTTCTTCTTCTTCCTTGTCGGCTTCTTCCGCATCTTCCTCTTGATCGTCTTCTTCTACTTCTACCTCATTTTCTTCTTCTACTACTTTTCCACTTCCTCTTCTTCTTCTTCTTCTTCTTTTTCTTCGACGTCTTCGACGTCTTCTTCTTCTTCTTCTACTTGTTTGTCTTCTTCTTCTTCTACTTCTTCTTCTTCATCTTCTCCATCTTCATCTGCTTCTTCTTCTTATTCTTCTCCTTCTTCTTCTTCTTTTCTTCCTCTTCTTCTTCTGCTTCATCCTCTTCTTCTTTGACTCTTCCTCTTCTTCTACTTCTTCCTTTTCTTCCTCTTATTTTTCTTCTTCAACTTCATTTTTCTATTCTTCTTCTTCATCATCATCATCTTCTTCTTCACCTTCTCCTTTTTCTTCTTCAACTTTTTCTTCTTCTACAACTTTTTCTTCTTCTTCTTCTTCTTCTTCATCTTCTTCTACTTTTCTTTATTCTTCTTATTCTTCTTTTGTTTTTCTTCTTGTTCTTCTTCTTTTCTTCTTCTTCTTCTTCTCCTACCTCTTTTTCATCTTCTTTTCTTCTTCTTCTTCTTCTTCTTCTTCTTCTTTTTCTTCTTCTTCTTCTTCTTCTTTTTCTACTTTTTGTTCTTCCTCTTCTTCATTTTATCTTCCTCTTCTTCTCTTCTTTTTCTTCTTCTTCTTCTTTTCTTCCCCCTCTTCTTCTTCTTCCTCTTCTTCTTCTTCTTCTTCTCTTTTTCTTCTTGTTCTTCTTCATTTTCTTTTGCTTCTTCTTTTTCTTCTTCTTCTTCTACTATTACAACTACTTCTTTGCTTCTTCTTGTTCATCCTCTTCTTATTCTTCTTCTTCTTATTCTTCTTCTTCTTCTTCTTCTTCTTCTTCTACTTCTTCTCCTCCTCCTCCTCCTCCTTCTTGTTCTTCTTCTTTTTCTCTTCTTCTTTGTCTTCTTCTTCTTCTTCTCCTTTTGCTTTTTCATCTTCTTTTCTTCTTCTACCTCTACTTCTTCTTCTTCTTCTTGATTCTTATCTCTCTCCTCTTCTTCTTCTCCTTCTTTTTCTTGTTCTTTTCCTTCAAGGTCTTCTTCTTCTCCTTCTTTCTTCTTCTATCTTCTTCTTTCTTGTTTCTTCCCTTCTTTCTTCTTCCTTCTCCTTCTTCCTTCTTCTACTTTCTCCTTTCTTCTTCTTTCTTTCTTCTTTTTTTCTTCTTCTTCTCCTCTTTCTTCTTCATCTTCCTTTGCTTCTTCCACTTTCTCCTTAATCTCTAATCCCTAATTATGCTCTCCATAACACCTAATCTATAATTCATAATGCCTTCCTCCCTAATCCCCAATCTCTATTCCCAAATACCTAATGCAAAATCTAAAATTTGAAATCCCTAATCTTTAATCACTAATCCCTAATTTTTAATCTTTAATCATTAATCCCTAATTCTTTATCTTTAATCCATCCCTAATCCGTAATCACTAATCCTTAAACTCTAATCCCTAATGCCTAAACCCTAATCTCTTGTCCTAAATTCCTAATCCTAAATCTCTAATCTTTAATCTCTAATTCGTAATCTCTAATCTCCTATGCTTAATTCCTAATCCCTAATCTCTGATACTTAATTCTTAATCCCTTTATCACTAATGGCTAATCCCTAATCCCTATTTTAATATTTAATGCCTAATCCTTAACTCATAACCCTTAATCCCTAGTGCCTCATTTCTAATCTGTATTCCCAAATAACTATTCCTTAAACCCTAACCCTAATCACTAATCTTTAATACTTAATTCCTAATCCTTAATCCAGAATCCCTAATCTTTAATCTTTAATCCATAATCCATAACACAAAATTCATCCCTCCTTATTGCCTAATTGCTAATCACTAAGCCTTTACCCACTAATCCATAGTCTGTCTTTTTCTTCTTCTCCTCCTTCTACTACTTCTTCTTCTTCTTCTTCTTCTTTGCTCTTCTTACTATTCTTCTTCATCCTCCTTCTCTTCTTCTTATTCCTCCACATCTTCTTGCCCTTCTTCTTCCTCTTCCTCTTCTTCTTCTTTATCTACTTCTTCTTCTTCTCCTTCTTCATCTTCATCTTTATCTTCTTCTTCTTCCTCTAATTCCCCTTCTTCTTTTTCTTCTTCTTCTTCTACTTCTTCCTCTTCTTCTTTTTATGTTTTTCTTCTTCTTCTTCTTCTTCCACTTCTTCATCGTTGTCTTTCTCGTCTTCTTCTTTTGATTTTTTTCCTCTTCTTCCTATTCTTCTCCTTCCACTTCTCCTACTAGTTCTTCCCCATTATCTTCCTCTTATGTTTCTTCTTCTCCCTCTTCTTCTTCTTCTTCTTGTTCTTTATCTTCTTCCTCTTGTTCCTCATGTTCCTCTTCTTCTTCTTTTTCGTCCTCATTTTCACCCTCTCCTTCTTCTTTTTCCTCTTCCCCTTCATCGTCCTCTTCTTCTTCTTCTTCTTTTTGGTCCTCTTCTTCCACGTCCTCTTCTTCATCTTCTTCATCTGCTTCTACTTCTTCTTCTTTGTCTTCTTCGTCCTCTTCCCCTTCTACTTTTTCTTTTTCTTCTTGTGTTTATTCCTCTACTTCTTCTTCTTTTATTTCTTCTTCTTCTTCTTCACCTTCACTTTCCTCTTCATCAACTTCTTCTTCTAGCTGTTCTTCTTCTTCTTCTTCTTCTTCTTCTTCTTACTTCTCTTATGCTTCTCTTCCTCTTCTTCTTCTGCTTCTTTTTTTTCTTCCTTTTGTTCATCTATTACTACTTGTTTTTCCTTTTCTTCTTCTTTTTCCTCTTCTTCTTCTTCTTCTTCTTCTTCTCCTTCTACATTTCCTTCTTCAACTTTTTCTTCTTCTTCTTCTTCATCTTCTACTTCTTCTTCTTCATCATCTTCCACTTCTTTTTCTTCTTCCTCTTCTACTTCTTCTTCTTTTTCTTCTTCTTCTTCTTCTTCTTCTTCTTTTTCTTCTTCTTCATCTTCTTCTTCTTCCTCATCTTCTTGTTCTTCTTTTCTTCTTCTTCTTCTTCTTCTTATTCATATTCTTCTTCCTCTTCTTCTTCTTCCACTTTCTCTTCCTCTTCTTCCTTTTCTTCCCATCTTCTTCTTGTTCTTCTTCTTATGTTTCCTCTTTTGCTTCTCCTTCCTCATCTTCTTCTTCTTCGTGAATTTCTTCTTCTTCTTCCTCTTCTTAATAATCTTTTTCTTCTTTTTCTTCTTCTTTTTCTTCCTCATTTTCTTCTTCTTCTTCATTCTCCTCTTCCTCAACTTCTTCATCTTCTTCGTCTTCTTCTTCTTCCCCGTCCTCTACCTTTTCCTCTTCTTCTTCTTCATTTTATTCTTCTTTCACTTTTTCTTCTTCTTCGTCTTCTTCCTCTTCCTCTTCTTCTTCTTCTTCTTCTTCTTCTCTTCTACTTCTTCTTCTTCTCCCTCCTCCTCCTCCTCCTCCTCTATTTCTTCTTTCTCTTCTTCTTCTTCTTCTTTTTCTCATCTTCTTCTTCTTCTTCTTTTTCTTTCTCCTCCTCTTATTCTTCCCCATCTTCATCTTCTTCCTTCTCTTCTTCTCCTTCTCCCTCTCCTTTTTCTTCTTCTACTTCTTCTCCATCTTCTTCTTCATCTTCTACTTTTTCTTATGCTTCTGCTTTTTCTATTTCTTCCTCTTCTTCTTCTTCTACTTCTTTGTCTTCTTCTTTTTCTTATTCTTCTTCTTCTTCTGCTACTACTACTACTTCTTCTTCTCCTTTTTTTTTTCTTCTTCTTCTTCTTTTACTTCTTCTTCCTATTTTTCCTCTTTTAAATCTTCTTCTTCTTCTTCCTTTTCTTCTTCTTCCTTTTTTGTTCTTTTTCTTCTTCTACTTCTACTTCTTTTTCTTCTTCTTCTTGTTCTTCTTCTTTTTATTCTTCTTCTTCTTCTCCTTCTCGTTCTCCTTCCCCTTCTCCTTCTCCTTCTCCTTCTCCTTCTCCTCCTTCTTCCTTCTTCTTTCCTTCATTCGTCTTTCTTCTACCTTCCTTCTTCCCTCATCCTTTTTCTTCGTTCTCTTCTTCTTCTTCTTCTTCTTCTTCATTTTCTTCTTCTTCTTCTTCCTCTTCTTCTTCATCTTCTTTTTCTTCTTCTTTGTCCTCTTCTTCTCTTTTTACTTCTCATTCCCCTTCTCCTTCCCGTTCTCCTTCTCCTTCTCCTTTTCCTCCTTCTTCCCATCCTCCTTGTCCTTCTCCTTCTCTTTCTATTCTTGTTCTTGTTCTTCTTCTACTACTACTACTACTACTACAACTACGACATCCTTTTCTTCTTCTTTTTCTTCTTCTTCTTCTTAATCTTCTTCTTCTTCCTCTTCTTACTCGTCTTCTTCTTCTTTTTACTCTACTTCCTATTCTTATTATTCTTCTTCTTCTTCTTCTTCGTCTTCCTCCTCTTCGTAATCTTCTTCTTCCTCTTTTTCTTCTGCTTTTTTCTTCTTATTTATCATAATCTTCTTCTACTTCTTCTTCTTCTTCTTCTTCCTCATCTTTTTCTTTTCTTCTTCTTCTTCTTCTTCTTGTACTTGTACGTCTCCTTCTGCTTCTTCATCTTCTTCTTTTTCTTCTTCTTCTACTTCTTCCTATTCTTCTTCTTCTACTACTACTTCTTCCTATTCTTCTTCTTCTTCTTCTTCTTCTTCCCCTTCTTCTTCTATTTCTTTTTCTTCTTTGTCTTCTTCTTCTCCTCCTCCTCCTCCTTCTTGTGCTTCTTTTATTACGATAACTTCTTATTGTTCTGCTTCTTGTTCTTCTTCTTCTATCTTCTTGATCTTCTTTTACTTCTTACTTTTCCTCATCTTGTTCTTCTTCCTCTTCCTCTTTCTCCTCTTCTTCTTCTTCATCTTCTTCTTCTCCTTTCCTCCACCTTCTCCTTCTCTTTCTCTACTCTTACTTTTCACCGACTCCACCTCCTTCTCCTCCTCCTCTTTTTCCTTCTCCTTCACCTTCTGCTTCTTCTTCTCCTTCTTCTTTCTTCTTTCTTCTTTCTTCTTTCTTATTCCTTCTTTCTTCTTTCTTATGTTTTCTTCCTTCTTCACTCTTTTTTCTTACTTCTTCCTTCTTCCATTCTTCTTACTTCTTCCTTCCTCTTCCTTCTTCTTTCTTCCTTCTTCTTTCATCTTTCTTCTATTTTATTTCTCTTTAATCACTGATCCCTAACCTAAAATCTCTAATCCCTAATCCTAATCCCAATCCCTTGATCACAAATAATTAATCTCTATTACCTAATCTTAAATCTTGAATCCAGAATTTTTAATCACTAATCTCTCCTCATCCTACTTCTTTTTTTCCATCTCCATCTTCTTCTTTGTCTTCTTCCTTCTTTCTTCTTTCTGCTTTCTTCTTTCTTCCTTCATCCTTCTTGCTTCTTCCTTGTTCGTTCCTCATTCCTTCTTCCTTTTTCCTTCTTTCTTCTTATTTTTCCACTTCTTCTTCCTCTTTTTCTCCTTCTTCTTTGTCTTTTTCTTCTTCATCTTCTTCTTTATTCCTTCTTCTTTCTAACTTCTTCCATGTACTTTCTTCTTTGTTCTACTATTTTTTTCGTTTTCTTTCCTTCTTTCTTCTCTTTAATCCCTAATCCCTAATCCTTAATTTTTAAACCATCCCTAATCTCTCATCCATAATCTTTAATCCTTAACCCCTATTCCCTAAGCTTTAATCCCAAAACTCCAATCCCTAATCCCTAATCTATAATCCATAATCCCTAATCCATAATCTATAATCCCTAATCCCTAATCCCTAATCGCTACTTATGAATCCCTACCTTCTTATCTGTAATCCTCAACCCCTAATACCTAATCCTTAATCCCTAAGCTCATCCATAATCCACCTTTTCCATCTTCTTTGTCTTCTTCTTCTTCTTCTTCTTTGTCTCCTTCTTCATCTACTTCTGCTTCTTCAAATTCTTCTTCTTCTTCTTCTTTGTCTCCTTCTTCATCTACTTTTGCTTCTTCAAATTCTTCTGCTTCTTTTTCTTCTTTCTTTTTTCTTCTTCTTCTTCTTCTACTTCTACTTCTCCTTCTTCTTCTTCTTCTTCTTCTTCTCCTCCTCCTCCTCATTTTTCTTCTTCTTCCTGTTCTTCCTCTTCTTCTTTTCTTCTTCTTCTTCTTTTTACTCGTCTTCATCTTCTCTTCTTCTTCTTCTTCTTCTTCTTTTTATTCTTCATCATATTGTTCTTCCTCTTCCTCTTCTAGTTTCTCTTCCTCTTCTTCTTCTTCTTCTTCTTTGTCTCGTTCTTCCTTTTTTGCTTCTTCATCCACTTTTGCTTCTTCTTCTTCATCTTGTTCTTCTTCTTCTTCCTCTTCTTCATCATCTTTTTCTTCTTCCTCTTCTTCTTTTTCTTCCTCATTTTCTTCTTCTTCTTCTTCTTTTTCTTATTTCGCAACTTCATCTTCTTCACCATCCTTTTCTTCTTCTTCTTCTTCTTCCATTTCTTCTGCTTCTTCGTCTTCTTCCTCCTCTTATTCTTCTTTTACTTCTTCTTCCTCTGCTTCTTCTTCTTCTTCTACTTCTTCTTCTTCTTATTTTTCTTCATCATCTTCTTCATCTTCTTCTTCCTCTTCTTCTTCTCTTCTTTGTTTACTTCTTTTTCTTCCTCCTCTTCTTTTTCTTCCTCTTCTTCTTCTTTTTCTCTTATTCTTCTTATTCTTCTTCTTTTTCTTATACTTCTTCTTTCTCTTCTTCTTTTTCTTCTTCGTATTCTTCTTCTTCTTCTTCTTTGCTTCTTCTTGTTCTTCCTCTTCTTATACTTCTTCTTCTCCTTCTTCTTCTTCCTCTACTTCTTCTTCATCATCTTCTCCTTCTGTTGCTTCTTCTTCTTCTTCTCTTCTTCTTCTTCTTCTTCTTCTTCATCTCGTTTTTCTTCTTCTTTTCTTCTTCTTCTTCTACTTCTACTTCTTCTTCTTCTTCTTTCTTGTCTTTCTCCTCTTCCTCTTCGGCTTCTTTTTCTTCTTTTTCTTCAAGTTCTTCATCTTCTCCTTCTTTCTTCTTCTTTCTTCTTTCTTTTTTCTTCACTTCTTTCATCTTCCTTCTCCTTCTTCCTTCTCTACTTTCACCTTTCTTCTTCTTTCTTTCTTCATCTTTCTCTCTTCTTCTTTCTTTCTTCTTCTTTATCCTTAATCTCTAATCGCTAATCGTGCTCTCCAGAATAAATTATCTGTAATCTCTAATGCCTTCCTCCTGAATCCCTTATCCCCAAACTCTATTCCCTAATCCCCAATGCAAAATTCGTAATTTAAAATCCCTAACCTTTAATCACTAATCCTTAATTCTTAATCTTTAATCCATCCCTAATCCTTAATCACTAAAACTTAAACTCTAATCCCTGATGCCTAAACTCTAATCCTTTGTCCTAAATTCCTAATCCTAAATCTCTAATCTTTAATCTCTAATCAATAATGCTTAATTCTTAATCCCTAATCTTTGGTGCATAATCCTTAATCACTTAACCCCTAATGGCAAATCCCTAATCCCTATTTTAATATTTAATTCCTAATCCTAAACTTTTAATCCTTAATCCCTAATCCCATTCCTAATATGTACTCCCAAATAACTAATCTTTGAACCCTAAACCTACTAATCCTTTGTCCCTAATCCCTAATCCTTAATCCAAAATCCCTAATCTTTAATCCCTAATCCATAATCTAAAATCCTTCCCCTCTTATTGCGTAATCCCTAATCCCTAAGCCCTCACCCTTAATCCATAGTCTATCTTCTTCTTCTTCTTATTCTTCTACAACTACTACTTCTTCTTATTCTTCTTCTTCTTTTTCTTTGTTCTTCTTACTCTTCTTCTTCATCCTCCTTCTCTTCTACATATTCCTCCACATTGTCTTGCCCTTCTTCTTCTTCCTCTTCTTCTTCTTCTTCCTCCACTTCTTCTTCCTCTTCATCTTCAACATCATCATCTTCTTCTTCCTCTAATTCCTCTACTTCTTTTTCTTCTTCTTCTTCTTCTTGTCTTATTCTTCTTCTTCTTCTTCCTCTTCTTCATCTTTTTCTTTCTCGTCTTCTTCTTTTACTTTTTTTCCTCTTCTTCCTATTCTTCTTCTTCCACTTCTCCTTCTAGTTCTTCCCCTTCTTCTTCTGCTTATCTTTCTTCTTCTTCCTCTTCTTCTTCTTCTTCTTCTTTATCTTCTTCTTCTTCTTCTTCCTCTCGTTTCTCATCTTCCTCTTCTTTTACTCCTTCTTCCTTCTTTTCCTCTTCTTCTTCCACTTTTTCCTCTTCCTCTTCTTCACCATCATCTTCATCTTCTTCTTCTTCCTCTTCTTCTTCCATGTCCTCTTCTTCTTCTTCTTCTTCTTGTTCATCTACTTCTTCTTCTTTGTCTTCCTTGTCCTCTTCTTCTTCTACCTTTTCTTCTTCTTCTTGCTCTTATTCCTCTGCTTCTTCTTCTTCTATGTCTTCTTCTACTTCACCTTCTTCTTCTTCTTCATCTACCTCTTCTTCTACTATTACTTCTTCTTTTTCTCCTTCTTCTCCTTCTTCTTGCTCCTCTTCTTATTCTTCTTCTTCCTCTTCTTCTACTTCTTCTTTTTCTTCTTATTGTTCTTCTTTTACTACTTGTTTTTTCTCTTCTTCTTCTTCATCTACTTTTTCTTCTTTTTCTTCTCCTTCTACTTTTCCTTCTTGAACTTTTTCTTCTTCTTCTTCATCTTCTTCATCTTCTACTTCTTCTTCCTCTTCTTCCTGCTTTTTTCTTCTTCTTCTTCTTCTTCTTCTTCTTCTTCTTCTTCTGCTTTTTCTTTTTCTTCTTCTTCTACTCTTCTTCTTCTTCTTCTTCCTCTTCCTCTTCATCTTCCTCTTCTTCTTTTCTTCTTCTTCTTCTTCTTTTTCTTCTTCATATTCTTCTTCCTCTTCCTCTTCTTCAACTTTCTCTTCCTCTTCTTTCTCTGCTTCTCGTTCCTTTTCTTCTTCTTCTTCTTCGTCTTCTACTTCCTTTTTTTGCTTCTTCTTCCTCCAGTTCTTCTTCTTTTTAATCTTCTTCTTCTTCTTTCTCTTCTTCCTCTTCTTTTTCTTCTTAATCCTTAATCCTTAATCTATAATTCTTAATCAATAATCCTTAACCCATCATTCAATAATCCCTAATCCTTAATTGCTAAGCCTCAATCCTTGATCTTTAATTTCTAATCTTTAAGCTTAATCACTAATCTCTACCTTCTTATCCTTAATCCCTAATCTCTAGTCCACTATTAATTTTTAATCCCTAAATCTTAATCTAATCCCTAATCCTTAATCCTTAATCTCTCATCCCTAAATTCTAATATGTATTACTTGATCCTTAATCTTTAATCCCTAATCTATAATCCATAATACCTAGTCCTTAATCTCTAATCCTATTAATCCTTAATCCCTAATCCTTAATCCCTAATCCCTAAGCCCTAATCTCTTATCCACAATCTAAATCTCAAATCCCTAATCACTAACCTTTAATTCTTAATCCCTAATCTTTTTTTGCTAATTTATAATTTCTAATCCTAAATCCCTAATTCTTAATCCTTAATAATTAATTTATTAATCCTTAATCTCTAATCTCTAATAATTAATCCCTTCATCCCTAATCCTTAACCCTAATCTTTAATCATTAATCATTAATCACCAGTTCTTATTACTTATACCTTAATCCCTTCTCACTAATCTTGAATCATTAATCGTTAAACCTTAACCACCAATCCCTAAAATAAACTCTAATCCCAAATCCTTAATCCTAAAAACCTAATCCCATATCCCACCCTCTTTAATCCTTAATCCTTAATCCTTAGTCCCTATCCTCTAATCTTCAATCCCAATCCATCTCTTCTTCCTCTTCTTCTTCTTCTTCCTCCTCTTCTTCTTCTTCTTCCTTCTCTTCTTCTTTTTCCTCATCTTCTTCTTCTTCTTCTTTTTTCTCATCTTCCTCTTCTTCTTCCTCTTCTTCTTCTTCTTCTTCTTCTTCTTTCTCTTCTTCTTTTTTTTCTTCTTCTACTTTTTCTTCTTCTTCCTCTTATTCTTTTTATTGTTCTTCTTCTTCATCTTCCACTTCATCTTCTTTTTCTTCTTCTTTTTCTTCTTCTTCTTCTTCCTCCCCTACTTCTTCCCCTCCATTTTCTCCATTCTCTTCTTTTCTTGTTCTTTTTCTTCCTCTTATTCTTTCTCTTCTTCTTCTTCTTCTCCTCCTCCTTCTTCTTCTTCTCCTTCTTCTGCTTATTGTTCTTCTTCTTCTATTTCTTGTTCTCCTTCTTCTTCTTCTTCTTCTTATTCTTCTTTTTCTTGTTCTTGTTCTTATTCTTCTTCTTCTCTTTCTCCTTCTTCGTCTCCCTCTCTTTCTCTTTGTCTTTCACATTCTTCTTCTCCATCTCCTCCTTTTCTTTCTCCTTCTCGTTCTTCTTCTCTAACTCCTTCTCCTTCTCCTTCTCCTTCTCATTCTCCTTCTTCATCGCCTTCTCCTTCTCCTTCTCCTTCTTCTTGTTCTTCTCCTTCTCTTTCTCCTTCTCCTTCTTCTTCTTCTTCCTCTTCCTCTACTTCATTCTTTCTTCTTTCTTCTTTCTTCTTTCTTCTTCATTCTTCCTTCTTCCTTCCTTCTTCCTTCCTTCTTCCTTCTCTATTCTTCCTTATTCTTCCTTTTATTTTTCTTCTTTCTTTTTTATTCTTCATTCTTCCTCTTCTTCTATTTCCTCTTCTTCTGTCTTGTCTTGTTCTTCTTCTTTCTTTCTCATCCAAAATCCCTAATCCATAATTCCTAACAACTAATCTCTAGTTTGTAATATGTATTCCTTAATCTCTAATCCCTCCCTCTTTAATCCTCTCTAGTTCTTCCATCTTTCTTCTTTCTTCTTTCTTCTTTCTTCTTTACTCCTTCCGTCTTCCTTCTTCCCTCCCTTCTTCTTTCCTTCTTCTTTCCTCTTCTTCTTCTTCTTCTTCCTCTTCTTCTTCCTCCAATTTTTCTTCTTTTTCCTTCTTTCTTCTTTCTTTCTTCTTCCTTCTTCCTTCTTCTTAATACCTAATCCTTAATCTCTTATCACTAAACTCTAATCCTTAATATCTAATCTATAATCCTTAATCCCTAATCTATAATTCATAATCCCTAATCTTTAATCTCTAATACCAAATCCTTAATTCCTAATCCTTTATCATTAACCCTAAATCCTTAATCCCTAATCCCTAATCTCTAATACTTATCTTGTTCCCTTAATCTCCAAACCGTAATCTCTAATCTCTAATCTTAAATCCTTAATCCCTATTCCCTAATCCTTAAGCCCTAATCTCTAATCCCTAATCCTTAAAAATTAATCCTTTAATTCATAATCCCTAATCTTTAATCCCAAATAATTAATCCTTTCATCCCTAATCCCTAATCTTTAGTTCTTGTTACTTATTCCCTAATCGTTAAGCCCTAATCCCTAATTCTTGAGCCCTAATCCCTTATTACTAACCATCAAATCCTTATTCATTAATCCATAATTCCTCTCTTCTTAACCTTAATCTATATTCCTTGATACCTAATCCCTAATCCATCATCCCTTAATCTCAATTCTTTAATCTCTAATCCCTAACCCCTAATCCTAAATCCCAAATCCATCTCTTCTTTTTGTTCTTCTTTCTCATCCTCTTCTTCTTCTTCCTCTTCAACTACTTTTCTTCTTCTTCTTCCACATTTTCTACTTCTTCTTCTTCTACCTTTTCTCCCTTATCTTCCTCTTCTTTTTCTTTTTCTTCTTCCTTTTCTTCTTTTTCTTCTTCTTCCTCTTCCTCTTCTTCTTTTTCTTCTTCTTCATCAACATCATTTTTAATTCTTCTTCTTCTTCTTCTTCTTCCTTTTCTTCTTCTTCCTCTTCTTCTTCTTCTTCTTCTCTTTCTTCTTTTCTTATTTTTCTTATTCCTCTTGCTCTTTTATTTCTTTACTTCTTCTTCAATTTCTACTTCTTCATCTTCATCTTCTTCTTCTTCTTCTTCTTCTCCTTCTCTTTTTCTTTCTCGATCTCCTTCTTGTTCTACTTCTCTTTCTCCTAATCTTTCTCCTTCTCTTTCTCCTAATCTTTCTCCTTCTCCTTCTCCTTCTACTTCTCCATCTTCTTCTCCTTCTCCTTCTCCTTCTCCTCCACCACCTCCTCTTCTTTCTCCTTTTCCTTCTCTGACTTGTTGTTGTTCTTCTTCTTCTCCCTCTTCTTCCTCATCTTGGTCTTCTTCTTCTTCTTCTTCTTCTTCTTCGTCTTCATCTTCTTCTTCCTCCTCCTCTTCATCTTCTTCTTTCTCTTCTTCTTCTTCTTTTTCTTCTTAAACTTCTCAACTTCTTCTTCTTCTTCTTCCTCTTCTTCATCTTCTTCTTCTCTTTCTTTTATTCTTGTTCTTCTTATTCCCTTTATTCTTCCACTTTTTCATCTTTTTCTTCTTCTTCTTCTTGCTCTGCTTCTTCTATTTCTTCTTCTTCTTCTACTACTTGTTCTTCTTCAATTTCTTCTTCTTCTTCTTCTTCTTCTTCTTCTCCTCCTCTATTTTCTTCTCTTTCTCCTTCTCTTTGTCTTTCTCCTTCTCCATCTCCTTTTGCTTTACCTTCTCTTATTCCTCCTTCTACATCTCCTTCTCTTCTCCATCTCCTTCTTCTTCTCCTTCTTCTTCTCCTTCTCCTTCTCCTTCTCCTTCTTCTCCTCCTCCACCTCCTTCTTAGTTTCCCTCTCCTTCTTCTTCGTCTTCTTCTTCTTGCTCTTCTTCCTTCTTCCATCTTTCTTGTTTCTTCTTTCTTCTTTCTTCTCCCTTCTTTCTTCTTCCTTCCTCCATCTTTCTTCTTTCGTCCTTGTTCCTTCGTCTTTATTCTTTCTCTTCTTCTTCCACTCCTTCTTCTTCTTATTCTTCTCTTTCCTCTTCTTGTTCTTCCTCACCTTCTTCTTCTTTCTTCCTTCTCTTTAATCCCTAATCCTTAATAAGCATTCGCTAATCCATCCCAAATCTTAATTCTTTAATATTTAATCCTAAACCTCTAATCCTTAATCTCCAATCCCTAAACTCTAATCCTTTATACCTAATCCCTAATCCTTAATAAAAATTCAATAATCTTTAATCTCTAATACTTAATCCCTAATCTCTAATCCATAATCATTAATCCCTAATCCGTAATCTCTAATCTTGAATGCTAATCATAATCCCTCAATCTCTTATCCCAAATCTCTAATCTCTAATCCTCAATCTGACTTCTCTTATCTCTAATTTCTAATTTGTAAGCCCTATGCCCTAATCCCTAACTCTTAATCATAAATCACTAATCTCTAATCCCTAATCCTAATAATAAATTCCTTAATTCTTAATTTCTAATCATTAATCTCTTTATTCCTAATCCCTAATCCATAATCCTTAATCCCTATTACTTATTTCTTTGTCCTTAAGCCTTAGTCCCTAATCCCTCCCTCTCTAATCTTTAATCCATATTCCCTGATACCTAATCCCTATTCATTAAACCCTAATCTCTAATCCCTAATCCTTAACTCTCTATCCCTAATCCCAAATCCATCTCTTCTTCCTCTTCTTCTTCTTTTTCTTCCCCTTCTTCTTCCTCTTCTTCTTCTTCTTCTTCCATATTTTCTTCTTCTTTCTATTCCTCTTCTTCCTCTTTTCCTTTTTTTTCTTCTTCTTTCTCATTTTCTTCTTCTTCTTCTTCTTCTTCCTTTTCTTCTTCTTCGTCTTCTTCTTCTTCTTCTCCTCCTCCTTGTTCTTCTTCTTCTTCGTCTTCTTCATCGCCTTTTTCTTCTCCATCTTCTTCATAATAGTTAATCTTTATCCTGTAATCCATAATAAATCCCTCCCTCCTTAATCACTAATCCATAAATGAATAATGTCTAATCCATCCCTCACTAATCCCTAATCCATCATTAGTCAATAATCCATAATTCTTAATCTCTAATCATTATTTCTTAATCCCTAATCCTTAATCCCAAATTCCTAATTTTTATTCCTTAATCCCTATCCCTTAATCCTTAATCCTTAATCTTTAATTTCGAATCCCTAATCCTTAATATCTAAACTCTAATCCTTAATACTTAATCCCTAATCCTTAATCTATAATCCATAATCCCTATTCTTAATTTCTAACCCCTAATCTCTAATCCATAATCCTTAATAACTAATCTTTAATCATTAATTCCTAATTCTTAATCTCTAATGCTAATCATAATCCATTAATCTCTAAGTCCTAAACTCTAATCTCTAATCCTGAATCTTGCATCCCTAATCTCTAATTTCTAATCACTAACCTAATGGCCTACCCTTCCTCTCGATTGGACCTCTTCTAGAAAACATAAATTAAGAAAATATAAAATAACAAAATCAAATCGATGTAAAAGTTACATAAGACAAGACTTACAGTTAGAAACCGATATGATCAAATAAAAGAAAACTTTTTGATAAAATAAGATAAACAGCAGGGGAATGTTGCAGTTCAAGATACTAAGGGGATTGTGTGTAAAACCCTAACCACCGAATTTTGTACCAATCTGATGTCCCCTAAAATTTTGAAAAAATAGAGAAGAAAACATTTACATAGATAAAAAAATATTGATGGATAGAGCATAATAAAATGAATCAAAAGCCACTTGTTTCATCTTGATTAGACATTTTTAATTTCTTTTAATTATTTAAGAAAAAAACAATAATTAAAAATATTTTTTTTATTGTTAATTAAATATTTATTAAAATTAAAATCTGATAAATCAAAACATTGTAATATTACTGCACAAATTAATATAAAAGTTAGAAAAGATAAACTTTATTGTTGAATAGTGATAGTACGGAAACAAAGTAAAAATAAGAAGTCTTTGAGAAAAATTATATAAAAAAATCGCACACCATTATATTAAAGATATCATCAAATCAGGTACGAATAAAAATTTCTCATAAAATGTGACAAATTTATAGGGGAACAATATTAAAAAATATAGAAATGATGATTTAGTTGGACAAGGTTATCAAGTCGAGTGAATAATGTTTCTTTCATCTTAATAAGAAATTATTTAACACTACTAAGAATTAACAAAATAAAAAACAAAAAATAAGTTTTAATTACTTTAATATTAACTAAAAATATATTAAAGTTTAAATATAGAAAATTAAAGTATTATAACATAACAAAATCAAAGAGATGTAATCATCAAAACAGAGGAAAATTAAATCTCATAGTAGAAGAACAAAATCAAGATGAAGCATTTTAAAACATAAGGTACATTTTATTAAAAACTTTTATTCCAAGATGCTAAGTCGAAAAAGTGTAGCATATTTGATAGAAAATTTTTGTTTAAATGAAAACATCTCATAAAGAATTCCAAAATGATAGAAAATAAAAAAAAATTAAAATGTAGAAATAGATATTTAATTGGACAGAGATCTTTGATATGAGCCTAATGACCATTATTTCATCTCAATCAACCCGAGTTGTATTATATAAAAATTGTAAATATAAATAGTAAAAAAATTTAAAAAACATAATTAGTTAATAATTAGAAAAATATATATTAAAGTTGAAGTGAGATAAATTGATTAACTAAAATAAAACAAAATTAAAGTGATTTAAAAGCCACATGAGAAAAAATTTAGAGTTACATAGCAAATTTTATAAGAATGTTACTTTATGAGAGACTTCAATGATATAGAGTAGTATACATGTTCCTAAAATCTATGATGCATTAAAATGTCTCATAAAACTATGAAAACTATAGAACATAAATAATACAAATTTTAAACTAAAAATTTAATTAATGGAGCTCTTAGAGATGATTCTAATAGTACTTGTTTCATAAGAAGAAACATTCATCTATGTAAGCTAAATATATATTCGAACATAAGCAAGAAAAGTTTGAATAACATAATATAACTAAATCAAAGTGATGAAAATGTTTAGGAGTATATTTAGAGTTTCAAGATAATATAATGATATAAAAATTAAAAGATCAAAGAGATGTGATAAAGCATATAAAAATTTTCTTTCTATGATACCATGAAGATTGAAAATAGCATTCTTGATTAACAAATCAAGAAAGGTAACATGAGTTATAAAATGACTTATAAAGTATGCAAGGTTTCGGAAAATAAAATGACTAAAAATTGGAAAATGCATAATTAATTGGATAGAGCTCATGGAGATGAATGATATTACGTTTTTCCTCTAGATGGGTACTCATTTTGAATTATATAAAAATATGAAAGTAATAAATCTTTAATAATTATGAATTCTTTTGTAAATATTGATTACTTTATGTTATAATTGAGAAGAGAAAATCAAAGCATTGTAACACAACTAAAGAATGGCGACAAAAAGTTAACACGAGTGTAGACTTAGAGGTTCATAAAAATATAACAAAATTATAGTGAATAGTTGAAAGAAATAAGATAAATTGAATAAAAGAGTTTCTTACCAAGATACCAAAGAGATTGAGCACAACATCCTTGATAGTCAAATGAGATACTAGCGAAAATGTCTCTTAAGACATGCAAAAAGGAAGAAAATAAAATATTTGAAATGTTAAATTCAATTTTTGATTGGATAGACCTAGTTGAGAAGAATTGAATTTGTTTTATCTAAATCGTCACCCAATTTCAATTATTGAGAATTATAAAAATATTAAAAATAATAAAAAATTATTTTTGAAAACTAAGCAAACATATATTAAAGAAAAAAAGATAAATTTATACCATTTAATATATCCAACTCAAAACAATATAATGGTTACTTTAGAGGAGAATGATAGTTATGATGTAAAATATCCAAATTAAAGAAAAATTTTTGACTAAATAAGACGATTGTATGTGGAATGTTGAATTCTTATATCTTTCAATCATATACGTATCAAAATTTCCAATAAAAAAAGGCCAAAATCATTATAAATAAAACATTTCAAAATATCAAAAAGAGTATTTAATTAGATGGACCTCATTTAGATGAATGCAGTAATATTTGTTACATTTCACTCTAATCTTAATTAGAATTGATATAAAAAACTAAATTAAATAACAAAATTATAACAATTATTATTTTAATATTAACTTTATATATATAAAAATTGAATTGAGAAAATGTTTAGAAATGTAATGAATCATTTTCAAGGAAATATAGACATCACACAGGTAAAGGTTTCGGGTTACATTATAGTCTAACAAATCAAACAAAAAATCGAATAAATGAGATCAATCGTACTAGATTATTGTAATTCGTGAAAATAAGTAGGTCCAGTATCGCAACATTGATTGTTAAAGTAGGTGTGAGTCAAAATGATTCTTAAACAAGGAAAATAAGCCACGTAACAAAATGCATAAAATATAGAAATTAATATTTTGTAGAAAAGACCTCAGAAAAATACAGCAACCTTTGTTTTGTCTTAATTAGATCTCCTTTGTAACGACAGTGAATCATTAAAGTAGGCATAAAAAGAATAAATTATTTTTTAATATTAAAAAATTATATATTAAAGCTAAAAATTAGAATAAATGAATTTTTGTGAAATAAGAAAATTTTTGTGATGCAAAGGGTAAAAGAGAGGAGAACCAGAGTTATAACATATTATAAAAAAAAATGAGAAACATTTTATGAAATAAGATAAATGATTAAGGTATGTTCCATTTAAGATATAACAAACATCAAGTATAACTTCACGATCATCAATTATTATATGAAATAAAATGTCTCACAAAACCTCCCAAAGCCATAGAAAATAAAATTTTTAAAAATATAGAAACAAAAATTTCATTGTCAAGAAATCTTCAAGATGAGCGAAGCAATATTTATTTCTTCTTGATTAAATATCAATTTAAAATACTTTGTTACAAAATTAAAAGTTATAAATAATAAAAAATTATTATTTTAATATTAAGTTTTCATTAATTAATTGTAAAATAAGATAAAAAAATGGAAAATAATAAAATTAAAGACAAATAATTTGAAGAGATATATTACACGAGAAAGTTTTATTTCAGTATATTACTGATTATAACATGCTTGTTCACCAAATCAAGTTTTAATTCAAATGCATCTTAAAGAATGCAAAATTTTTTTAAATAATTTACTAAACAAATTTAGAAAAGAATAACTTAATAAGATAGAACTAGTCGAGAAAATTTGATGACATTTGTTTTATCTGTGCTACATCTCATTGAGAATTATTACAAATTACTACAACAAGTTTGTTATATTACATTATTTTAGGTTATCCCATTGATGTTTTAGTACATATTTACTTAATATTAAAACAAGGATTTACTATAACTTCAGTTTGTCTACCTTGGCAATTGATGATAAATCTAAAATAGGTCAAATCATGAAAACATAGATGTTCTTGAACCTATGTTGACAAGGCATAATTAAATTTTATTTTTATTTTTTTATGTTTTTTAATTTTTAAAATTTTTAGGATATTTACATGCTTTTAAAAACAATTTGTTGTGTACCTAGTTTGTTGAATGTTGATCTTATGCCCAATCTCCTAACTTTTTTTTATTGCAACATTTCCATGTAATTAGTCTTACTCTTTAATTATTTTTCTTAAATTTTATTATATTATAATATAACTTTAAATCTTATCTTGTGTATGCACTATAGTCCATAAATTTTGTTATATAGAACATTCAATAAAATTTTTTCTTTTGGCAATGATATATATTTACTTCTTATTGGAATAATAAGTTTTTTTAATTGTGCTTATATTGGTAATTCTTAGTTGTTATTAATGAGGTGCAAATGAGCTGAGAAAAACGTCATTGAACTCACCTTTGTGAGCGCTATGTATCTAGATATTCATTTTGTTTTCTTAAAATATTTTATTTTCAAGGGATGCAGCACTCTTCAGAAGGCATTTCGATTAATACTTGAATTAATAATTGAGAATATTACACCTGAACTCCTTATTATCTTGGAATGAAGATTTTTTGTACAATTTATTTCATGTTAAATCTTCTTTTTGCGTCCATTCAGTTACGTTAAAAAGTAAAACTAATTCTCCTCTCATATGGCATTTGTATGTCCTATATTTGGTTTTGTTCAATTACTTAAATCTATCTTATTTAAGCTTCAATATATGTTTACTTAACAATAAAAAAATAATTTATTTTTTCTATTTTTATTTGGTTTTATTTATTTTTATTTATTTTATTTACTTTGTTATTTTTAGTACTAAAATTTAGATTCAATTGGGATGAAACAAATCTCATTATATCTTAGCAAGCTATGGCAAACAAGTTAATCATTTTCTGTTATTGTATATTTATATTACTATTGTTTTGTTATGATTCTTAAAATATATTTATTTGTTTCTTATTTGATGATAAAGCATGCTACACATGATCTCCTTGGCACCTTGGAATAAAACTTTCCCAAAAAAATTATCTCATTTCTTTAAACATTTTGCATTGATTTCCTTTATGAATATGAAACCCAAATTCTCTTCTCATGCAACATTTGCATTGCTTTTATTTTGTTATATTATAATACTTCAATTTATCTCATTTCATCTATAATATATATTAACATAATTTTCGTACAATAATTTATTATTTTTATTCATATCTAATTTCAAAATTAGCTATAACTCCATATGAGGTCTAATCGAGATGGAACAAACATTGTTTGGCTCATCTCAATGAGCTCTATATATAAATATATATATATATATATATATATATATATATATATATATATATATATATATATCCATTTTTATATATTTTTTAAATTTTTTACATTAATTCATAATTTTTTGGCGAAGTTTTGACTCATTCAAAATTTCATCATCAAAAGTTATGCACTTTTTCTCCCCTAAATCTCAAAATGCAACTTTTTCATAAAATTTGTTTTTGCTTCTAATGTTTTCTTTGAGATGGTTATATTACTTATTAACTCAAAATATTCTCCAAACTCACCATTACATTCCTTTTATTTTTTTATATCACATTTTTTAATTTAACTAATTTTAGCTTCTAAATGTACTTACTAAATATTTAGAAATATTTATTCATATTTACTTTGCAATTCATTGTAATTTTTAAAGAGATCTAATTGAGATGATAGAAAAGTCATTGGACACATCTAGGTGAGCTTTATTCAGTTAGACACTCACTTTAGTATTTCTAAATATTATGCTTTCTTAGGTTATGGCACTCTTTATAAAACTTTTTTTATTTATTCCTAATTTAAAGATATAAAATGTGATATTTCATTTCCTTAATCTTTTGGAATGAAGCTTTCATATAACATTTATGCTATGTTTGAAAACGTTTCTCTTTGATTTTGTTATATTAATATGAAAATCTAATTGGCCTCTTTTGTGACATTTTTATTTATTTATTTTTCTTATGTAACATTGATTAAATTTATATTATTTCAACTTTAATATATAGTTGTTTAACATAAGAATAACAATTTATTTTTATTTATTTATTTCTAATTTTATATTTAATACTTATTTCAAAGGAGGTTTGATGAAGATGAAGCAAACGTTATTCAACTTGCCTTGGTGAGTTCTATGAAACAATATCCTCATTTTGATTTATTACATATATTTAATTTTCATTTTTTTTGTCATGCTTTTTAACACATTTTGGTCCAAACCTTATTTGATGATAAAAAATATTACACATGATCTTCTTAATAACTTGGAATGCCACTTTCTCGTACAACTGATCTTATTCTTTTTCCCTTTGATTTGTTATTAAAATTATTTAACTCTAACTACCACCTATTCTTACTTTAGTACCATTAAAATGCCTCAAAGGATCTCATTTCAACTTAAAAAATATGTCCTTAAAGTTTAAATTTTTTTTAATTTTTAAGCCTTTTTGCTATGTAAATTCATTGCAATTTTGTGCGAGGTACAAGCAAGGTGAATCGAATATCTTTAGACTCATCCCAGTGACCTTTATCAAATGAAGTAATTAGTTTTACATTTTTAAATATTTTACTTTATAGAGTTTTTGAACAATTTATGTGATATTTCAATTCATATTGAATTTAATGATTAATGATGTTAATCTCTCTCACTTATTAGCTTGGAATTATAATATTTCATTTATAATTTTTTATCATTAGTTAATATTTTTCACTTTTATTTTTTCATATTATAATGTCAATTGAAATCCTCTTTATTGTGACCATATATTGTTTTGAATTGGACATATTTTATTGCATAAATTTATCAAACTTTTTCTTTAATAATTTTTACATAATTTTATAATGTTAATTTTGAAACATTTATGGTTAATTCTTTCAAAATTCATAAAAATTTCGAACTATATCCAATTGAGATTAAACAAAAATTAATAAATCATCACATAGCACTCCAATAATTAAATATTTAGTTTTATTTAATTAAGTAATTTATTTTCTATGGTATAACTTACATTATGAAATATTTATGTTCAAGCAAGAATTGACAATTGTTAAGATTAATCTTTCTAGTATATTTGAACGAACCTTTTTTGCACACTTTATATCATTAAGTTAAAGTTTTGCTTATATATTACTATTTTACTACAAAAATCTGATTCTCCACTTTTGTCCCGATTTCATCTCTTTTATTTCTTTTATTTTCACTACTCAATTTATCTCAATTCACCTTCATTATAAAATTTCTTAAAAATAAAATAATAATTTTATTTTTTATTTTTTATTTTATTTTGTAATTCAAAGTAATTCTAAATATTTTTTAGACAAGATGGGTTATCATTCGTTTTATTAACCTTGATAAGCCCCAACAATTAAAACTTCAATTTTTTATTTTTTTAATACATTTACAATTTTTTGCACACTTTATAAGATATTTTTATTTATTCTAAGTTTGATTTTTAGAGGTGTTGCACCACATCTTCTTAAGATATTTGAATGTTTCTTTCTAACACAATTTACCTTATTCTTTCAAACATTTTCCTCTACTTTTGTTATATTACTACATAAGTCTTAATCTTTGCGAGATTAAACTTTAAATTTGTTTAATTTATACCATTTTAGTTTAAACATATAGTTTTCTTATAATATTTTAATAATTTTCTTTTGTTATTGTTTATCTAAATGAGTAATTTGCAATAATTCTAAACATGAACTATTTGACCAAAACAACTTTTTGATGGAATTGTCTTGGCAAGCTCTATCTAATTGAATATTGATTTAACATATTTTTACATGATTTATTCTTGTTATTTCTAAATGTTAATATAACATATTTGTATTCAGATAAGACTTGATGGTTTAGGATGTCATGCATTATCTCCTTTAAGTCTAGGAATTCATTATTTTAGTGTGGAACTTTAGCTTTAAATATTCAAAATAATATTTTATTTCTAGATTTGTTAAACATTCTATGAAATATTTAGATTCATAAATAAAAATGTAGATTTTAATAAAGACAGTTTTCAATGCAAACTATTATCATGAGTGCTACATTTGATGTCTTTAGTGTCCTTGAATTGAACCTTCCTATAAAACTTTTCAAATTTTTTGCATTGATTTGGTGTTACTCATATGAAACACTAATTCTTCTCTCATGTGACCATTGCATCAGTTTTAGTTGATTATATTATGATGCTTTAATTTATCTAGTTTCATCTTTTATATATATTTATTAAATTTTAAAATAATAAATTATTTATTTTTAACCCTATTCACAATTATAGTTATAGTAATTTAAAACATGGTTTGATTGACATGAAATAAATGTCAATGGACCAATTTGAACAAGCTCTATCCATTGATATATTTATTTTTATATTTTTTTAAAAAATTCTAGCCATTAAGAAAATTTTTTCAGACATATTGACTCATTCTAGATTTCAAGATAAAGATTCTCATGCATCACATTCTTTTTTTCTTAGAATGCAGCTACATGAAAACATTTTGCCCTTTTCTTCAATCATTTTTCTTTGAAATTGTTATATGACTAACTCTAAATCTCCTCTAAAGTCACCATTAAATTTATTTTATTTTTTTATATTACATTAGATTATTTTATGAAATTTCAACTTTAATATTTATCTATTAAATACTAAAAAGGTTATTTATGCATATTTTTTTTATGATGGCCGACCGAGGTTAAAGTTATTTAAAGGCCACATGAGAAAAAATTTAGAGTTACATAGCAAATTTTATTAGATTGTTACTTTATGAGAGTCTTCAATGATATAGAGTAGTATCCACGTTCCTAAAATCTATGATGCATTAAAATGTCTCATAAAACAATGAAAACTATAGAACATAAATCATCAAAATTTTAAACTGAAAATTTAATTAATGGAGCTCTTAGAGATGATTCTAATAGTACTTGTTTCATACGAAGAAAAAATTCATCTATGTAAGCTAAATATATATTCAAACTTAAGCAAGAAAAGTTTGAATAATATAATATAACTAAATCAAAGTCATGAAAATGTTTGGGAGTATATTTAGAGTTTCAAGATAATGTAATGATATAAAAATTAAAAGATCAAAGAGAAGTGATAAAGCATATAAGAATTTTATTTCTATAATATTAAGAAGGTTGAAAATAGCATTCTTGATTAACAAATCAAGAAAGATAACATGAGTTATAAAATGACTTATAAAGTATGCAAGGTTTCAGAAAATAAAATGACTAAAAATTGGAAAATGCATAATTAATTGAATAGAGCTCATGGAGATGAATGATATTACATTTTTTCCTCTAGATGGTTACTCATCATGAATTATATAAAAATATGAAAGTAATTAAGCTTTAATGATTATGAATTCTTTTGTAAATATTGATTACTTTATGTTATAATTGAGAAGAGAAATTCAAAGTATTGTAACATAACTAAAGAACGATGACAAAAAGGTAACACGAGTGTAGACTTAGAGGTTCATAAAAATATACAAAATTATAGTGAATAGTTGAAAGAAATAAGATAAATTGAATAAAAGAGTTTCTTACCAAGATACCAAAGAGATTGAGCACAACATCCTTGATAGTCAAATGAGATACTAGTGAAAATGTCTCTTAATACATGCAAAAAAGAAAGAAAATATATATTTAAATTGTTAAATTAAATTTTTTATTGGATAGACCTAGATGACAATAATTGAATTTGTTTTATCTAAATTGTCACCCATTTTCAATTATTGAGAATTACAAAAATATAAAAAATAATAAAAAATTATTTTTGAAAACTAAGCAAACATATAGTAAAGAAAAAGGATAAATTTATACCATTTAATATATCCAACTCAAAACAATATAATGGTTACTTTAGAGGAGAACGATAGTTATGATGTAAAATAACAAAATTAAAGAAAAATGTTTCAGGAAATAAGACGATTGTTTGTGGAGTGTTGAATTCTTATATCTTTCAATCATATACGAATCAAAATTTCCAATAAAAAAGGCCAAAATCAAAAATAAATAAAAACATTTAAAAATATCAAAAAGAGTATTTAATTAGATAGACCTCATTTAGATGAGTGCAATAATATTTCTTACATTTCATTCCAATCTTAATTAGAATTGATATAAAAAACTAAATTAAATAACAAAATTAAAACAAATTATTATTTTAATATTAACTTTATATATATAAAAAATGAAATGAGAAAATGTTTAGAAATGTAATGAATCATTTTCATGGAAATATAGAGATCACACAGGTAAAGGTTTCAAGTTACATAGTAGTCTAACAAATCAAACAAAAAATCGAATAAATGAGATCAATTGTACTAGATTATAGTAATTCAAGAAACTAAGTAGGTCCAGTATCACAACCTTGATCGTTAAAGTAGGTATGAGTCAAAATGATTCTTAAACCAAGCAAAAAAGCCATGTAACATAATGCATAAAATATAGAAATTAATATTTTGTAGAAAAGACCTCAAAAATATAACAACCTTTGTTTTGTCTTAATTAGATCTCCTTTGTAACGACTGTGAATCATTAAAGTAGGCATAAAAAGAATAAATTATTTTTAAATATTAAAAAATTATATATTAAAGCTAAAAATTAGAATAAATGAATTTTTGTGAAATAAGAAAATTTTTGTGATGCAAAGGGTAAACGAGAGGAGAACCAAAGTTATAACATATTATAAAAAAAAAAGAGAAACATTTTATGAAATAAGATAAATGATTAAGGTATGTTCCATTTAAGATATAACAAACATCAAGTATAACTTCACGATCATCAATTATTATATGAAATAAAATGTCTCACAAAACCTCCCAAAGTCATAGAAATTAAAATTTTTAAAAATATAGAAAGAAATATTTCATTGTCAAGAATTCTTCAAGATGAGCCAAGCAATATTTATTTCTTCTTGATCAAATATCAATTTAAAGTACTTTGTTACAAAATTAGAAGTTATAAATAATAATAAATAATTATTTTTAATATTAAATTTTGATTAATTGATTGTAAAATAAGATAAAGAAATGGAAAATAATAAAATTAAAGACAAATAATTTGAAGTGATATATTACATGAGAAAGCTATATTTCAGTATACTACTTATTATAACATGCTTGTTCACCAAATCAAGTTTTAATTCAAATTGCTCTTAAAGAATGCAAAAAATTTTTAATTAATTTACTAAACAAATTTAGAAAAGAATAACTTAATAAGATAGAACTAGTCGAGAAAATTTGATGACATTTGTTTTATCTGTGCTACATCTCATCGAGAATTATTACAAATTACTACAATAAGTATGTTATATTACATTATTTTAGGTTATCCCATTGATGTTTTAGTACATATTTACTTAATATTAAAACAAGGATTTACTATAACTTAGGTTTGTCTACCTTGGTAATTGATGATAAATCTAAAATAGGTCAAATCATGAAAACATAGATGTTCTTGAACCTAAGTTGACAAGGCATAATTAAATTTTATTTTTTATTTTTTATGTTTTTTAATTTTTTAAATTTTTAGGATATTGACATGCTTTTGAAAATAATTAGTTTCATGCCTAATTTGTTGAATGTTGATTTTATGCCCAACCTCCTAACTATTTTTGATTGCAACATTACCATGTAATTAGTCTTACTCATTAATTATTTTTCTTAAATTTTATTATATTATAATATAACTTTAAATCTTATCTTGTGTATGCAATATAGTCCCTAAATTTAGTTATATAGAACATTCAAAAAAAACATTTCTTTTGGCGTTGATATATATTTACTTCTTTTTGAAATAATATGTTATTTTTAATTGTGCTTATATTGGTAATTCTTAGTTATTATTAATGAGCTCCAAATGAGCTGACAAAAAGGTCATTGAACTCACCTTTGTGAGCACCATGCATCTAGATATTCATTTTGTTGTCTTAAAATATTTTATTTTCAAGGGATGCAGCACTCTTCAAAAGGCATTTCAATTAATATTTGAATAAATAATTGAGAATATTACACCTGAACTCCTTATTATCTTGGAATGAAGATTTTTTGTACAATTTATTTCTTGTTAAAACTTCTTTTTGCGTCCATTCAGTTACGTTAAAAAGTAAAACTAATTCTCCTCTCATATGGCATTTGTATGTCCTATATTTGGTTTTGTTCAATTACTTAAATTTATCTTATAATACTTCAATTTATCTCATTTCATCAATAATATATATTAACATAATTTTTGTACAATAATTTATTATTTTTATGCATATCTAATTTCAAAATTATCTATAACTCCATATGAGGTCAAATCGAGATTGAACAAACATTGTTTGACTCATCCATTTTTATATATTTTTTAAATTTTTTACATTAATTCATAATTTTTTGGAGAAGTTTGACTCATTCAAAATTTTGTAATCAAAGGTTGTACACTTTTTCTCCCTTAAATCTTACAATGCAACTTTTTCATAAAATTTGTTTTCGCTTCTAATGTTTTCTTTGAGACGGTTAAATTACTTATTAACTCAAAACATTCTCCAAACTCACCATTACATTCCTTTTATTTTTTTATATCATATTTTTTAATTTAACTAATTTTAGCTTCTACATATACTTACTAAATATTTAAAAATATTTATGCATATTTTCTTTGTAATTCATTGTAATTCTTAAAGAGATCTAATTGAGATGATAGAAAAGTCATTGGACACATCTAGGTGAGCTTTATCCAGTTAGACACTCACTTTACTATTTTTATATATTATGCTTTCTTAGGTTATGGCACTTTTTATAAAACTTTTTTATTTATTCCTCATTTAAAAATATAAAATTTTATATTTCTTTTCCTTAATCTTTTGGAATGAAGCTTTCATATAACATTTATGCTATGTTTAAAAACGTTTCTCTTTGATTTTGTTATATTAATATGAAAATCTAATTGGCCTCTTTTGTGACATTTTTATTTATTTATTTTTCTTATATAACATTGATTAAATTTATATTATTTCAACTTTAATATATAGTTGTTTAACATAAGAATAACAATTTATTTTTATTTATTTATTTCTAATTTTATATTTAATACTTATTTCAAAGGAGGTTTGATGAAGATGAAGCAAACGTTATTCAACTTGCCTTGGTGAGCTCTATGAAACAATATCCTCATTTTGATTTATTACATATATTTAATTTTCATTTTTTTTGTCATGCTTTTTAACACATTTTGGTCCAAACCTTATTTGATGATAAAAAATATTACACATGATCTTCTTAATAACTTGGAATGCCACTTTCTCGTACAACTGATCTTATTCTTTTTCCCTTTGATTTGTTATTAAAATTATTTAACTCTAACTACCACCTATTCTTACCTTAGTACCATTAAAATGCCTCAAAGGATCTCATTTCAGCTTAAAAAATATGTCCTTAAAGTTTAAATTTTCTTTTAATCTTTAAGCCTTTTTACTATGTAAATTCATTGCAATTTTGTGCGAGGTACAAGCAAATTGAATCGAATATCTTTAGACTCATCCCAGTGACCTCTATCAAATGAAGTAATTAGTTTTACATTTTTAAATATTTTACTTTATAGAGTTTTTGAACAATTTATGTGATATTTCAATTCATATTGAATTTAATGATTAGTGATGTTAATCTCTCTCACTTATTAGCTTAGAATGATACTATTTTATTTATAATTTTTATCATTAGTTAATATTTTTTTACTTTTATTTTCTCTTATTATAATGTCAATTGAAATCCTCTTTATTGTGACCACATATTGTTTTGAATTGGACATATTTTATTGCATAAATTTATTAAAATTTTCCCTCATATTTTTTACATAATTTTAGCATGTTAATTTCGAAGCATTTATGGTTAATTATTGCAAAATTCATAAAAATTTCGAACTATGTGCAATTGAGATTAAACAAACATTAATAAATCATCACACAACACTCCAATAAATAAATATTTTGTTTTATTTAATTAAGTAATTTATTTTCTCATGCATCACCTTGTTTTTTTCTTAGAATGCAGCTACATGAAAACATTTTGCCCTTTTCTTCTATTATTTTTTTTGAAATTGTTATATGACTAACTCTAAATCTCCTCTAATGCACCACTAAGTTTATTTTATTTTTTTATATTACATTTGCTTATTTTGTGAAATTTCAACATTAATATTTATCTATTAAATACTAAAAAGGTTATTTATGCATATTTTTTAATAATGTCCGATTGAGATTAAACTCTTATTACTTTACCCATTTCAATGATTTCAATCAAATTAATTAATTATCTTCATATTTTTTTAAATTTATTTTTAACTATTTAGAAATGTTAGTTAAGAACCCTTATTTCATATGTTATTTGACTATCTAGATTGTTGTATTTTAGTATGTTATTCTCATCAAAAGCAATTTTTATCAATAATATGGACATCATTTCTAACTAATCGCTCCTATATGACCCCTATTTTTATTTCATTTGGCTATAATACTTAATTTTATATGACATCAACTTTAATATATATTTAGATAATATTCAAATAATAACTGATTGTCTCTTCTTCTTATTAATTTTTTTAATTCAAAGAAATTCTTAACAACATCTAATTTATATGAAGCAAAGAACAATGGACATGATTTTTTAATAGTCCTTACAATGGTAATTCTTACTTATTCTTAACGAAGTCCAAATGAGATGATAAAAATGTCATTGAACATGTCTTAGTGAGCTCCATCCAACTAGATATTCATTTTATTATTTCAAAATATTTTTCTTTAAAGGGGTAGTACACCCTTCACAAGGACTTTTAATTAATACAACATTTGGTAATTGATAATATTACGCATGATCTCCTTATTATCTTGGAATGAAGCTTTTTCATACAAATTATTTCAAGTTTTAAAATGTTTAGATTCGATTTTTCTATATTATATGAAATGTTAATTCTCGTCACTTATGGCATTTTTATTTCTTATATTTGGATATATTAAATTACCTCAATTTATATTATGTAAGATTTAATACTTATTTACTAAATATTAAATAAATAATTTATTATTGTTTATTTTTATTTACTTAGTGAATTTGTAGCACAACAAAATATGCCTCAATGCAAAAATCAATATACTTGTCTAAGCAAGCTATGTCAAACTACTTAATCATTTTGTGTTATTATATGTTTATATTTTTAGGGTTTTCTTATAATTTTTATAAAATTTCATTTATAACTTTTTTGATAATAGTGAGTATTAAACTTCAACTCTTTAGTACCTTGGAAGAAAACTTTCCAAAAAAATATCTCATTTCTTCAAGTTTTTGGATTGATTTATTTTATGACTAGAAAACTCAAATTCTCTTCCTATAAGACCTTTGCATTGTTTTTACTTGGTTATATTATAATAGTTCAATTATTTTATTTCTTCTTTAATAAATATTTGCCTAATGTTATATCAATAATTTATTTTTTTGTGGATATCTACTTTCCAATTTATTTATTAATCCATATGAGGTTTATTCGACATGGAACAAATATCACTAGACTCATCTCAATGACCATGTCATATATTATTTTTTTAATTTTTAAGACTTTTTTAACAATTGAGAACTTTTATGATTCATCTTGTCTCATTTCTTATTTCATCATCAAAGATGGCATTCATTATCTCCTTTAAATGTTTAAATACAGCTTTCTCATAAATTTTTCTTATTTCCTTTAATGTCTTTCGTTGAAATTGTCACATTTCTGATTAATAAAAAACTTTTCTCTATACTGTCCATTAAATTTCTTTTATATTTTTAACATTCCATGTTTTTAATTTTAGTAATTTTTTGTTTCATGTTATATTAACTAAGTAAAAAAATTTAGTTATATTTTCTTTGTACTATATTGTTATTTTTTGTACTTACATATGAGGTTCGACCAAGATGAAAGAAATAACATTACACCCATCTTGGTGACCTTTATCTAGCTGGACTCTCATTTTATTATTTTTAAAATTTTTACATTCTTATGTTTTACAAAACTTTTGAATTTGTACAGATTTTAAAAACTATTGAGGTTATATTATATCTCTTCATTTGTTGGAATGAAAATTTCATATATAATTTATATTAAACTTAATATAAATTTTGTTTGATATTATTATATAAAAATTTAAATCTAATTCTTTTCTTTTGTGAAAATTATATTTCTTTTATTTGCTAATATTATACTAATTAAATTTATTTTATTTCAACTTTCATATATATAGCTGCTTAATATTAGAAAAATAATTTTATATTTTTCAAAAAAGAAAAAAGTTTTAAACGTGATGAAGCAGACGTCAATCGACTTACGTTAGTGAGCTTTATCAAATAAAATCCCCATTTTTTTGTTACATATATTTAATATTCTTGGTATTTATCATGCTTTTTGAATCATTTGGATTTTTAAAATGTTCAATGTTGAAGAATGACACACTTGATCTCCATAGTTCCTTCAAATGGAAATTTCCAAAACAATTGATCACATTTTTTCTAATTATTCTCTTTCAATTGTTATTATTAAAATTTAACTCTAGTTGTCCTGTAATGTGAACTTATTTGTATTACAATGCCTCAAATTATCTTTTTTCAACTTTAATAATTGCACTCTTAAAGTTAAAAGGTTAATTACTTATTTTTAAGCTTATTTACCATGATAATTAAATTTTGAATAAGGTACAACCAAGGTGAATCCAACATTGTTGGACTCACTTGAGTGAGTACGACAAAACAAAGTATTTAGTGTCATAATTTAAAAAATGTTATTTGCTAAACTTTTTAATAATTTAACAGATATTTTGATTCGTGCCTATTTGCATGATCGATGATATTATTCTAGATCTCTTTATTATCTAGGAACGAAACACTTTTTTTGTATAATTTTCATCTTTAGTTAATAATTTACTATTATTTTATCATATTATAATGCAATTTGAGATCCCCTTTTTTGTGACCTTGTATTTCTTAAATATTGATAGATTATGTTTCATAAATTTATTAAAATTTTTCTTTAATATTTATTTACATATTATTAAAATATTAACATTTACATTACTATTGTTATTTTTTGCATAATTCATAGAAATTTCGAACAATGTCTAATTGAGACAAAACAAAGATGACTAAAATCATCACAAAGGACTATATAATCAAGTATTAGTTCTACCTTATTAAATTGTTTTTCTATGGTTTGACTTTTATTATGAAATATTTCAATTTGTACATGATTCGGTGATCATGGTTGTTAAGATTAACCATTCTGGTGTATTGGATTGAGCCTTTTTCGTACACTTCATGTCATTAATTAGAAAATTTTCTTTGATTTTATTATTTTATTACAAAATACTAATTCTCCTCTTTTCTACCTTTTTATCACTTTTATTTTATTACTATTCATTACACAATTAATCTAAATCCAAGTTCATTTTAAATATAATAGAATAATAATTTAGAAGTATTCATTCTTTTTATAAGAATGATTTTGTAATTAACAATTATTCAAAATGTTATCTGAAGGAGATGGAACATCATTTCATTCTAGAATTTTTGTCATTATTTCTAATGTTTTTCTCTATTTTTGTTATATTACTACGTAACTCTATACGTTATCTCAAGTAACTTTAAAGGTTTTTTAATTTAGACATATTAAATAGCTCCAATTTATACCATTTCAATAATAACACATGTATGTTAAATATTATTTTAAAAATGTTTTATTATTTATGATTATTTAATTGGTAATTTGTATAAATTCTAAGCAAGAATTAATTGACAAAAACATTTAGATGGGCTCATCTGGATGAAATATTTATAATTTAATATTAATTTATTATATATATATATTTTTTTTGAATGTTGTCTTAGATACTTTGATTTGTATAAGATTTGGTGATTTAAAATGTTATGCATGATCTCCTTAGTATTTAAGAATTACATTCTAATATAGAATTTTGACTATAATTATCCAAAGTAATTTCAAGAGTTTTTTAGCATTTTACGAAATGTTTAGATTCATACGTAAAATTCTAGATTTTTATATTAAAAAGTTTCCAATATGAAGTATGCTCAAGAATGGTACACTTGATATCCTTAGTGCCTTTGAATAATACTATCCAATAATCCTTATCTTATTTCTTTGAAATTTTTACATCTATTTGGTGTTATTACAATTAAATTCTAACTCTCTTCTCATGCAACATTTGCATAACTTTTAATTTATCTCATTTCATTTTTAATATATATTTACTTAATTTTAGAATAGTAATTTATTAATTTTTAAGCGTATTTGTCTTAATAATTTATAATAAAATAAAATGTAGTGTGATCAAGACAAAATAAATGTCGATGGGCCCATCTCGGCAACCTCTATAAATTTATATATTCATTTTTTTAATTTTTAAAAATAATATAGCTATTAAGAACATTTCACAAGACATTTTGAGTCATTCTAAATTTTATGATCAAGGATTGTATGCTTCACCCTCTTTTAATCATAGAATGCAACTATCTTGAAAAGTTTATCAAATTTCTTCAAATGTTTTCTTTGAATTGTTATATTAATAAGTAATTCTACACCTACTCTAAAGTTACCATTAATTTTAATTTATTTTTTTTATTAAAATAGTTTAATTAATCTAATTTCAAATTTTGTGTAAAACTACAAAATATTTAAAAATTATTTATGCATAGTTTCTTCGCAATTTGTAGTAATTTTGAACAATATTTTCTCCAGATGAAATAATTATTATTGGAACAATTTGAATTATTTCTATCCAATTAAGTATTTTATTTTTTATATCTTTAGAATTTATTTATTTATTAGTTAGTGAAGTTTTTTAAGAATTTTCAATTCATATCTAATTCGTTTTTCAAGGTTATTGTATTTGATTTTCTTAGTATCACTGTGGAAAACATTTTTCCATAATTTATCTCATTTCTAATTATCTTCTCTTGTGTAACCCTTATCATTTATTTCAATTTGCCATAATACTTCTTTTTCTCTCATGTCAACTTTAATATATATTTACTTAATATTAAAAGAATAATTGATTATTATTTATGCTTACTTGTTTTTGTAATTCATAAAAATTCTTAATTTGAACAAATTGAGATGAAATAAAGATAATTGGACATTCTTGGATGACATGTATCAAGTCAAGTATTTTTTTTATATTCCCACTATAATTTTGATGTAATACTTCCATAATCTAAATATTTAATCATGTGATTTTTATAATCATGCTAATACTTAATATTAAAATAAAAATTTATTTTTAATCATGCTAATTTACCTACGTAATTCATAGTAAATCTAGAATAGATTTTGTCAAGATAAAACAGACATCGTTGGACTCGTCTCAATGAGCCAAAACAAAAAAATGTATTTATTTCCGACTAATGAATATTTTTTATAGCCTTTTCGTATGCTTTACAGAGTAATTTGAGTCATACCTAATTTGATTAACTAGATTTTACACTTGATCTGCATAATGTTTTGGAAAGCAACTTTTCTTTGCAAATAACGTCATTCTCTAAGTATTTTTCTTTGATTTGATTATACTTTAACATAATTCTAAATCTTCTCTTATGTGACCATAATAACACCTTGAATTGGCAAAGCACATTTGATCAATTTTTTGCATTTCAACATTAATATATATTTACTTATTATGAATATAACAATTTTTAACTGTGCATATTTTCTTTGGTAGCGCTTAGTTATTCTTAATGAGGTATGAATGAGATGTCAAAAACATCATTGAACTTAAGATGGCAAGCTCTATCTAGTCATTTATTCTTTTTATCATTTTTAAATTTTTTACTTTTGTAGGTGTTGGCACATTTTATAAGGCATTTTAGTTAACACAAGATTTGATAATTAAAAAGGCTACCCAACATTTCCTTACTATCTTCGAAGCAAACTAGTTTTTATAATTTATTTCATGTTTCTTAAGTTTTTTCTTTGATTTAGTTATTTTAATTTGAAAATTGAAATCCCGAACCTTATGACAATTATAATTCATATATTTTGTTATATTAAATTATGTCAATTTATTTTATTTAAACTTTAAATTATATTTAAATAAGTAACTTATTATTATTTATTTTTTATTTACATTATTATTTCAAAGTAATACAAAATGGGGTCCAATAAGAATGAAGCAATGATCGTTAAACTTGTCACGACATGCTATATCATCTTGCATTCATATATATATATGTATATTTATTTATCATTTAGAAATTTTGACTTCTAACTTATTTTATGAAATAAAATGCTACACTTTATCTCCCCTACACCTCCGAGAAAAACTTTCTTGTAAAACAAATCGTATTTCTTTAAATTTTTCATATTTATTTGGTATTATTATTGTCAGACGTTAATTTTCATCTCGTGTGACCTTTATATCACTTTTAGTTGATTATATTATGATACTTCAATTCATGCCATTTCATCTTTAATATTTATTTACTTAATTTTATAACAATAATTTAATATTTTTTATGCCTATATACCTTCATAAATAGTAGTAACTAAAAAAGTCCAAATGAGACGGAAGAAATGTCACTAGTCTCCTCTCAATTTGCTTTATCAAATTATATACTCGTTTTTTATATTTCTAAAAAGTTTTTTTGAAAGGATTAGGATATTTTATTGAGATATTTTGACTCATTTCTAATATTATGATCAAGGATCCTATGGTTGATGTCCTTAGCTTGCTTGAATGAAACTTTCTCACAAACTTTATTCCAATTCTTCAAATAATTTCCTTTGAAATTTTTATATTACGAAGTCAAGATTTTATCTAATGTAAACGTTACATTCCTTTTATTTTTTATGTTATATATTCTCAATTTAACTAATTTTAGCATTAATTAATTTTTAATAAATATTAAAAAATGTTATTTAAGCATATTTTCTTTATAATTCACGATAATTTAGTACGGGGATTGATCAGGATCAAAAAATGTTGTTGCATCATTTGGATGAGATCTATATAATTAAGCATTTGTTTTGCATTTTTAAAAATTTTTTTTATTGTCAAAGAACATTTCCTAAGAAGGTTTAAGTACCTATTTGAATTGCAAAGGTTGCTACATTTGATTTTGTTATAATCTTAGAATATAAACTTTTAACAAAATTTATCTCATTTCTAATGTTTTTCTTTCATTTCACTTTATCACTATGTAACCCATTCTTACCTATCATTGATTGCATTATGCTAAAACACTTAAATTTGTCTTATATAAGCTTCAATAAATTTTTACTTAATATTAGAAAAATATCGTTGGACATGCTTTGATGAGGTGTAGCCTTAAGTAATCAGTTTCATATTCTATATTTTTTTATGATTTTGGCATGTTTTATGAAACAATTTGATTGATATATGATTTGATGATAGATGATATTATACTAAATCTCTGCTATATCATGGAATTCATATTTATAATACATTTTATGTCATTTCTTAAAATAATTTTTGGATTTGTTTAAATTATTACCTAACCCAAAATCTTCATCTAAGTGGGCCTTACATTGCCTTCATTTAGTTATATTACAATGCTTTAATTTAACCTATTTTATCTTTAGTAGATATTTTGTCAAGATTATAATAATAATTTGTTATTATTTATGAATGCTTACTAACTTAATTCATGGATTATTCAAACGATGTCTGATAAAGATGAGTCAATCATTGTTGAACTCACACTTTTGAGCTTTATCCAATAAAGCATTCAGTTTTACAAATTAAAATACTTTATTTTCTAGAGTTTATGAATATTTTATTAGATATTTTTTTGTATTTTATTTTTTAATAATTTATCCCATTAATAAAAATGTTCAACTTTTATTTTGTTGTACTATAATGTAAGTCAAATTCCCAATTTTGTTGACCGTTACTTTTTTATTTTTGTATATACATTGCTTAAGTATATCTAATTTCAACTTTAATATATATTTATGTAATACAAGGACAATAATCTTATCTTTATTTATTCTTATTTAATTTATTATTTGTAATAATTCAAAACTAAAATCGTTCCAAATTAGACAAACATCGATGGACTCTACTCAATGAACTTTATATTATTAAATATTCAATTTAGTATTTGTAAATATTCAATTTTTATGGTCTAGCATGCTTTAACAACTATTTAATTCACTCTATTTGCTGATAGAAGTTGTTACATTTGAACTACTTTATATCTTTAAAATATAAATTTTTCAAACAATTTATAACATCAACTTAAATTTTTTCTTTTATTTGGTAATTTTATTATAATATTCTCCCTTCTAGTATGACCTCTTCATCAATTTGATTTTGTTATATTTGGTTGCTTTAATTTATCTCATTTCAACATTACTATAAATATACTTAATATTAATTAACAATTTTTTTGTAGTCCATAGTAATTGAGTACCTATTTGAATGAGACAAAAAATATTTCAATAGAACCAACTTTGTGAGCCTTATTAATTAAATATTCATTGTTTAATTTTTTTTCAAAATAGTTTCTTTTTTACCATTTTGGCACAATTATGTGATGTTTTTGTTCCCCCTAAATTTGGTGATTGAGGTTGTTAGATTGATCTCCTTAATATATTTGAATTAAACTTTATAGTACAACTCTGCCCATTATTTAAAATGTTTTTCTTTAATTTTTTTAATAGTACTACATAATTTTAAGTCCTCTTTTGTGAACTCTAAATTCCTTTTGTATCGTTATGTTGCATTGCTTCATATTATCCTATTTGAACTTCAACATATATTTACTTAATCATAAAATAATAATTTATTATTATTTAAGCATTTTCACTTTACTAATTCACATTAATTTTTAAAAAGGATTAATTGATATAAAAAAAATTATTGGACTCGTTTTTTTAGTATTTGGCATTTTGTTTGTGGTATTTGATTCGCACATGATTTGATAATGGAGAATGCGACACCCAATCTCTTTAGTATCTTAGAATGTAACTTTCTAATACAATGTCTCTTATCTCTCCAAAGTTTTTCCCTTACTTTAGTTATATTACTATGAAAATCTAAATTTGCACTCATGTAATTTTTGTATTAGTTTGATTTGGTGATATTATATTTCTTTAGATTATCTCATTTTAGCTTCAATATCTATTAATTAATAATAATGTAGTAAACATTTTTATTTATGATTATTTACCTTAATAGTTAATAAAACATTTAAGCTTGTTCAAGTCATCGTAAAGCAAACATTGTTGGACACGCGAGAACTAATAACCCAATTATATATTTATTATATACATTTCAATAAGTGACATTTTTTATGGTTTGACATGCTTTATGAAACATTTTGAATTGTAATTTTTTTAATGAATGATTAATTTTCCTTTAAACTAAGTATTTTAGAATGTAACTTTTCTATGCAATTAATCTAATTTCTTTAAATGTTTCACTTTGATTTGATTATGTTACCATATAACTCTAAATGTTTTCTTGATTTAATTAAATAACTTTTCCTTAATTTTTATTTTTTTGATAGTAACATGAATTTACTTAATAATAAAATAATAATATATTATTTGTGTTGTTGATTTTTTCTTGTTAATTCTTAATAATTTTGCACGAGGTCTGATTGAGATGAAAAAAATATTATTGGATTCATCTTATTGAGCTCTACCAAATAGATATTTAATTTCTTAGTTTTAAATGTTTTACATTATAGGGTAATCACACTCTCTATAATACACTTTAATTCAGACCTAATCTGATATTCAAGAATGTCATACTTGATCACCATTAAATATGTCTCAAGGAGCTCTATCAAACTATGTATTCATTTTTCCTTATTATATATATTTTATGTTCTTTTGTTTTGACAAGCCTTTTTTCATATTTTTACTTGTACCACATATGAGAATTGAAAATGTATCACATAACCTATTCAGTACTTTAGAAAGTATCTTTTTTGTATAATTATTCTCATCTCTTGAAATCCATCTCTTTCATTTGCTATTATTACTATGAATCCCCAATTCTCTTCACATGTAACCTTTGTATTTCTTTTATTTTGCTAGATTACAATAGTAATTTATTATTTTTTATTCGTATTTATTTTGGTAATTTGTTGTAATTCCTAAGGTGGCCTAATCAACTTGAATTAAATGTTATTAAGCTTATCTAAACGAGCTCTATACTATTATTTATGCTTATTTATGTTAGTAATTTGTTATAATTCCTAACAAGTTATGATCGAGATGAAACAAATAGCATTGTAACTCAACGACCTTTATCTTATTGAAAATTATTTTTTATCTCTTTAAATACTTTGTTTTCTAAGGTTTTGAATGGCTTTACGAGATATTTTCATTTGTACTGGATTTGATTATCAAGAGTGTTATGCTTGACTTCCTTTGTACAATGCAATGCAACTTTACCATATTGTTTATCCCATTTCTTCAATTTTCTCAATTTGATTTGGTTATATTGTTATGTAACTCCAATAGTCCTCCCATGTAGCCCATTCATCAATAAGTTTTTTTTGTTATATGTTTTAGATGTATCACACTATAGCTTTAATAAATACATAACTTCAAAAATGTACTTTGATATTATTTATGCTTTTTTAGTTCGATAATTCATAGTAAATTCAAATCATTTTTAATGAAGATGAAGTAAGCATCACTTGACTCACCTTGAAAATCTATATCTTTTTAAATATTTATGTTTATATTTTGAATATTTTTTAACGATTTTTATTTTCCTTATGAGAGTTTTTCGTTTAACCTTAGTTGGGGTTCTAGGATGTTATATATGCTATTATTTAGAAGAAAGTCTAAATCTTTTCTAGTATGATCTTTATATTGCTTTAATTTCATACTTTTACATTGCTTTAATTTATGTGGTTTTAGGCTTAATATATATTTCCTTAACATCAAAATAGTAATGTATTTGTGCATATCATTACTTATTTTGGTAATTCATAGTTATTCTCAACTAGGTCCAACAAGATGATGCAAATGTTGTTTGACTCATCATGACTAGCTCTAACAAATTAAATATTTATTTCGTATATTCTTTAAAATATTTTATTTTGTAACATTTTTGCCTTTATAATCAAGCATGTTATGCTAAAAAATTTTAGTGTTGTTGAATTAACCTTTCCTATAAAGTTTATCGTTTATTTAATTTTTTTGCTTTGAATTGACAATATTAGTTTGTAACTCTAAATCATCTTTCATGTGGCCTTTATAGGTTCTCTATTTAGTTCTTTTAAATTGTTTGAATTTATGTTATTTAATCATCAAATGTGTTAAATTAATTTGTAATATAATAATTTATTATTGCTTTTAGTGAATAATTCATTAAAATTCTAAATAAGGTCTAATCGAGTCAAAGAAAGCGTCATTAGCCTAGCATTCACAAGCTCTATCAAAGTAAACATTTAATTTTTATTTTTTAAATAACTTATTTTCCATAACTTTATGCTTGCTTCATGAGTTATTTTGATAAATACCATATTTAACAACTAATGTTGTTATACTATATCTCCTTAGTATCATTGAAGGCAACATTCTCAAATAAATTATACCATATTTAACAACTACTTTTCGTTTTTTCTTTAAGACTTTTATGTAACTCCAAATCTAATCTCATGTCGCTTTTAAATGTACTTAATTATATGTTGTCCTTTAATGTTTCTTATTTTAGCTTTAATATTTATTTACTTATTATTGAAAAATAATTTATTATTATTTATACTAGTTACTTTGCTAGTTCATAATATTTTTGATAGTCTCACCATGTGAAATAAACGTCGTTAAAATTGTCTCAACGAGTTATATCTAATTAAATATTCTTTTCATTATTTTTTTAATATTTTTGTTTCATTGAATTAGAAATGCATTGTGTGTCATTTTAATTTCTTCCTTACTTTGATAATTGATGATGTTGCAATTGATCTTCTGAATAGCTTGGAAAGTACTTTTTCTAAAAATTTTCTCTCATTTCATCAAAATGTTTACTTTGATTTGGTTATATTACTTTTAAGCTCTTGTTCAACACTTCTAGGACCTTTACATCACATTGATTTAAATAAATTACATTTCTTATATTTATCTCATTTCAACTTCTATATTTATTTATATATTTTTTAAATTAATAAATTATTATTATTATTTATTTTTTAGTATTGTTCTTTGTAACTGTTCCAAATGTTGTCCAATTAAAACAAATATTTATTTTTCTATGACTTCATAATTTTATATTGTTTAAATTTAACAAGTTTTAGCTCCAATATCTATTTTCTTAATAAAGAAATAATAAATTATTATTACATACGCTTATTTATGTTGATAATTCATAGTAATTCACAACTAGCTCCATTAAGATTATGTAACTGTTGTTTGACTCATTAAGACTAGCTCTAACAAAAAAAATATTTATTTGCCATATTTTTTAAAATATTTTATTTTCCAATTTTTTTCTTTATGATTGAGGATATAATGCTACATCAATTTAGTATCATGTAATTCAACTTTCTCATACAATTTATCTTATTTATTTAATTTTATGTCTTTGATTATTTGATATTTGTTTGTAACTCTAAATCATCTTTCATATGGCCCCTAAGTTTTCTATTATGTTATTTTAAATTGTTTGAGATTATCTCATTTAATTCTCAACATTGTTTAACTAGTTTTAATATAATAGTTTATTATTACTTTTTGCTTATGTACATTGGTAATTCAATATAATTGCAACCAAGGTCCAATTGAGTTAAAACAAGCATCATTTGCATAGTATTTTCTAGCTCAATCTAAGTAAACATTTAACTTTTTATTTTTAAATAATTTATTTTCTATGGTTTTTGCCTACTTTATGAGATATTTTATTACATACCCTATTTGAAGATTAATAAAGTTATACTAGATCTCCTTAGTAACATTGAAGACAACATTCTCCAATAAGTTATCACATTAATTCAAAGTTTTCATTTTATTTTGTAAGATTATTAAGTAACTCTAATTCTAATCCAATGTTAAATTTAAATGTCTTTAATTATGTTATGTCCTTTAATATTTTCCATTTTTTAGCTTTAATATTTATTTACTTATTATTAAAAAACATTTCTTGTTATTTTTAGTTATTTGCTTTGGTAATTCATAATATTTTGGATGAGGTCTAACCGTGAGAAATAAACGTCGTTGAAATAGCTTAGATGAGTTCTATCCAATTAAGTATTCTTTTTATTTTTTTATGTTATTTTTTCTTTTATTTAGGAATTCTTTATGAGGAATTTTAATTTCTTCCTTATTTTAATAATCGATGATAATGCAATTGATCTTTTGAATTGCTTGCAAAGTACTTTTTCAAAAAGTTTCTTTCATTTCATAAAAAGTTTTACTTTGATTTGGTTATATTACTTTTAATCTCTTGTTCTCTGCTTGTGTGACCTTTACGTCACATTGATTTAAATAAATTACATTTCTTCCATTTATCCCAATTCAACTTTTGTATTTATTTACATCATTTGTATTAATAATTTATGATTATTATTTATTATTTAGTGTTGTGCTCTGTTATAGTTTCAAATGTTGTCCATTCGAAATAAATATTCATGTTTCTATAATTTCATTCTTTTAAATAGGTTAAATTTATCTAGTTTTAGTTTTTATATATATATATTTTCTCAATTTCAGAAATAGTACTGTATTATTACGTTTGCTTACTTATTTTTATAATTCATAGTAATATGAAACTATGCCCATCAAGATGATGCAAAAAGTCGTTTGACTCATCATGACTTGCTCTAACAAATTAAATGTTTATTTGCTACATTTTTAAAAATTAGTTTACTTTCTAACATTTTTACCTTTGTGATGGAGGACGTTATGCTTTATCATTTTAGGTAGTATTAGTTTGCACATCTAATATTCTGTTTTATTTAATTTCTTGTCTTTGATTAGGTAGTATTAGTTTGCAACACTAAACCATCTTTTAGGAGGCCTTTCTAGGTTTTCAATTTGGTTATTTTAAATTTTTTAAAATTATTTTGTTTAATCTTCAACATGTATTTTAATCAATTTTAATATAATAATTATTATTACTTATTCCTATGTACATTGTAATTCATTGTAACTTCAAACAAGGTTTAATCAAGTCAAAAGAAGCATCACTGGCCTAGTATTCACTTGCTCAATCAAAGTAAATATTTATTTTTTTTTTAAATAATTTATTTTGTATTAATTTTGCATGCTTTTATGAGATATTTTCATACATTCCTTTTTTTGGCGATTAATGATGTTATACTAGATCTCCTTGCTAATAAGGAAGGCAACATTCTCTTGCAAAATATCCCATTCATTTAAAGTTTTAATTTTTACATAAGATTATTACATAACTATAAATCTAATCTCATGTCTCTTTTAAATGTGTTTAATAATATTTTGTCCTTTAATTTTCCCATTTTAGCTTCAATATGAATTTACTTATTGTTAAAAAAATTATTTATTATTATTTATACTTATTTAGTTTTCTACTTCTTAATATGTTGGATGGGATCTCACCAAGAAAAATAAACAACATTGAAATAGTCTTGATGTGTTCTATCCAATTAAGTGTTCCATTCTTCTTCTTTTTTTTATATTTTAGTTTCTTTGACTTAGGAATGCTTTATGGGACATTTTAATTTCTTCCTTCTTTTGATAATTGTTGATGTTTCAATTGATCTTCTAAATAGCTTGGAAAGTACTTTTTTTTTAAATGTTTCTCTCATTTTGTCATTTTTTTCAAGTTATATTACTTTTAAGCAATTGTTCTCTTCTTGTTTAAACTTTATATTAATTGATTTAATTAAATTACATTTTTTTATTTATCTCATTTCAAATTTTATGTTTATTTACATAATATTTAATAAATAATTATTGTTATTATTTATTTTCGACTATTGTGCTCCTTTACATTCCAAATGCTACCAAATTAGATAAATAATGATTTTTCTCTAAATTAATACTTTATAATACTTAAATTTATATAGTTTTATGTCTAATATATTTTCTTAATATTAAAATAGTAATGTATTATTACTTATGCTTACGTATTTTGATAATTCGTAGTAATTTACAACTAGAACCAACAAGATGATGCAAACATTGTTTGACTAATCTAAACTAGCTTAAACAAATTAAAAATTTATTTGCTGCATTTTTTATAAATATTTTATTTTTTATAATTTTTGCCTTTATGATCAAGGATGTTATGCTCAGTCATTTATGTTTGAAACTCTAAATAAGCTTTCATGTGGTCGTTATAATTTTTCGTTTTGGTTCTTTTAAATTGTTTGAAAGTATCTCATTTAATCCTCAACATGTGTTTAAGTAATTTTAATATAATAATTTATTATTACCTTTTCCTTTATACATTGATAATTCATTAACATCACAAACAAGGTCTAATCGTGTCAAAGAAATCATCATTGGCCAGGTATTTACTAACTCTGTCGAAGTAAACATTTCTTTTTTTATTTTTAAATAATTTATTTTCTATAATTTTTGTATGTTTTATGAGATATTTTGACACATAAAATATTTAACTATAAAGGGGTTATACAAGACCTCCTTACTAACATGAATGCCAACATTGTCATATAAATTATATCATTAATTCAAGTTTTCATTTAATTTTATAAGAGTGTTATGTAACCCAAAATCTAATCTCAAGTCCATTTTAAATGTCTTCAATTATATTGTGCCCTTTAATTTTTCCCAAATAAGTTTTAATATTTCTTTACTTTTTGTTAAAATATCATTTATTTCTATTTATAGTTATTTACATTAGTAATACATACTACTTTGGATGAGGTCTAACCATTAGAAACAAACGTCATTGAAATTGTCTTGATTAGATCAATCCAATTATGTATTCTTTACATTATCTTTTAATATTCTAGTTTCTTTTATTTAGCAATGCTCTATGGGGCATTTTAGTTTCTTCCTTTATTTGATAATCGAAGATGCTATAACTATCTTTTGAATGGCTTTGAATGTACATCTAATAAGTTTCTTTTATTTAAGTAAAAATTTTTACTTTGATTTGGTTATATGTATTTAAACTATTGTTCTTCACTTGTGTGACCTTTATGTCATTTTCATTTAAATAAATTACATTTCTTTTATTTATCTCATTTCAACTTTTATATTTTTTACGTAATATTTAATTAATAATTTTTTATTGTTTGGTATGTTACTCCGCTATAGTTCCAAATGCTATCGAATTGAAATTAATATTTACTTTTCTACAATTTAAAATTTTTTATTTCCTAAAATTATGGAATATTTCAAAAGACAACAATATTCTATTTAACATGGTGATCAATGACACTATACTCAATCTCCTTAGCATCATGGAAGATAATATTTTTATATAATTTATCTCATTCTTTCATGCTTTTCATTTTTATTATATTATATTTCTTTGAAACTGAAGCACTACTCCCTTGTCACATTTACAATAATTTCTTTGGTTACTTTAGCTTCCTCGAAATTATATTATTTAAACTTCAATATTTATATTTACTCAATATTAAGAAAATAATGTATAATTATTTATACTTATCTACTTTGTTAAATTAATGTAATCCGAAATGTCATCCAAAAGAGATGAAAACATTACACTAAACTTTACTATATGTGATCATTTAACTAAGTTTTTATTTTCACATTTTATATTTTTTTTTCTTGGATTTTTGTGTGGTTGATGAGGAATTTTGGTTTACACCTAATTTGATGATCAAGAATGTTGCACAAGGTCATTTGAGTATCTTGGAATGTAACTTTAATGTAATCCATTTGTCATTTTTTTAGGTTTTTCTCTGTGTTGGGAATAAATAACTATGTAATTCTAAGTCTCCTCTTATTTGACATTTACATTAGTTTGATTAGTTATTTTTTTTTTCAAATTAAGTAAGTTAAAACCTCTATAAATTTTTATTTTATTATAAACAAATAATTTGTTATAATTATTGTTTATTGATTTGTTTACTCATAGTAATTTTGAAAGAGCTTTGATTGACATAAAAAAAATTTCATCTGAGTAATCATGATCAATTTCAATCTAATTATGTTTTAAATATTATAATTTGAAATATTTTACTTTCAAGGATTTTTATATATTTTATAAGAATTTAAATTCAAACTTGTTTTGAGTGTTTAGGATGTTCCACTTGATATCATATGTCTCATGAAATGCTAAATTTTTAAATAATTATGTAATGTTTTCAAAATTTTTCCGTTCAATTTGTTATGTTGCGTTGAAACTGTAATTCTTTTGTCGTGCGACTTTTAAATTTCTTATATTTTGTTATATTACACAACTCCAGTTAACCAGTTTTAATCTTTAATGAATACTATCATAAAATTAAAGATATAAATTCATTATTATTCATTTGCATATTTAATTTAGTAAGTGCTAGTTATTCTTAATGAGGATTAATCGAGATATAGCAAGCGTCACATGATTCATCTTGATAAGGTCTATCTAGTGAAACATTTAGTTTTGTTTTCCTCAATATTTTATTTTCTAGGGTTTTAGCACTATTTGAATGACACTTTGTACATATTTTAATAATTGAGCTTAACTCACTTGATGTCTTAGTTATTTTTTAATGAAATTTTGCTTTATGATTTATCTAAATTGTTCAAATTCTTTGCCTTAATTTTGATATGTTAGAATGAAAATTCAATTCTCCTCTCATGTCACCTGTATACTCCTTTAATTTGGTTATATTAAATAACTTAGATTTAATTAATTTCAACATTAAAAAATGTATATGTGTAATACTAAAGTAATAATATATAATTATGTACATATATACATATATATATATATATATATATATATATATATACACATACACATTTATATATATATTCAAATTGCAAAATCATAAAAATTCAAAAAAATGTCCAAAAAAAAATATCTAGGCTTTTCTTAATTAGCACTATAAATTATTAATCATTTTTTAAAATTTTAAATTATTTATTATCTAAATTTTTGCTACAATTTAAAAGATTTTTTAATTATTACTTAATTTGAGCACCTTATAATGCTATTTCCCTGTATAATTTACCTCATTTCTAGTAATATTTTACTTTAATTCGGTATATTTTTTAGTAGCTCTAAATCTTCTCTTATGGGATCTTTATAATGCTTTGAATTAGAATTATTATGTATCTTAATTATATCTTATTTAAGCATTAGGCTATCTCATTTCGATTATTGATCATGGCACAACATTGGATGACCAAGAACTTGTCAAATTTAATTCGACAACCTTGAGTGATTCGGCTTCTTTTAGTAATCTATCCATAAATTGCATGACATGGATGTCTTCATTTTTCTCTCCTACATCTAGGATTTGTTCCTCCCTTATTGTTGTTTTTTCAAATGATCCAAATATAATCTAATTAGACTAGATGTGCCTTATTTAATTTCTTTAATCTAATCAAATATAACTCCTCTATTTCCTTCTTCCTTCTTCTTTCTTCATTCTTCTTTCTTCTTTCTTCTTCTTTCTTCTTCTCTCTTCTTCTCTCTTTCTTCTTTCTTTCTTCTTCTTCTTCTTCATCTTCTTTCTTCCTTTACTTCTTCTTCTTCTTCTACTTAGTCTTCTTCCTCTTCTTCTCATTAATCACTAATCCCCAATCTCTAATCCCTAACACCTCCCTAATCCTTAATCCCTAATTCCTAATATATAATCTCTAATCTCTAATCTTAAATTCAAAATACTTAATCCTTAATCCCTAATTACTAATCCTTAATTTATAACACTTAATATTTAATTCCTAATCCCTTCTACATTGAGCTCCTTTACACATTATCACATAGTTAGTTCCATTGAGATAAACTATTTAAATTCATCACATTTCATTAATTGTAGTTTCGTGTACCCTATACCCTTTTCATTTAATTGATTTAGGTTATAAGTTCTTTTCATTAAGCTTGGTACATGTTTTCTTTATCACATTGTTTTGATAATGTATTGCTCATTGTATTTGTCTTTTCCATGGGGGTTTTGCATGAATATTTGTAACCACTTAAGATAGGTGTTGCATGTTTTTTATGGTCTATAGGGCCCTTTTGCCTCATAATTATAGTATTGTTGGCTAGGACGCACAATCTCTTTATTTAGTAGCAGATATCAATCTATTAGATTTGACAAAAGTGTTTTAGTATTTTTTCCTAGCATTTTTGTTGTGACGGATTGCAAATCTAAGTGTATTAAAAAACGTGATATTTGTTTCCTAATGTTTAATTATTTTAGCTCCTTACAATAGTTTTCTTTGTTAATTGCTTCTAAAATAAACTTTTTTAAAAGCCACTAATAAAGAGGAAAACTATCCATTATAGCATACTTTTGATGTGTAAGTTTGTAATTTTCATAATTCATCCTTTTTTTGTAACACAATCATTTAATAAAATACAAGATTATCAAATTAAAAAAGAATGTATTGATAATGACCTCCCCATGTTTATTGAATATATTCTTATTTGTTAAAGTTGCTAATATTTTAGAATATTTTGTTTGTAGATTATTTTTTGCTAACATAATACATATGGAGTTAAATATTAAAAATGAGAACTTTTATCACTGTATGTTTCTATACCTATGAATATTTCTTATCTATGTTAGATGCTTGTAATTTATATGTCATACATATGAATATAAATAAGACGCTCATGTGATTAGGTGGGTAGCAAAGAGTTCAAATTTTCCAATGAAATGAATTAGTAACCTCTTATTCTTACTTTATACTTGTAAGCCCTACATCATCTCTTTGTTTTCATCATAGTATATTACTACGCACAGCCTCTAGTGTGTGATTGTGATCACAATTGAACATACTTTGGCTAAGGGAAATGATCCAACTCTATTTAGAATCAAACTTACAACAAGTTTTAAAGGTGAGATTGATGTCATATATATTGAGGATGAAATTCTTAAACCTATAACCCTATCCGACAAACTCTAATTTGGAAATTTTCTTATTGAATTCTATAAACAAAACAATTTAATTAGCTTTTAGTAAGATTGTTTTGTTAAGATTTTGATAATTGAATATCTTGATTATCTACAAATTCTAATAACATTTTCTTAGGAGTTGAGCTAATTACATTGCTTTTTTACTTTATGTGTGGAACAGTATTAATTTTTAAATGAGGGCCTTCAAGTGGAATTTTGGCATTCATTTTGACAAGGAAAACTCCCTAACTCTTTTTGAGTAGCTACTACCTCACGTCAACAACAAAGTTGTAATCTATTAAACATTCTTCTTGATCTCACCTCATTTAAACTTATTTTGAATTACAAATGTAAATATGCTAAAGTATAATAGCTTTTTATTATCATATTAAGTAAAACTATAGTAAAGCAAAAACGACATAAATTATTTAATGATTATAATATTACTAAATCAAACAAATATAAAAGTGAAACGAGATGAGATTTAGAGCCATACACTAATATAACCAAAATAGAGAGAAAATTTTCATGCAACAAAGTAAATAGTACGAGAAATTGACTTTTCAAAATAATAAGGAAATCAAATATTCTTAATCTTCAAACATGATATGAATCAAAAAGCTCTTAAAATATGCCAAAAAAGAAAAAAAATACATTTAAAAATATTAATATGGCCATTTAAATTGACAAACCTGAAAGAGATGAGTCAAACAGTGTTTTTTCTCATGCTTTGACCTCATTTGGGAATTATAGGAAATTATCAATGTAATAAAATTTTTGTTTATATCAATAAAATATCTATTAAAACTAATATGTGACAAATCAATGGAATGGAATATACATAAATCAAAGTGATGCAATAGTCACAAGACTGGAGATTTAGAGTTACATGTTAATATAATAGAGTCAAAGTAAAACCATTATCGAACAAGACAAATTATGTAGGAAGTGCTTAGCAAGCTACTAACATGATTGTGCGTGACATCTTCATTTATCAAATAATGTAGGAATTGAAATATCTAGTAAAGATTGTCAAACATTTAAAAAAAATCGAAAAAAATAAAAAATTGAATATTTAAATAAATAAGCCTTATCAAGACTAGTTCAATGATAATTGTTTCACCTAAATCAACCCTCCTTTGAAATTGTTGTAATTTACCAACGTAAAAAAACATATATAATATTAAATTATTATTTTAGGATTAAGAAAATATAAAGTTACTTTTAAAATGAAATTATTTGAATTAATAGGATATAACCAAATCAACTTATATAAAGGTTAATGGAGTGGAGACATAGGTTATCAAAGTAATAAAATAAAATAAAAGAAAAAAGTATAAAGAATTAACATAAATAATATAAGGAACTTGCTTTCTATAACACTAGAAGGTTATTTAATTTTGAAATAAAGTATGAAAGAAATTTCTCTTGAAGCACATCAAATAAATAGAAATAAAAATTTAGAATTTTAAAATAAATATTTAAATACATAGGGCTCATTAGGAGAAGTCCAATGATATTTGTTTCACCCATATGAGAACTCATTTGGAATTATTACAAACTGTAAAATAAATAAGTATAAGCAAAATTAAATATTTATTTTAATTGGAAGTAAATATATAATACATATAAATATAAGATCAGATGCAGCAATATAATATGACTAAATCAAATATATGTGAACATCAAGTGCATAGAGATTTATTGTTAAAAAGGGATTTAACTAAATTGTAGTGAAAAACAAGATGAAATGAGATAAATTTTTTGAAAAACTATATTCAATCATACTAGGGAGATTGAGAGTACATCCTTCATCATTAAATCAGGTTTTAATTTAAATCTTAAAAAGCATACAAAAATAATAAAAAATATTTAGAAGAAAAAAAAGGATTATTTAATTGGAAATACTCATCAATAGGAGCCCAATGACATCTATTTTTTCTCGATTAGATCTCATTTGGAATACCTACGATTTCTTAATTTAAATAAGAATAAAAAATAACAAATTATTATTTTTGTATTAAATAAATATATTGTAAAGCTAGTATGAGATAAATTTAAGAAATGCAACATAACCAATTTAAAGCCATGTAATGGTGACAAGGCATGAGATTTGGAGTTAAATTTTTGTGTGACCAAATCAAAGAAAAAAATTTGAAGAAATGTTATAAATACTATGCAAAAGGTATCTTCCATGATACTATGGTGATCAAGAATAATATATTGAATAGTCAAATCATTTGTCCATTAAAATATTTCATTGAACATGTAATAACCTTAGAGAATAAAGTATGTAACATCAAAAAAGAAACTTTTAATCAAATAGGGATCGCTAAGATTAGTCCAACAAAATTTGTATGGAACTCATCATCGTGAATTCAACAACATCAGTTTCATTATCATTAACATTTTGAATTACGATTAAGGACTAAGCTAAATAAATATAGATAATAATAAATTACTATTTTCATTTTAAGTAAATATATATTAAAATTTAAATGAGATAAAATAAAGTAATATGTTATAGCCAAATGAAATTATTATAATGGGCACGTGAGAGAGGATTAAGAGATATGTGGTAATACAACAATGTTAAAGCAAAAATATCCAGTGAAATGAGAAATGTTTTATTGCACCACACTAAGGACTTATACTAAAACATCTTTGATCTTAAAATCAAATTAGAATATAGATATCACATTAAATGCACATAAAACTAGCAAAATAAAATATTTATAGCAAAAAATTATTTAATTGATAGAGTTCATCGAGAGTAGATGAGTAAGCTTTATTTGAACTTCGTTAGACATAGTTTTGAGTTGGTATAAAGACGAAATGTAAATTAGTACAGACAACAATAAATTATAATTTTAATATTAACTAACTATATTTAATTGTTAAAATTACATAAATTGAAGGAATATAATATAAGAAAATCAAAGCGGATAGTAGGTTGCATCAAAGGAGAATTAGAGTTTCATAGTAACATATCCAAATTAAATAAAAAAAATTTAAGAAACAAGATAAAATGTGTCGGTAAGATCCATTACGAGATACTAAGGTGATCAAGTATAACTTTTTGATCATCAAATTAGGTATCAAATGAAATTTTTCATTAATTATACAAATTTACATAAAAACAATTTAAAAAGTATGCATATCTAATTAGATAGAGATGGTTGTGAGGTTTCCAGCAAAAAGTTTTCCAACATGATCTTTACTGGGTTTGGAATTACTGCAAATTATTGAATAATTGAAAAGTAAACATTAATAAAACATTTTTGTAATATTAATTAAATAAATATTAAAGAAGATATTCTGTTAATTGAGGTGATGTATTACAATAAGAACAAAGCATTGTAAAGGTCACATAAGTGGACATTTAGAGTTACAAGTTAATTAAACCAAATAAAACTAAAAAAATTTAAGAAATAAGATAAATTATGTATGAAAGAAGTATTGCAAGTTACTAAAAAGATTATGCGTAACCTTCATAGTTATCAAATCAGGAATAAATAAAATATGTTCTAAATTCTAAATATAAAAAAAATATATATAAAAAATAAAAATATATATTTTATTGACAAAGGTCATGGAGATGGGCCAACAATGTATTTTTTTTAAAATTTACAATGTTCTCACTACAATGCATTAAAAAAATACACAAGGGGAGATTTTAAGAAACATTATAATTTAACAAGGTCAAAGAAAAAACTTTGAAGAAATTAGATAAACTAAAAAAGTTGCATTCCATATTGATAATTAGTTTCGATATAAAATACTCAATTATAAAATAATTTACAAATCAAAATTCTCACAAAGAATTCAAAAATAAAAAATAAAATAAAAAATTTAGAAATCAAAACATTAAATATTTAATTATATAATGATTAACTAGAGATTTTCAATGACATTTAGTTTTTCTTGATATGAACTAATTTTGAATTACTATGAATTATCAAAATAAATAAGCATACTGAATAATAGGTTAATATTTTAATATTATATATACATATATTGAAATTGAAATAGGATAAAATATAGTAATTTAACATAATAAAATCAAAGTGAAGCAAATTGTATTAGAGAGTAGAATTAGAGTTATATAGTAATAAAACAAAATAAAAAGTTTTTAAAAACAAAATAAATTATATAGGAAAGTTGCATTCCAAAGTACTCTAGCCATTCATTATGGCATCATCGATCATAAAAAAAATTTAAAATAGAAAATCTCATAAAGAGTGGTAAACTGAAATGAAAAAATAATTAAAAATAAAAACAATTACTTAGATAGAGCTGATCCAAATGAGTTGAATAATTTATTTCTCATCTTGAATGGGCCTTGATAAGATTTTTATGAATTATAATAATAAATAAAATAATAATAAATTATAAAATTAATATTAAGTAAATATGTTGATTAAAGTTGAAGTGAGTTAATTCAAGATATATAATATGGAGAAATTTAAAAAATATTTAAAGAAATAAAATAAATAGTAGAAGAAACTTTAATTTCAAGAAAATGAAGAGATTTTGTGTAACATTCTTGATTGTCTAAACAAGTACAAATTAAAATTTCTTTTAAAACATGCCAAAATCCTTGAAAATTTTATTTTAGAACATAAAAAGAGTTTTTAATTACATAGAGGTCATCGAGATGAGTCTAACGATAATCACTTTGACTCAAGCATAAATTACAATAAAATATTAGAAATGATAAAAGAAATACATAAATACTAGTAACTTAATGTTTGAAGTTTATACAAATATGTACTAACAACAAAAAGAGATTAATTAATGCAATTTAGTGAAATGAAATCATAAAAATGTAGAGGTCACATCATGGGAGATTGAGTATAACATCATCATTTATCAAATCATTAATGAAATAAAATATCTCATAGAAGGTATGAAAACATTAAAAAAATTAAAAAATTAATAATTAATATTTAATTTGGTAGCCTTCCTTGAGTAAAGTAAGATGATATTTGTTTTATCTCAATTAGATCTGTTTTGATAGATATAACAAGTTATGAAAGAAAATAAGCAAAAAAATAACCAAATTAGTATTTTAGTTATAAGCTAATATATATCAAAGCTAAAAAAATAAATTGAAAAAAATTTATACAGCAAAACAAACCAAGATAAAAGTCAATAAGAGAATATTTAGACTTTCATAGTAATATAACCAAATTAAAGTAAAAAAATTTGAAAAAATGAGATAAATTTTGTGAGGAAATTTACATCTTTAATATAATAAAATTCAAGTGAAACATCCTCCATCAAATTTGGTACAAATAAAAATGTCTCATAAAAAACACAAAAATATATAAACAAAAATATTAAAAACTAATAAAAATAATTATTTAATTTGATAAAGTTCATCGAGATGAATCCAAAAAATATATATTAAATATGAATCAAAGCATATGATAAAACATTAATAATTTATTGGATAGATATCTTCTGCATGAGTAAACCAACATTTGTTTTATGTGGATCTAGCGATTTTTGAATTACTACTATTTACTAAAGTAAATAAACATAAATAATAATAAAATTTTATTTTAATGCCAACTAAATATATATTAGAGGTAAAATGTCAAAAATATAACCAATTGAAAAAGTGATTCTTTAGGCATGGTTTTGATTTGAAAAATGATATAACCAAATGAAAGCAAAAAAAATGAATAAATAAAATAAATACAAATGAAACATTACATTGCATTACGTTAAGGAGATAGAGATAACATCATCAATAATTAAATAAGGAAACAGTCTAAGTGTGTCATAAAGTATGTAATAATCCTAGAAAATAAATTATTAAAAGTTATAAAAATGAATATTTAATTGATATATCTCATGGATATGAGTCCGATAATGTTTTGATCATCTCAATCAGACCATGTTTGAACTTACTACAAAATAGAAAACCATATAAAAATAAAAATAAAAAATTAATTTTTATATTAATTAGTGATATATATATATATCACAGTTAGATTTACGTATATTACACAAGATTGTTGAGATGACGTGCAACATCCTTAATGATCAAATTAAGTTTTATTTGAATATCACATAAATAATACTAGAAAATAAAATATTAAAATTTTAAAAATATAAAAATAAACATTTAAGTAAAATATCTCAAAAAAACATGTCCAACATCATTTGTTTCATGTAGCTCAATCCTTTTTAAAAATTACTACAAATTACATAATTAAATTCTTATATAAAAATAAATTGTTATTGTTAATATTAAATAAATATACAATAAACCAAAAATGTGTTTTTTTGTATTCAAATACAAAGGACGTTGATTGCAACATTCTTAGACATCAAATTTGTAATAAATCAAAATTGCTCAAAAAATACAGAAGCTCTTTAAATTATAATACACAAAAATATCAAAATGAATATTTAATTAGACAGAGATTATTGATAGGAGTTAGTGGTTTTTGGTTCAAGTCAATTGGGCCTCATTTGCACTCACTGTTAATTACCAAAGTAGATAAGTTCAAATTAAAATAAATTAATAATTTAATAGTAGGTAAATATCTAATAAATCAACAACGAGATATGTTAAATTAATTCAGTATAACTAAATAAATTTTCTTTAAAGGCCATATGAGTGAAGGAATTGAGTCCACAGTAATATATCCTAATCAAATTTAAAAATTTAATTAAATCACAAATTATGCAACAAAGCGGTAATCTAAAATACCAGGAATATTTAAGGTAACATCCTTCAACAACAAATCACGTATGAAAAGAAAAGCATTATGAAACGTGCCAAATCTCACAAAAAATATTTTATTTAAAATTAAAAGTCTTATATTTAATTATATGAAGGTGGTTAAATGAATCAGATGATGCTCATTGTTTGTTGAGAGCAAAGCCCATTCTTAATTACTACAAATAAAAAAAGTAATTCAACATAAAAAATAATAAATTATTATTTTAATAAGAATTTATATATTAAATTTGTAGTGACATAAATTGAAATACTATAATATAACAATATCAAAGTATTGTAAACGCCATAAGAAAGAATAATTAAAGTAAAATTACTTTATAACAATATTAAATTAAAAATTTGAATAATTGAGATACAATATATAAGAAAGTTTCATTCAATGATCCTAAGGAGATAAAGAGGTATAGTGTATCACGTAGGGTTGTCAAATAAGGAACTTATCAAAAGCTCTTCCAAAATGCCTCAATACCCTTAGAAATAAAATATTTTCAATTTTAAGAATTAATATTGAATTTTATAGAGCTCGTTAAGCAGATGCTAATGTCTCCTGTTTAATTTGACCAATTCTTTTTTTGAATAGATACAAATTACCATTCCAGTTACTAACAATTAAAAATGTAATACGCATAAATAAGTAAACTATTATATTTAAATATTTTGTATATATCTATGAAAGCTTAAATAACAAAAATTATAGTGCTATAATATAAGAAAATTAAAGTGATGTAAAGTTCACACAAGAGAAGATTTTGCATCGTGTAGAAATATGACAAAACCATAAAATATGATGAAATTAGATAAATTATATAAGAAACTTGTATTCTAAGATACTTAAAAGTTTGAATTCTACATTCTTGATCATTAAATTTGGTAAACATCAAAACATTTTGTAAAATATGCCAAATTTCTATAAAATAAATTAATTGAATATATTTAAAACAATACTTAATTTAATGGAACTTGTTGTGGATGACTCCAAAAAGTTTTCTTTCATTTATGTCTGACCTAATTTGAAGTTACGATGAATTACAAAACTTCACATAAATAACAATAGATTAATAATTAAAAAATTACATATATATATATATATATATATATATATATATATATATATATATATATATATATATATATATATATATATATATATATATATATATATATATATATATGTATATATGTATGTATATATGTATATATTAAAGGTGTAATATGAGAAATAGAAGCATTATAATATCACAAAATCAAAAAGTTGTAATGGTCACATTAGTAGAGATTTGGTGTTATATAGTAAAAAATCAAACAAATTCTAAAATTAATATAAATTATATAAGATAATTTCCTTACCTGATAAGGAGGACATCGATCACAAATATTTTAAAAATTGAAATTAGCCATGAAGAACGAAAAACTTTAAAAAATAAAAACATTAAAATAATAGAAAGAATACTTCATTAGATACAACTTGTTGACATTTATCTAACTATATCTCTTTAATTTCATCAAACCTAATTTAAAGTGAGTGTGAACTATAAAGTAAATAACGATAAATAATAATAAATTTCAAACTTTATGCTATATAAATTGATATAAAAGTAAAAATTTTAATGATTGAAGCCAAATAATATAACAAAATTAAAGACATGTTTACTATTTCATAGTAATACATTGAAATCAAAATAAAAAGTTTGTAGAAATAAGATGTTATAAATATGAAATTTGAATTTTAGACACTTAGGAAATTGAGTGTAACATCCTCAATACTTAATTTAGGAATGAATGAAAATTTCTCATGAGTAATTAAAAAATCTTCGAACGTTAAATATTCAAAAATAGAGAAATATTTTATTTGATAGTACTGTTTTCAGTATGTTCAATGGCATTTATTTTGTTGTGGACTAGACCATGTTTGAAATTATTAAAAATCAAAAAACTAAGTAAGAACATAAATATAGTAAATTATTATTTTAATACTAAGTATGTGTATAAATATATATATTAAATCTTAAAAAAGGTACATTAGAGTAATCTAATATAACATAATGAAAGCAATGTAGAGGTTACGTGAGAGGAGATTCAAAGTAAAGTAGTAACACAACCAAATAAAAACTAAAAATTTTAAGAGTTTAGATAAATTGCATGGAAAAATTAGATTCCACGAAACTAACAAGATTGAGTGTAATTCTCACGATTGTCAAATTTTGTCCAATTTGAAAAAACTTGTAAATCTTTCAAAAGACAAAAAATAAAGCACCTAAAAATATTAAAGTTATTATTTAACTTGTGTTAACTCGTTTAGAAGAGTTTACTATGAATTAGCAAATTAAATAAAATAAACAATAATAAATTATTTTTTATATTAATCAAATATAAAATAAAGATGAAATGATATAAGCCAAATCAATGTAATATATAATAATTAAAATGCTGTAATGGTCACATAAAATGAGAATTAAAGTTTATATTTTTTAATTATAAACGAAAGCTACATTACAGGATTATAAGTAGATAATGGGTAATATACTTAGTCATCTAATCAATTATTAATCAAAATTTCTCATAAAAGTGTTTTCAAGCCTTCATATTAAAAAATTTAAAATATCAAAATAAATATTTAATTGGATAGAGCTTGTCAAAATGAGAGAACAACATTTGCTTCCTTTCAAGTACATCTCATTTTGAATTATTTGAATTACAAATACACATAAGTATAAATAATAAAAAAACTACAATTTTAATATTACGTAAATATATATTTAGAATGACATAATAAACGTTGAGGCAACTTAATGTAAAAAATCTAAGTGACATAAAGATAAGATGAGAGGAGACTATGAGCTACATAGCATTATAACTGATTAAAAAACTATTGATAAATAAGAAAACATTTATAAGAAAGCTGCAATCTAAGATATTGAAGAAATAATGTGTATGAGCATTGATTGTTAAATGAGGTAAGAATCAAATTGAATTATGAGAAATAAAATATTTTAATGAATAGAAATGAATATTTAATTAGATAAACCTAATTCTCATGAGTTTAACAATACTTGTTTCATCTCGATCAAACCTAGTTTATAATAATTGTAAATTATCAAAATCGATAAATGAAAAGGATGCAAATTTTTTGTTTCCATACAAAAATATATTTGTTAAAGCTAAAATAAGAAAATTAAAGGAATATGATATAACAAAATCATTGCAATGTTAGTTAAAAGATTGAAGAAAACATAAATTATACTAAGAACATAAAATCTTTTAAACATAGGAGATCAACTGCAAAATCACCACAAATTAAATTTTGAATGAATCAAAATATCTCATAAATGGTCCTTAAGCCCTAGAAAATGCATTATTGAAAATTAAAATCAAATTGTTAATTTGATACTACTCATTGGGGTAAGTACAACATTTATTTTCTATAAATCAAACCACATTTCGAATTAATACAAAATAACAAAGTAAATAAGGATAAATGTTTTTAGATTATTATTTTAATACTAAGCAAATGTATCTTAAAGTTAAAATAAGATAAATTGAACAAATGTAATATAACCAAACCAAAGTGTAAGATTCGGATTAAAAGAGAAAAATTTTATGGCAATGTTACATTCCAAAAAACTATTAAAAATGACTGTAAGTTACTTGATATTCAAACTAGTTATGAATCAAAATGGATTATAAAAGTACCAAACCCAAAAAAATAAATATTTAAAAATATAAAAATAAATGTTTAATTAGATGGAACTCTTCAAAATTTAATATAATAATGTTTTTCTCATTTCTGTGTCATTTGTAAGGAATAATGGAACTTACTAACATAGATAAACATAAAAATAATTAATTATTATTTGAACAAATATCTTAAAACTATTGTAGGATAATTTGAGGCCTCGAAATATAACTAAATAAAAATGTTGAAAATGTTAAAAGACAAGAGAATTAACATTTCATTGAAGTAAAACAAAATCAAAAATAAAATTTTTCATAAACAAGATAAATTGTATGAGAAAGTTACAATTTTTGATACTAAAGAGTTTAAATGTAAAATCCATGAGCATCTAGTAAGGTATGATTTGAGATAACTTGCAAAAGTTTGAAAAAGCTGAAGAAAAGAATTTGTTTAAAAATATAAAAAAGAATATTTAATTTGGTGAAGCTAATTGAAGGAGCTCTAATGGCAGTTGTTTGTTCAATCATTTCTTGTTTTAAAATATTGTAAATTACCAATTTAAAATAGCATAAGCAATCAATATTTAATATATTGTCATTAAATAAATTTATCTAGAAGTTTAAGTTATGTAAATTAGAATAATGTTATATAACCAAATCATTGTGATATAAGGTCACATATGTTGAGATTTAGAGTTGCGTAGATATTTAGCCAAAAAAATTTAAACATTTGAAGAAATTATATGAATTTTATAGAGCATTTGTATTTTGAGATTATATGATGTAAATTTGAGTATATGAATATAAAAAATGATATGTTAGAAACCTTTATAAAAGCTTTATTTATATAATGTATTATTATAGAAATGTATTTTTTCTAATAAAAAGTAAATATGCAAAATATAAATTATCCAATTACCTAAAATTTTGCCAATATGAAAATATCGAATCAAAACTAAAATTTTAAAATAATTTGTTGTATTTCAAATACTGCATGGAAAGAATGATTTTATTAATGGTATATAAATCTACTCTAAAAATGTCAATTTTTTTATGATGTATCATATTTTCAAAATTGATTATTCACCATATTTAAGTGCATTATTCACTTTTCTTAGTGTGCTTTACATATGCATTAAATATTTTGGAAATTCTCTTTTAGGGATAATTTTTATTTTTTTAAAAACGTAAATATTGTAGTTTTAACTGTTTCACGAGTTTAAGTTTTTCCTAAAAGTATTTATTTATAATTGAATATTTCTTTCATAGTGGTTTTTTAGTAATGCAAATTTTACTAATACAAATAATTTTGAAAAATTATGTTCCTAGTTAAAATTGGCAAAACATTGAACTATTTTAATTTTTAAGAACTAAATCTGACTTAATATTTTAATTTTCTATATTTTTGTTGCATGTTTTTCCTCTAAAAATAAGTTTCAAAGAACTGTTCACCATGGCTTCAACTATTTTGGATGTTTGGCATTCTATTTTAGCAAAATGTTTAAAAACATAGTTACTTAAAAAATTACGCAAAAGCATGAAAAAATTGCTAAAACCTTTTATGAATAAAATTTAATCCACATATTTGAAGAAATGTTTCCTCAATATTACAATAAAACAAGATATGCAAATGTGAACTCCATCAAATTAATTATTGTCTTTTACAACCTTAAATATTTTACTTTAACGGAGTTTGGCACACATTATTAGCTGCAAACATTTGTGACAAAAATGATGTTCTTGGAAGTTATCTCGATGTCCTTTCAAGTATGGATTGTAATTTTTTCATGACATCTAATCTCACCTAATTTTTTGTTTTTGTTTGTTTGCATTAATATTTAGTCCAACTATCCTTACATTGATCATTACATTGCTTGATTAAGTTTTATTAAATTGATTCAATTTATTATACTTCAACTTTATTATTTATTTTCTTAATATTAAAATAATATTTTTTAATTATTTATGCTTATTTATTTTTTAAATTCATGATTATTCTTGATGACAATTGATCAAGATTAAAATACGTTGCTTGAACAAGATCTATCTAAATAAAGATTCATTTTTTTTCATTTTAAAAAACTTTATTTTATAGGAGTTTTGAATTATTTATGAGATATTTTGATCAATACCTAATTTTGTTGTTAAGGATGTTACACATAATCACATTATTTTTCTTGGAATACAATTTTTAGATAGAGTTTACTTAGTTTTATTTAATTTTTTTCTTTGCTTCATTATATTACAATATATCTCTAAATTTCCTCTTTTGTGTCCATTAAATCACTTTTTTTTATATTATACCGCTTCAACTATCTCATTTTCACATTAATATATATTTAACTATTGTTAAAATATTTTTTTATTAGCAATTAAATTTATTTGTTATATTATTATATTGCTTCAATATGTCTCATTTCCTCATTAAAATTAATTTACTTCAAATTTCAAAAATGATTATTATTATATATGGTGTCATATTTTAGTAATTCATATTTAACCAAAAAAGTGTTTGATTGTGATGAAATTAGTGATGTCGAATGCAACTTTACAAGCTTTGTCTAATCATTGGACAGATCCTGACACATTTTATCAAATTAATAAGGTATTTAAATCCATATATAATTTAATTGGTAAATTGTAATTGTTTCACACTATGTTTCATGAGATGAATTAATTGTTAATGGACTCCTCGTATTGAGCTCTCACAAATTAGTTTTTTTAATATTATTAAAAATTTAATTTTCTTGGCACTTATGGTAGTTTACAAGACATTTTGAATTTTACCTAATTCGATGATGAAGCATTTTGCACTGAATCTTTTTAGTGTCATAAAATAGAGCTTTTGAATACAATTTATCTCTCAAAACTTTTCACTATGTTGCTCTAAATGTCTTTCTATGTGGTTTTTCAAGGCTTTTGTTTGGCTATATTACATTGCTTAATTTTTTATTATTGCTTTTTATTATTAAATTAATATTAAACTTATAATTTATTATTATTTATGCTTTTAAAACTTTTTTAATTTGTAATGATTCTAAAAGAAGTTTGAACAAGACAAAACTAACATGATTGGACTATTTTCCCTAAGCTCTATCAAATTAAATATTTTCCATACTTTTTTAATATTTTATTTATTTCAAACAATTTTTGGTCAATAAAAAACAAACATTGTTTGACTCATGTCAATGAGCACTAATTATTGAAATATAATTTTCTTAAAATATCTTTTTTTAAGATTCTTGCTTATTTTATGTAATATTTTACTTCATTTCTTATTGGAATTAATGATTTAGACTAAATGTCCTTTGTATACTTTGTTGCGAAATTTATCTCATTTTTTCAAATCTATATCTTTGAAGTGGTTATATTATTATGAAACTATATTTCTCCTCTCTTTTGCCCATTGCAATTATTTGATTTGGTTATATTACATTGCCTCAATTTATCTTAAATTAATTTTAATATTTATCAAGGTAGCAAAAAAATAATAATTTGTTATTATTATTGTTTATATAGTGTGGTAATTTGTTGTACCTCTAAAAGAGGTTCACTGTAAGCTAAATAAAAGTCTTTAGACTCACTATGGTAGGCTCTATAGAATTAATTTTTTTTTCACATTTTGAATATGATATTTTCCTTAGCCTTCATGCCTTATGTGATGTTTTAATTTTGACCAAATTTTATGATTAAGAATTTTGCACATATCAATAACTTGTCATTTTTCAAATTTTTCTTTTTGACTTGGTTTTATTACTATGTACTCTAATTCTTCTATTATAAGAGATTATGGCCCAAGGACTTGGATTTATCTTGACAAGTTTAATATAAATTAAATAATAATTTTTAAAGTTTATAAATGTTTTATTTTTGAAGATTTTGTATTGCTTTACTAAATATTTTGATTTGTACCAGATTTGATGATCCATGATGTTACATTAAAACTCTTCATTATCTTGGAATTAAACTTTCCCATACAATTTACATAATTTCACCTGGGGTTAGTTTTAATACTATAGGACTCTAAATCTCCAATTGTTTAACACTTACATCACTTTGATTTGGTGTTATTACATTATTTCAATTTTTCTCATTTAAGCTTTCACATATATAAATATATATATAAATATATATATATATATATACATAATAATAAAATAATAATACATTCTTATTTATATTTAAATAATTTTGTAAATTGTAGTAATTCCAAAATGTTGACAAAAGAATCAAAATAATTGTCCTTCAACTCATGCTGATTTGTTACATCTAATAAAAAAATTCACATCTATATTTTAAAATATTTAATTTTATAAGGTATTGGAATGTCTTAAAATGCTTTTTTGTTCTTTCTTAATCTTAGAATTAAGGATGTTAAACTCGATCTCCAATGTACCTTACAATACAACTTTCTTGAACAATTTTTCTTATTTCTTAAAATCATTTTTTATTTGGTTATATTAAAATGAAGTTCTAAATCTCCTTTCACGTACTTTTCACATTACTTTGATTATACTATATCACAATGCATCAATTTAAGTTATTTAACATTTAAAATATATTTATTTATTTTTAAAATTATAATTTATTTTTCTTTGTATTTATTATCTTTGGTAATATGGATTATTTCAAGATGTTCTTAATGATTGAAAAATAAACATGGTAAGACTCGTCATGATAAGCTATTTAAAAATATTTCTTTTCTGTGGATTTCAAATGTTTCATGATGTATTTTAATTCAAAGTTGATTTAGATATTACATTTAATCTTCCTCATTTCTTCAAATCTTTTACATTTATTTATTTATATTAGAATGTTATTGAAAATTTTCAAGTGTGAAATTTAAAACATTTTGATTTAATTACAAAGAAATTATTAAAATTAATCTTATTTTATATGTAATATATTTTTTCAATTAATATTAAAATAATAATTTCCTTTTATTAATGATTATTTAATTTTGTAATTAATTTTAATTCCAAAGACTATCCAATCGACTCAAAAAACATTGGATGCTCCCTTAGAGCTCTATCTAATTAAATATCAATTTTATATTTTAATTGTTATATTTTCTAGGTTTTTGCATATTTTATGATATAATGTCATTGATACGTATTTGTGTGTAAGTGGACATTACTCACAATCTCTTTAGAATATTTAATATCTTTGAACACAACCTTACTATATAATATACCTCATTTGTCTGAAATTTTCACTTTAATTTGATTATAACATAAAGTAACATAATTCTTCTCTCAAAAACTTTTATATCGCTTTAATTTAACTATATTACATTACTTCATTTTGTTTTATTTAAAGTTGAATACTTAATTTATTAAAAATAAAATAACAATTTATTAGTTTGTTTATTTACTTCAATAATTAATTTAAATTAAAAAATGATGTACTATCAAGAATAAAAAAAGTTTCATTATACAAGTCTCAATTAGTACTATCTAATGAAATATTCATCTTTATATTTTTATCTATCTTACTTTCTATTGTTTTGTCATGCTTTATGGAAAATTTTTATTCGTACAAGATTTGATGATCGAGAAAGTTACCTTGATCTCCTCTAAAACTTGGTGTGAAACTTTTGCATACTATTTATCTCTTCTGTTCTAGATATTGCATTAATTTTCTGTATTACTTTGCATTAGATTAATTAACATATACATTTCTTGAATCTTATGAGAATAATTAGATTTTTTTGTTCTGATTTAAATTTTAATTTTTGGTAATTCCAAAGGTGGTCTTATCGAGATGAAAGAAATGTTTATAGACTCATCTTGAAGAGCTTTGTACAATTAATGTTTTTTAATATTTTTAAATATTATATATTCTAAGCTTTTAATAGCTTTCACGAAACATTGCAATGCATAAACGATTTTAAAATTGAAAATGTTACACTCGATAAACCTAGTAACTTGGAGTGCAACTTTTTAAAAAATTTATTTCATTTTTTTAAATGTTGTGCTTTAGTTGAGTTGTTTTAATTTGTAACTATAAATCTCATCAAGTATGGCTTTTATATTTCTCCATCTATGTTTACTTATATTTAAAATAATAAAAAATTATTATTTATGCATATTTAATTTCATAATTCATAGTATTCCAAATGAGGTCCAATAGATGCAAAAGAAATGTTGTTGGAAACATCTTAATGAGCTCTATTAATTTAAATTTTTTTTTATGATTTTTTCATTTTTTTAATTTTTTTATTATTTTTCTTCTTTACGAGTCTTTTCAATTCATATATTTTTTAATAAATGAGGAAGTTTAAAAGCTCTATCTTATTTAATATTTTTTTTTACATTTTAAGTATTCTATTTTCTATTATTCTAGCATGATTTTTGATACATTTATAATCATAGGTGATTCGAGGTTCAACGATTTTAGTATTTATTTACATACCACAAAAGTAATAATTTATTATTATTTATGCTTATTTACTTTGCTAATTTCAACTGTTTCAAAAATATGACTAATCAAGATAGAACAAGCATTATTGGGTTGTCTTTATAAGCTTCATCCAATTAAATATTGATTTTTACCTTCGTAAATATTTTTTTTCAAGTTTGGTGCACTTTATACTTGAACCCCTTACTAACATGGAAGGCAACTTTCTGAAACAATATAACCTATTAACCAAATATTTTTATTCAATTTTATTACCTTACTATTCACTATAAATCCACCCCCATGTGAATTTTTTGTTACATAGATTTAGTTACATTATACTATTTTACTTTTTCCTTTTTTGCCCTATTACATATTTTAGTAATATTTAAATAATATTTTGTTATTATTTTTTCTTTTTTATTTTTCGAAAATTCATTATAATTCTAAGAGAGAACTAATAATGGTGAAAATATGCTCTTTAAACTACCATAATGAGCTCTATCTTACAAAATATTCATTATTTTATTTACATATTTTATTTTGTAGGACTTTTTCATTTTTTTGAGACATTTTGATTTGTATTGAACTTGATGATCTAGGATGTTACGCTAGGTCTTGTTAACCAAAGATAACTTATTAATGATGTTACTATATTTCTTTAAATTTCTTCCATGCGACCTTTGCAAAAAATGTATTTCTTCATATTAGATAACTTTAGTACACCTCTTTTGAAATTTAATAAATATATTCCTTTAGTATTAAAGAAATGTATTATTATCAGTCTTTTCTTGTTTGTGCAATTTAACAGAATGCCACACTAGGTCTAAACTAGATGAAATAAACATCATTGGACATATCCTAGGGATTTTTATTTTTTAAAAATTAACTATGGTTTTTTTAATATTTAATTTTTATTTTTTTGTCTTTATTTATGAGATATTTTAATTTGTACTTGAGTTGATGAATTAGGTTGTTGCACTTAATTACCTTAGTATCATAGAAAGTAACGTTCTTGTATTAGAAATATCATTTTTTCAAAGTTTTCACTTTGATTTTTTATATTATTATCATGTGATGTTTATGGCACTTTCATTTGGTATTATTACATAGCTTCAATATGTCACATTTCATTACTAATATATATTTACATGCCCATTGAAATAATTATGTATTATTTATTTTTATTTTTTATTTTAGTATTCATATTATTCAAAATGATGTCTAATTGAGATGAAATAAATGATGTTTTAACTTGATTAGCATTGTCCATTACAATAATTATTTTAATGCTTTTTGTTTTGATTTTGCTACACTAATATTTAACACAAAATCTCCTCTAATGTAAATATTTCATTACTCTAAATTTGTTATATCACATTGTTTTTAATTTATCATGTTTTAGCTTTAATGCATATTCACATAACATTTGAAAAAAAACTATTATTTATGCTTAATTTGTAATTCATAAGAATTTAAAAGTATGCTTGATTGAGATGAAATAAGCATCATTTGACTCATCTCGATGAGCTATAAACTACTAAGTATTCAATTATATATTTTAGAAAATATTTTTTCTAGTGTTCTTAATTGCTTTGTGAAACATTTAATTCATAATTCATTTGATAATGGAGGAAGTTATACTCAATCCCTTTGTTATTCGATAATTTAAATATTTTATAAAATTTATGTCATTTTGGAAAAAAATTTCACTTGGATTTGTTTATATAATTATATAAATCAAAATCTTATTTCATGTGACTTTATTATCACTTTTATTTAGTTATAATATAGTTATTCATTTATTCTAGTTTTATTTTTAGTATATATTTACTTAATATAAAAATAGTAATTCATTATTATCTATGCTTATTTGTTTAATAATTCATTGTCATTCAAAAACTATTCCAATTGACATGAAACAGATATTGCTGCATAGGTTTTGTAGAACTCTACCTAATTACATATTCATTACTATTATTTATTTAAATATTTTATTTTCTCTTTTTTTCATGGTTTATGAGATATCTCAATTCACACTTGATTTAATGATTGAGGATGTCACAAATAATCCACTTAATATCTTCGAATGCAACATTCTTATGAAAATTTTCTCATTTCTTAAAATTTTTTTATTTAATTTCGACATATTTTTATATAACAGTAAAACTCTTCCCATGTGAACTTAATATATATTGACATGGTGTTAAAATAATTAGTAACCAGTATTTATGTTTATTTTTTTAAATAATTCATAATCTTCTAAACGAGGTCTTATCGAGAAGAAATTTCATTTGAGTTGTCTTGACAAGCATTATCAAACCAAAAAGGAATTTTTATTTTTCAATTATTTTATGGATTATTAATTTTGCATGCTTTAGTAGACATTTCTATTCATATGTCACTTAATCAAGGATGGTACACTTGTTCTATCCAATACCTTGAAATGCAACTTTCCAACAAAGTATATCTAATTTCTCAAATTTCTCATTTTTATTTGACTATATTGCAATGTAACTTTAAATACTCTCTTCAATGACCTTTCCATTTCATATAGTTTGTTTTATTGCAACATTTTAAACTATATCATTTCAAGTTTAATATATAATTACTTAATTTAAAAATAATAATCTATTATTATTTATGCTTATCAACTACACGGATATGGTGATTACCTATTGGTAGTCCTACCTTCTTCTTCCTCGACAAAATTGTCGTAATCCATAATCCTCACTCACCAAGTCTGATGCTGGGTGGCTTGTGACAATGTGGAAGATTGATGATGCAATATTTGCTAGGGTTTAAGCATCTAGAGCTATTGCCCAACCGTTGTGCTGTTGTGGTGGAGCATGAGGCTGTACACTATTAAAATTGTTGCTATCTATGCTCTATTTTGGGCTTTGTGTCTTAGTGAAGGTTCTGTGATGGCTCGAGCACTTGGCCAAGTGCTTGTCATCAATGCTGATGCCCTTCGTGGTATTGTGTGTTTTGGCTTTTTTTCATGAGTGGCATTTTTTTGCCAAATATGCAAACTCTTTTCAACCTCATGTCATATGTCGAGAAGGCCAATGCTGGAATAAGGTTTTTCTTAGATTGTGTCTTTAAGTTGTGCAATTTGAGCTTGAATTTATGTTGGTTAGGCGTGTTCTTCCCTTTACATGTTGTGCAAGGTACTACTTGTCGTGCGATGCGGGTACTTGCCAAGGCCTTCATCCCTAATAAGACCTTTTGTGCTTCCTTTTTTAAACATCATTGGGCCTATTTAGGCTAATGGAATTTTGTTGGCGAGAGTCCATTTTTGCATAAGAGATGTTTGTTGTAGTGCTACTTCGCATGGCTTGGTTACCTCTTGGGATGGTTAGTCATTACATGAGTAAGGCTTTCTCACTTAGTCAATCCTTCTTGTTTATGAAGTCTATATGTTGCTTTCTTATCTATTGAATGGTTTGGTTCCATTCATCTATTTTTTTGGCATCACACAACTCTGGTGTTGGAACTGTGACATTACACAATGTTGTTGAATGCATGATCGTCCCTGCTCCCTTGTTGGCATGGCTAGGAAACATCACATTTCAGTCATATCATTCTCCAATGAAGAGGATTGTCCTTGTGGAATGCTATTATCAGGAGGCAATGTTTCAAAACTTAAGGGTACCGCAATCTGGAAGTGTTCGCTCTTCCATTTTGGATTATCGCCACACAATGTGTCAAATTATAACATGGTGTTTTGGTTGTCTCTATCATTGTATTACTACTGGTTGGTCCTAGCAGTAGTCATATGTTTGTCGCAATGATTAAGCCATGCATATGTATGTATGAACAATTTGAGACTATGAAACTACGAATGGCTCATTACATCAGTCATAGTTTGTTTGATTGTAAATGCTACTCGAATAACCACATTAATTATAGAGCTAAAATATGTGCACCAAACCTCAACTTTTGGAAGGGCTACATTTATCATGTAGAAGGTCGATGCGGTCTTTCGCTCATCTCCTTTTTAATTCATGATAACTTGTCGAATCGCATGGCCTTCATGTCGACGATGCATCATTCAAATTTCTGCCCTACAACATTTGATAGTTAGATAGAGGCCTACCATGGTGGTGATAGGTGATGGCGAATAATGATTCAATTCTAAAGAGAGAGCCTGAGAGATGGCTACCACATCCACGGAAGATAGCAAGCATGCAAATTACCCAATCTTGACATAAAGGGTAGTGACAATAAATAATAATAACAAGCTCCACAAGTCTAGTAATTGGAATGAATACAATCTAAATCCCATAATGAGGATTGAATGGAGGGAAAGTTTTGTGCTAGGAACCATGATAATTCCAGCTCAAATAGCGTACATTTAACTTTTTGTAGATAAAAAGCTAGTAGTTGGAACTTGGTTTGGGTCAGTTGATCCACCTTTTAGTGTGCACCATACACACTGATCCTTATTTTGATGATGAGATCTTGCCTTAGCTAGCTGGGTCGTCCCCTTGACATTGTCACCTTGAAGAAATTAGAGTGTTGAAAGTAAGCCCATGCTTTGGATACATTTGCATGGGACAACATCAAAAGATTTTGATCATATTGTGTTAACTTTTGGAATCAGCGTAATGATTAGAAGGCACAGTCACAGGCATTCATATTTCATAATCACAGGTGAAATTCTTTGATTTATGAAGGTCAAACCACTGCAAAAGAAATTACCAAGGGTGTTTTCAAATATCAAGAAGAAAAGCTTAGGGCACGAAGATAATCAGATACCATCCTAGTCTTAACCATAAATGATGCCCAACAGGGATTGGTAGAATTTTCCTTTTAGACTTTCTTATGTATGGTTGTAAGGCTAAAACTTAAAGGAATTGATAGAAGGGCTCCACTGGAGTGGCGGTGCTACTTAATTTGACTCAACATGGAGAAATTTATTAAGTCCAGACCTAGCAAGGACTAATAGATTGAGAGCACTTTCTTGATTCTATGGGTAGTGGTGCACGGCTGTTCTTAGTTGGTGTAGCAATTTGTCTTGTTAATTCTATTAATGAGCAAGACCTCAACTTGCTAACAAGTTATGCAGGGTAAAAGCTCTATGGCAAGCTGCTTAGAGGGACTATGGCCTCTTAGGCAATTGAAGTTTGAGGCAATAATAGGTTTGTGATGGTCATAGATGTTCTGAGTCGCACACATACTAGAATGATCTACTCAACCAGTCCATTGCCTTATTTCCTCGATCAAAAGGCCTAGTTAATCTTACAAAAATTTCATCGTGTTGGTGATAGATCTTTGAAATTGTTGGTCTTCGATTAGGAATTCCTAATTAGTACGAGTCATCAGCTCGCATTAACTACGTCCCTATCTTTTGCACACGCCACCTATCGTTTCTATCGATTCAATGGTCTGGTTAAGTGTTTAGAATGCTACGATGTAGTTGGTTAGTCGTGCGGAACTCGGTGAGAAGTCTAATGAGCCTTATCATTGAGACGATGGAAAAGTCATAACAAGGATTCAGTAGGTGAACATACGAAAGGATTATTGGCGAGAGGTATGAATGATGGAATAATCTTTGCAACATGTGGGTTTGTGATAGTTGTACAATGTCACATTCTTTTGTAGCACATGCTCTTACTTCCAATTGGAGCTCGATGTTATGGAGGATAAACAAAAGCATAGGGGCATGGTCAAGTACCAAGGGAGAGAAAATCTTAAGCTGGAAAATGAGTATATTATGCATCGTGAAGTGCATTAAGTCTTGGAAATCATACGACTCTCGACAATGGATATCTTGGCCCTCACATTGATGAAGAACGCAGTGAAATGCGATACTTGTGAATGTAGAATCCCATGAAACATCCTTTTTTTGAATGCAAGTTGTGTCTGAGGATGTAATTCGAGGGCACGCCTACATGGGTAATACCACCCGTCACTCCTTACGGAAGCCAGGAATCTTTGGTTTGGTCCCTCGACCCAGTGTAGAGGTGATTGATGCCACCCCGTGCTATAGCATGGCCTCTTGAATTGTTGGGCGATGGTCGACTGTCAACATGATAAGAGGTGGATGCCACCGACTATTGTGGTGTCAGTCGGCAAGAATCAATGTTGTCGTGCGATAAGTGGAGGCCCTGCATAAATCCAACTCCATCCTCCAGGGTGTGGATTCGTGACCCCGTGTTATGTGTGGCTACATGCTGAGTTATAGCATATACATAAGCCTAGGAAAAAGAACTTACAAGGACTCCCATTGTAATGGTGAGCGAAACAAGACCAGCCCAATTTAGAAATAGGGCAGCATGAAGCTGGAATTGTGGTCGAGAGAGGCGTCGTCTGTGTCGAATCAAGATCAAGTCCCATAAAAATGGTGCTAAGAAGGGTAAAAGCCCCATTCGTCTAGTACTCTACTTCTACAGAAGGCGCTGTCAATGAGTCAGTTTTTTTTGGAATGTAGCCTAAATTGGGTGGTAAATTCCATCCAAGGCTAAATAATTGTGAGAGAGTAATAAAGAACAAGGACAATAAGGGAAAGATGAAAAGGACATTGAAAAGAGAGTCAAAGAGTTCTTGAAATTGTTTGGAGTGAAGCAGATGGCGGCTAGCGGTGCACCTCTTTTAGATGTAGAACATTGAATGATGGTTATTCCACTACTCGAGCAACGCACCGTCTCGGGCCATCGTGGTGACCAGAGCCCGGGTGTACGTTGCCCGAGGAGAAATTTCTATAGTGGCCAATCACAATGCTCATGCCATAAAGGCGTTCCATGGTGGCTCACATGCTTTGGTGATGGCCAGTGGGCTCTTTATCTCACCTGTCATGAACCACGGACCAAGGAGTCTAACTTGCTCGTGTGTCGATAAGTGACCAACACAGAAGGCTAGAGGAAGTTGATTAGTAGGATCCTCAATTGAGGAATGAGCCATCGATCGACCCAAATGTTCTATGAAGGGTTTGCGTGAGAGCATTCTTATCGAGACCCAAAAGATTGTGAAATATGCCTGAGTGATATGTGATAATATAACCAGACAAATAAAAAAAACTTGAAGAATCAAACAAATTATAAGAGAAAGTCATATGCCAAGCACATAAAAGATCAAATGTAATGCCTCAATTGTCAAATATTGCATAAATAAAAATATCTCATAAAACATTCCAAGACAAAACAAAAAAAATCTAAAAGTAATTACATGAGTCCTTAATTGGATTTCACCCACGAAGTCTAGTCTAATGATGATTTTTTCATCTCCATCAAGCCTTATTTTGTAAAATTACTATTTTAATATTTATGAAATATATAAATTAAAGAAGGGATTAGTAAATTAGAAGCAATGTAATATAGCCAAATGAAGCATAAGATTAGAAGATATGTGATAAGTTATACGATAAAGTTGCATTTCCATTAGGTAAACAAGGTTGAGCATAACATCCTAAATTGACAATTTCATCAAGTATTAAAAGTTCACATTCCTTGCCAAAAAAATCAGAAAGAAAATATTTAGAAATATAGAAGTGATTTTTATTTAGTTTGACCTCATCAAGATGAGTGTAACAATGAAGTTAGGTAATGCAACTAGTTAAAGTGATGTTAATGTCCCATGAATTATGAAATAGAGTTTCTTATAAATATTAAAAAAATGATAAAACAAATATTGAAAAATGAGACAAAGTATAACAAAATGTTGTACTCCAACATACTACAAAAATTGAGTGTGACATCCTCAATCATCAAATCATGGTATCAAAATATCGAATAAAGTACATTCAAATGTCACAGAAGTTTTCAAGTCAAGTCTAACAATGCTAATTTTATCTCGATTGAACATCATTTAAAATTATTGATAATTAAAGATTTAATAATGAAATATACCAATAGAATATTATTTTACAATTAAGTAAATGTTAGAAAAAAATTTGATTAATTGAAGTGACATACTATAACAAAGTTAAAGCGATGTAAACAACACTGGGGGCAAAACTTGTGCTAAATAGCAATATAACCATGCAAAGCAAAAAATTTAAAGAAATTAGATAAACTATTTAGGATAATTCCATTCGAAGATACTAAAGAGATAAAGAAAAATTCACTTGATCGACAAATCAAGTACTATTTGAAGTTTCTGATAAACTATTAAAATAAAAATTTATATGTATTAAGATGAACAAGATGAGTGCAATGAAGTTTGTTCCATGTCCATCTTAGCTTGTTAGGAATAAATATGAATTACTAGAGTACGAAACATAAGTAATTTTACATTTTTATTTAAATATTTAGTAAATATAAATTAAAGTTTTAATGTGAAAAATTTAAGCATTATAATATAACTAAATCAAGGCAATGTAATGGTCACATGGGAGGAAATGTAAAGGAAATAGTAATATAATAACATCAAAATAAAACATTTCAAGAAATGAAACAAACGACACTAGAATTTTGCTTTCCAAGATATAGCATTGATCAAGTATAACACTACCTATCATTAAACAAAATAAACAATATTTCGTAAAATATGCCAAAAATACAAAAAAGTATTTTAAAGGATAAAAAGGAATATATAAATGGATATAAGTCGTAGATATGAGTCAATAATGTTTATTTTTTTTTATCAGTCCCCATTTAGAATTACTATAAAGTTAAAATTTAAATAAACAAAATAAAAGGTAAATTAATTTTTTAAGATTAAAGAAATATATAACAAACCAAAAATGACATAATTAAAAGTTATCTAATATATTCAAATAAAATAAAAAAAACTGAAACATGAGATAAATTGTATATGATGGTCACATCTAGAGATGCATTAGAGATTGAGTATGAAATTTTCGATTGACAAATCATGTATGATTCAAATTATCTTGTAAATTATAACAATATTAGGGAAATCCCATCGAGATAAGTGCAATGTTGTTTGTTTCATCTTGAAGAATCTTATTTTAAATTACTACAAATTATGATATTAAATATGGAAAACAATAGAAAATTATTATGTTAGCATTGAGTAAATATACATTAAAGATGAAAAATGATAACTTATCAAAATGAAAAAAACGAAAACAAAGGAACATAAATGTGATATGGTAAGAGATTTAGACTACATTATAATATAACCAAACAAAATAAAAAATTTGAAAAATAATTAGATAATTTATGTGGGAATGTCACATTGCAAGATACTAAGGTCTTCTAGTATAACATCCTCGACCATGAAGTATGGTTTATGTCGAAATGTCTTCAAAAGCATGCCAAGGCCCTTTTAAATAAAATATTTAAAAAAGTTGAAATGTTCCTTTAATTAGATAAAGATTATCAAGACTTCAATCAATGACATTTTTCATCTCAATCAAACCTTGTTTGAAATTAATAGGAATTATCGATGTCAATAAGAAAAAATAATAACAAAATTATCACTTTAATATTTAGAAAATAAAGCATTTCAAAATATAGAAGTGAATACTTTCAAAGATAAAGTTCATCAAGATGGCTAAATGATGTTTCTTTACATCGACCTGACCTAATTTTAATTATTATGATTTGTCATAGGTAAAAAGGATAAATAATAACAAATCCTTTTTTTAATAATAAGTAAATATATATTAAAGCTAAAATCACAAAAATTGAAATAATTAAATAGAACAAAGTCAAAGTGATGTAATAATGATGTGAGAAGAGACTCAGAGTCCTATAGTAAAATAGCAAAGTAAAGGAAAACATTTAGAGAAATTAGATAAAATTTATAAGGAAGTTGCATTCCAAGTTACTAAAGAAACTCAGTGTAACATCATTGGCTATCAAATCAAGTACAATCTTTTGTATTCTAAAGCATGCAAAGCTATAAATAATAAAAAATTTGAAATATAATCATTAATATTTAATTTGATATAGCTCCTTGAGATAAGTCAATTGATATTAGTTTTGTCTCAATTGGACCTCAGATGTAATCACTCTGAATTATCAAAATTAATAAGCACAATTGATAATGAATTATGAAGCAAACATTATTTTGTCTTGTATTAATGAGCTCCATAAATATAAATATAGATTTTTATATTTTTATATTATTTTATTTATAGTAATAGGCACATTTTAAGTGATAAGTGAGCCCTTTCACAATTTGATGATTAGACTACTAAACTCGACGCCCTTTGTGTATTAGAAAGCAAATTTCCCATTCATTTTAACTTTATTTTTATAATTCTTTGATTTAAGTTTGTGATAGTACATTGAAATTATAATTTTTCACTTTTATGACCATTATATTAGTTTGATTTGGTTATATTACATTATATTAGTTTATCTTATTTTTATTTTTAAATTATATTATTTTGTAATAAAAAAATAATTTATTTTATTATTATTTATTCTTACTAAATATTGCAATTCAGTGTAACTCCAAAAGTCATCTGCTCAAGCAGAAATAAACATTGTTGGACTTGACTTGATGTGTTCTATCTAATTAATTATAAATTTTTTACTTCAACTACTTTAGTTTTAATAATTGATCATGTTTTAGCACATATTATTTGTTCATCATAGATTTAATGATTGAGGATATTACACTGGATATGTTAAGTACCATAGAGTTTAACTTTCACACAAAACATTTTGTCATTCTTTCAAATTTTTTGCATCAATTAAGTTATATTACCATGAAATTGTAACTGTCCACCATGTGACCTTCTCATTATTTTCATTTAGATATATGCTATTGTTTTATTTTAGCTTATTTAAAATTTATTACTTTTTTGCTTATTAATTAAAATAATAGCGTTTCATTATTTATTCTTATTTCATTTGTAATTTCAAGTAATTACAAATGAGCTATAGTTCAGATAAAGTAAACAACATTGGAATGGTGTGAATGTGTTATGTAGAATTAAATATTATTATTTATATTTTAAATATTTTATTTTGTAGGATTGCAGGATGTTTTTGGAGACATCACGATCTATTCTTCATTTGATGATCTGGGATGTTACACTAGATCACCATAGTATCTCGAAATATAATTTTTTCTCACAATTTATTTCCTTTTTTCAAATGTTTTTATTTCATTTAGTGAAAATACTATGAACCAATAATTCCATTTTATGTGACCTTTACGATAATTTGAATTTGTAACAACATTATTTTGATTTATCCCATTTTAATCTTACTAGATATTACTTAGTATTACAAAATGATATATTTTTTGTTATTTAATTTTTAAATTCTCTATAATTTTTAATGATGATAAATCGAGATGAAAGAATTGTCATTAGATTAATCACAATAGGTTGTCCATTTAAATGTTCATTTATATTTTTCAAAATATTTTTTTTTTCTTAGGTTTTGGCATGCTTTACAAGTCATTTTTATTGAACCTATTTTGATGATTGAGAATGCTAGTGATTCTCTATAAAATGTTTGATAGAACTTTTCCATGAAATTTATCTGATTTTTTATTCTTTTCCAAACAAATAACATTGGACTCTACTTGATAAGCTCTACTGAGTTAACATAACAATCAACGGTGTTACATTCGACCTCCTTACTATCTTGAATGCAACCCTCCCAGACAATTTATTTATTTCTTGAAAGCTTTTTCTTTGATTGTGTTATATTAATAGACTACTTTGAAGCTCGTCAATTGTGGTCCCTACATTACTTTGATTTCGACATATTAAATTGCTTTAATTTAACTCATTTTTATATTAATAAATATTTCCTAAATATTAGAAATTAATGAATTATTATTTTTTCTTATTTAATTTTATAATTCATAGAAATTACAAAACATGTCCGATCGATCTAGAACAAATATCGCAACACTTTTCTTGCTAACATCAATCCAATTAAAATCTAATTTTTGTACTTTAATTGTGCTTTCTATAGTTAGAAAAACTAGTTTCACATGAAATTTTTCAAGCTTTTTAAAATTTTTTAATTTTATTTTACTATATTATATTACTTTAGTGCATCTAGTTTTAGAGTTGATGTATATATACTAATTATTAAAATAACACTTTATTATTTTTTATGTCAAATAAGAATGGTGATTTACTATAATTCAAAATGATATTTGATCAAGATGTATTAGATGTCTTCTAACTTGTCCAAATCAATTCTGTCTAATAAAATTTTCATTTTTATTTTTTAAAAAATATATTAGTTTTTAATGTGAAGTTGACTAGACAAGTGATGATGTAACAGTTTAGCTCCTAAAGAACTTGGAATATTGGTTTTTTCAATAATGTATCACAATTGTTTAATTTTTTTTTGTTATGTTACTATGAAACTCTAATTCTTCTATCCTATGATATTTACATCATTTTTTATTTTTTATGTTAGATTTCCTTGGTTTCGCCCACTTTCACTATTATATATATTTAATTACTTTTAAAATAATAGTTTGATATTATTTTTGCTTATTTAGTTGGGTAAATCTAAGGTACTTCAAAAGATGTGACATTGAGAAAATACAAACGTAGTTGTACTCTTGTAAATACATTTTATTTGATTAATATTGAATTTTTATTTTAATAAATTTTATTTTTTAAAGTTTTGACATTTGTTGTGAGATATTTTTACTGATAACTGATTTGTTGATTGGGAACGTTACACATGATCCCTTTATTATCTTTGAAGGTAACTTTCTCGTATAATTTATGAGATTTTTTAAAATGTCTTGATTTGATTTCATTATATAACTATAAAATTACAATTCTCCTGTAACATGACATTTACATAACTTTGATTTGGTTATTATTACTGTTATTCAATTTACCTCATTTTCTTAATATCAAAACAATAATTTATCATTGTTTATCTTATTCATTCCAATAATTTATAGAACTTACAAATGAAGTACAGTTTTTACTAAACAAATGATGATGGATCCATTTCAATGAGTTTTATCTTGTTAAATGCTGAATTGTAAACTCTTTAGAATTTCATTTCAAAGGTTTTTGCATGTTTTATGAGATATTTGTACTCTTACATTACTTGATGATCAATGATGTTAAACTAGATATCCTTAGCATTTTAAAATTAAAACTTCTCTTAAGATTTAGCTTACCATTTCAATTTTTTGATTTAATTTAGATTGTTATAATGAAACTTTAATTCTCCACTCTTTTGATCTTTTTATCGCATTAACTTATTATATTATATTTCTTTGCTTTATCTCATTTTACATTTAATGCATATAACATAATATGAAAATAATAATTTATTATTTTTCTCATAATTTACTTTTTTAATTTGTTAAAATTTAAAATAAGAAATGATCTAGATGAACAAAAATCATTCGACACATATCAAAAAAATTTTCCAACTAAATATTCCTTTATATCATTTTAAATATTTTACTTTCTTGTGTTAAAAAACTTTTTTTGAGATATTTTAACATATATCGAATATAATGATCGATGATGTTACTATCGATCTTCTGAGTTTCTTCGAGCACTATATTTATATAAAATATTTCATTTCATGACTTTTTTTAAATATTTTAAATTATTATGTAACCTTAAATCACTTCACATAGGACCACTACATTACATTCATTTGGTTATATTTCATTTCTTTGGTTGATCTTATTTGAACTTTAATATATATATATATATATATATTTAATTAATATTAGAATTATAATTACCATTATTTATGGTTATAATGGATGAAGTCTCATTATACTTTTATCAATGTGCTCCATCAATTTAATTCTTTTTGTTATTTTTTAAAATATTTAAAATTAATGTTTTTGCATGTTTTATTAGAGATTTTGATTCATATGTGACTTTATTGAGGATGTTACATTCGATGTCCTTAGTAGTTTTTAATTCAACTTTTTAATATAATTTATTTCATTTTTTTAAAATTTTCATTTTTACTTTGTTGTATTACTATACAATTCTAAATTTTCTATTGACTTATTTTGACACCACAATTCAGTTATAATGTGTTACCTAAATTTATCTCAATTTAGCCAATATATATATATATATCTGTGTCTGTGTGTTTAGGTGTGTATAAATACTATATTAAAATCATAATTTATTATATTGTTCTATTAATTTTTTTGATATTCCTATTAATTCGAAGTGAGCTCTTGCTGAGGGGAAAGAAAATGTCATTCAACTCGTCAAGAATAGTTCTTTCTAACAAAATATTTAATCATATTTTTGAAATATATTCTTATTTAGAGTTTTGGTATACTTTGTAAGAAGTTCGAATTGAGAGTTGATTCGTCTACTTTTGAAGTTACACTGGAACTCCTTTGTATCTGTTAATGCCACTTTTGGAAATAATTTGTATCATTGTTATGCTTTTTCACTTTGAAGAATTTTTTCTAAAGTTTTTGCACATTTTGTTATTACAATGCAAGCTTTACGAGGCATCTCTATACCTTATTTGGTGATTGAGGATGCACACTTGATTTTCTTAAAATTTCAAAATAGAGCTTTTTCATGCAAATCATAACATTTATTAAAATTTTCATCTTTGATTTTGCTATATTATATTTTACCAATTTATCTCATTTCAACTTTAATGTATATACTAAATTTTAAAACTAAAATTTAATTATTTTTTATGTTTAATGTATTTGGTTATTTGTAGTAATTCCAAAAGAATTTTAACCAAGATGAAACAACGATATTAAACTCAACTTAACAGGCTCAACAAAATTAAATATTAACAATTTTTAGATATATTATTTTTTGATTTACACCTCATTTGATAATCAAGGATGTTATGCTTGATCTCCTCAACAACTTTGAACACAAATCTATTGTAAAAGGAGCCTCATTTATCATAACGTTTCATATTGATTTCTTTTGTGTTATGACGAAATTCTAATTCTCGTTTCTTGTCACTTTATATAATTTTGATTTTTTTGTTAGATTAATTCAATTTAATTGAGTTTGGCTTCAGTAAATATTTAGTTAGTATTAAAATGATACATATATTATTATCATGTCTTATTTTTTTAGTTCTAAAAGTTGCCAAATAAAGAGGAAATTAACATCTTTAGACTCATATTTGTTGTTTCAAATTATTTTTTAAAATATTTTATTTTTTAAGATCTTGGTGCACATTATGATGTTTTTTAGTTCATACCTAATTTAACGATAGATGATGTTGTCTTTGATCACTTTAGTATCTTTTAATAAAACTTTAATGCGTAGTGTTTGTTTTTTTTGCTTTATTTAATTTCATTTAGTTATATTACTATGAAAATCTAATTATCCTCTTATGGGAGCTTTAAATCTCTTTGATTTAGTTTTTATTACATAGTTTTCCATAGGTTTAGTTAATATTAATGCAGTAATTTCACATTATTTATGATTACTTTTTTTGGTAATTGATGGGAGTTTAAAACATCTTTCATACGTGATGAAACAAACGTCGTCAGACTACTATTCAGAAGCTTCATCAAATTAATTATTTATTTCTATATTTTGAAGTATTTTATTTCTAATAAAATTGTCTGTTTTATGAGGCTTTTTTTTTCTTACATAGTTTGATGATCAAGAATGTTACCCTCAATCTTTGTAGTTCTTTCGAATACAAGTTTCTTGTACAACAAATGTAATCTTTTCAAATGTTTTAGTATTCTTTTGTTATATTACTATGAAACAATAAATCTTTTCTATTGTGACAATTACATTAATTTAATTTTTTTTAATTATGTCATTTCAATTTATCCAATTTCAACTTTAATATATGTTACTTAAGTGCTTATATTCCAGATGAAATGTTATGAGTTATATTGATTTTGTTGTGACCATTTCTTTACTTTGATTCTTTTCATCAAGTTCTATCAATCAATACAAATTTTTTATTTTTAAAGCACATATATTCTTTTTTTCAAAATGTTATGAGATATTTTTATTTGGACATAATTTTATTAGTAAAGATGTCATAATCGAGCCCTTCAGTATCTTTGAAGATATGTTTTACTCCAATATATCTTTTTTACCTTTTGGTTTTCAATTGGTTATAATTCTACAAAAGTCTAATTTTGTTCTTGTATAACCATTGTATTAATTTAAATTTGTTATATTATATTTCTCCAATTTATATAATTTTAACTTTATTATTTATTTATCACATATTACAATAATAATGTTTTTATATATTTGCCTAGTTAGTTTGGTAATTTGTAGGAAATGTAAATTATGTCTCTTTGAGATAAAATTAATGTCGTTGGACTCATCTTGATGAGCTCCTTTTAATTGACAAAGTTTTTAATGTTTTATTAATTAATAGTTTAGCATACTACATGAGATATTTTTTGTACCCAATTTAATGATCAAAGGTGATAGACTCAATGGTTTTAGTACTTTTTAATACAAGTTTCCTAAAAAACTTTTCTCATTTCTTTCAATGATTATTTATTTTATTTGAATATATTCCTATTAAATTATAATTGCTTTTTTTGTCGTATTATATTTCTTTGGGATATGTCTTTATAGCTTTAATATATTTTACTTTGGATTAAAAATAATCATTTATTATTAATTTATTTAATAATGCATGACAATTTCAAATAAGTTCTCATATAGATGAAATAAATATTGTTAATATCATGTCAATGAATTGTTCCAAATTAAATAACACATTTTCATTTTTAAGAAGTTTCTTTTTGAAATTTTTTTATGCTTTATGGAATATCTTGATTTGTTACTAAATTGATAATTGAGAATGTTAGAGCCAATCTTAGTTTATAACTTTCTCATATAATTTATCTCATTATCTTTTAGAAATTTCAATTTCTTTTGTATAAATTACTATGAAACTCTAATTTAGCTTTTATGTTACCTTTATTTTTTTGCTATTATATTATGAAAACAAAATTTATTTGAACTCAATTTTGTTATAACTTAAACAATATTATTACAAAATTATTGTTGCTTATGCTTATTTATCTAGATAATTCACAGTAACTCTGAATGATGTTCAGACAAGAAAAAATTAAAGATGGTGGACTTATCTCAATAAGCTCCACGAAATTAAACATTTATTTAGTAAATTATTTTTTCATATCTTATTTGATGATCGATAATATTATACTTAATCTCTTAAGTATCTTGTATCACAACTTTATCATATAATTTATCTTATTTGTTAAAAAGTTTATATTGATTAGCATATATTACTATGTCATCGTAATCCTTCTCTTGGCTAGTATTTGCAACGATCTCTTAAGTATCATAGAGGAAAACTTTATAATACAATTTATCTAATTTCTTAAAATTTTTATTGGTACCTAACTTGATACTTAAGGTTGATGCACTTGATAACTTAGTATTTATTTGTTATTAAAATGGTATTTTTAGTTTATTCTTTTTGGTAATTTACAATATTTCAAGTTCAGGTTTAACGAAGAAGAATGAAATGTATTAAGATTCATCTCAATGAGCTCTAGCAAATTAATCATTCATTCTTATATTTTTTAGTGTTTTAAGTTTTTTACTTTTGTTTAATTAATGAGGCTTTTTGATTCTTAATTAATTTGATACTTAAGAATGTTACACATTATTTTTGTAAAATTTAGGATAGAGCTTTCCTATATTTATTTCTTTAAATTTTTACATTAATTTAGTTTTATCAGTATGTTATTTTAAATCTCTCATCTTGTTGCTGTTACATCACCTTGATTTGTATATACTTGTTTACTTAAATTTTTCTAATTCTAGATCTAATATGTGTTTGCTTAATATTACAAAGACATTTTTTAATTTATTTTTATAATTTATAATATTTCAAACTAGGTCTAATCATGATGAAACAAAATTCTTTAGTCATTTCAATAAGCTTTTCCATTAAATATTCATTTTTATAATTTTAAACATTTTATTTTTAATATTTTTGAATGCTTTATGACATTTATACTCATTTATGATTTGATGATCAAAGGTATTATAATTTATTTCATTGAAATTTAAGAATGTGTATTTTTGCATCAAATTTGTTATATTACTAATTCTAGCACAATTTACGAGGCATTTAATTTGTGTATGATTTGATGATAAAAGATGGTACCATAGATCTCCTAAGTATCATGAAATTAAAGTTTCACATAAAAATTTTTCATTTTAATTTTGTTATATTACTATGTAACTTAAAATTTTTTTTTGTCTGACTATTAAATTCATTGATTCACTTAAATTACATTATTTCAATTTATCTTAATTCTATTTTTATATAATTTTACTTAATATTAAAATAATAATTTTATTTAACCTTACTTATTTTCATAATTTGTAGTATTTTTAAATGTGATTTGACTTAGATGAAAAAGCATCATCAAATTCTTGTAGATGACCTCTCTCAAATTAAGTTTTAAATATTATATTTTCAAGTATTTTATTTTCTAAGGTTTAAAAGTGTTTTATGAGTCATTTTTTTGATAATTTGATGACTGAGGATGTTATGCTCAATTTTAATGCAGCTTCCACGTACAATTTATATCATGTTTTCAAATTTTTTCTTCAAATTTGATTTATTACTATATCACCATTTCTCCTCTCATGTGTCCATTATAATAGCTAAGTTTATTGTATTAAATCGTTTTAAGTTATCTCATTTCAACTCTAAATATGTACTTACTTGATATTATAAAAAATAGTTTTTATTATTTATATTGATTTACTCTATCAATCTGTAGTAATTTGTAAAGAGTTTTTATTGAGGATGCTACGCTTGCTTTTCTTAAAAACATGGAACTTAATTTTTCCATGCCATTTACTAAATACTTGAAATTTTTTTCTTTGATTTGTTATGTCTGTGTTAAACTCATTTCTCCTCTCGTGTGACCTTTGCAATGATTTAATTTTTTTATGTTAGATGATTTAATTTATATCATTTTATCAAATGAAAAATATTAATTTCTTATTATTAATGTTTTTTATTTTTGTAATTTTTAGGAATTCCAAACAAGGTCCAATAAAAAGGATACAAATATTATTGGGCTAGCATTTATAAGCGCTATATAATTAAATATACATATATATATATATATATTTAATATAATTTAAATATTTTATTTTCTATTATTTTGGAATGTATTACGAGTTATTTGAACTCTTACCCAACTTTACTATCATTGATGTTACACTTTATCTTCTGTTTGTAATGGAATGCAGTCTTTTAATAACATTTTTTATTTCTTCAAATGTTCAAGTGTGATTTGATTAGATTACTATACAACTTTATTTATCAATTTGTGTGACCTTTACATAGCTCTGAATTTTCTATATTTCATTGCTTCAATTTATAATATTTTATCTTCATCATATATTTACTAAATATTAAAATAGCAATTTGTTATTATCTTAACATTTTTACTTTGATAATTCACAATAATTCTTGATAGAGTTTAATCTAGACAAAACAAATGTGGATAAAATCTTTTAAGAAGCTATATCTAATTAAATATTAGTATTAATTTTCTTAAATGTATTATATCATTGGTTTTTTTTTATGTTTTATTCATTATTCTAATTCATTTCTAATATAATGATATAAGATTTTACAATTAATCACCTGAGTTTTTTGGAAAGTAACTTTGTGATAAAAGTTATCACATTTTTTAAACTTTTGGGATTAATTTGGTTATATTTTATTCAATATATATGTTTATGTTTCTAAACATTTATTTTCCAAGATTCTAGTGCAAATAATGATAAATTTCAATTCATATCTAATTTGCAAGAATGAGGACATTACAATTGATCTCTTTAATGCCTCGGAATGTAACATTGCTAAACAATTTATCTCACTTTATTAAATTTTTTTGGCTATATTATAATGTAACTCTAAATCTACTCACAGTTGGTTATTATATAAGATTGATTTGGTAGTATTGCATTGCTCTATTTGTCTTATTTTGGCATCGATAAATATTTTCTTATTAAAATAAATATTATTATTGATATTTTTACTTTTGAAATTCCCAATAAATGAAAATGAGCTCTTATTAAGAGCAAACAAGTGTTATTGCACTCAACTTGATGAGCTCTATCCACTATATTATTTTTTTTAAAAAATTATTTTCTATTTGCTTTGCACATTTTACAAAATTTTGTGATTCATATCTAATTTTATGATCCAAGATGTTATGCACCATCTCATCAGTATCTTGGAATGTAGCTTTTGTTTATACTTTATGTTCTTTCTCAAATGTTTTCCTTTGATTTAGAGATATCATAATGAAATTTCAAATCTCTTTTCATGTGTCATTTATGTTGATTTGATTTACTTAAATTAGATTGCTTGAAATTATGTAATTCCTAATTTAATAATTATTTATCTGGTATTAAAATAATAATTTATTATTATTTATGCTTTTTTATTCATAGTAATTAAAAACATTATTTCATTGAGATGAAATAAATGTCATCAAACTTAATGTAATGAGCTTTATCAAAATAATTAAAAATTTAATATTTCTTAATATTTATTTTCTATGGGTTTTGGAATACTTTATGAAAATTTAATTTTTTTATTATATTAATAATCAAGAATGTTGCACTCAATCTCTTTAATATCTTGGAATACAACTTTCTTATGCAATTTATCTAATCTCTTCAAATTGTTTGCTTTGATTTTGTTATATTCCTTTTTAAGTCTACAACTCACATCATGTCACCTTAATATCACGTTTATTTGCTTTGATTTGGTTAAAATAATAGGTTTTTATTATCTATGTTATTTACTTTGATATCTCCATAATTCAAAATGAGGCTTGATCGTGACAAAAAATTTTCATTGTATTCATATTGATAAACTATACCTAATTAAATATTTTTTAATATGTTTAAATTATATTTTAGGATTTTACTAGCCTCTATGGCACATTTTGATCTGTATAATATTTGATGATCTAAAACGTTACACTAGATATCATTAGCATATTGGAATATGACCTTAACATGTCTTTTACTGGGTTATTTACATTTCTTCAATTTATCCCATTTAGATTTTAATTTATATTAACTTAACATTAGATTAATAATATATGATTATTTAAGCTTCTTTACTTTATTAATTTGCATTTATTTCAAATGAGGCATAGCTTAAAAGAAACCATTGCTTTTTTTCTCATTTTGGCAGCCAACACTCATCTAATTATTTATTCAATAATATTAAAAGTTTTTTTCTAGTGTTTTAAGATTTATGAAATATTTTTATTAGCATTTAAATTGATCACTAAAGATATTACACTCACAATCTTAGTGTTTTTTACAATTTATCTTAATTATTCTTTTTTCTTTGATTTGTTTATATTATAATGCAACAAAAAGTTCCCTCTCATGCGACATATCCACTACTTTGATTTGGTTATCTTACTTTATTATTTATGCTTTTTTATTTAAGAAATTTGTGGTAATTCCAAACATACTATGATTAAGATGTATAAAAATGTGATTGGACCAATCTTGATGATCTGCATAGGATTAAATATTTATTTTTAAAATTTAAAATATGTTATTTTATTTATTTTAGGAATTTTTTATAAAACAATTTCGTTCATACTTGATTTTATGATAGAATTTGTAACACAATCATGTTAGTATATTGTAGTACTATTTTTCTCATAAAATTTATCTTGTTTTAAATGTTTTTTGTCTTTTTATTTCGTTATATTTGTATGTAACTCAAAACCTCTAGTACTATGACCCTTAGCATCATTGAAATTTTTTTATTATCTTACTTTAATTTATCCTATTTAATTAACACCTTATAATATCTTTTTATTAAAATAATAATTTGTTATTATTTATGCATATTTATGTTCATAATTTCGAATAATATAAAATGAGATTCAAATGAGGAACAAATTTCATTGGAATTGTCCTTTTTAGAATATCCAACTAAATACTCATTATATATATATAATTTTTTATTGTATAGGATTTAAGAATGATTTGTCTATCATTTTGATTCATAACTACTTTGATGATTAAGGATGTTACACTTGATTTTTTTAGTATTATGAAATGCAACATCTTTGTAAAATTCAATTCATTTATAAAAAAATCTACAATTTTATTTTGTTATATTATAATGTTAATCTAAATATTCTATTATCTATGCTTTACATCATATTGATTTAGTTTTATTATGTTATTATTTAGGCATATTTATTTTTATACATTTTGTTATTAAAAAATAGATCTAATAAATGATATTTGCTTTTTTATATTCTAAAACTTTTTCATATTTTACTTGAAATTTTTAATTGTGCCTAAATTAATGAATGAGGATATCACAAGTAATCTACTTTGTTACTTGAACGAAAATTTTTCTAAACAATTTATCTCAATTCGTCAAATTTTTCACTCTAATTTTGTTATATTCTTGTGAAGGTCTAATTCCTTAGTAGTTTGACCTTTACATTATTTTGATTTGGTTAAATCTTATTGATAAGTAGGAATGAATAAAAATGATTTTAAGGTGTCTCAAAAAATATAAAAAATATTTTAAAAGATGAAATAATTTTTTAATTAGATTAAAGTAGTTGAGGTGAGAATATATGGCTTTGCTTTGTCTCGATCAAACCTCATTTAGAATATAGCAATTATCAAATAACAAATAAAATAATGATAAAAGATAATTTTAATTTTTTAATGAAATCATAATATTACTGAACAAACAAAAATTAAAAACAATGTAATATAACAAATTTAATACGACATAATCGTCATACGTGGGTACATTTTTAGTTACACATCAATATAATCAAATTAAATTTAAAAATTTGGAGGAATGAAAAATTATAAGGAAATATAACATTTCAAAGCTCTAAGGAGGGCGAGCTTATATCTTCAACACTCAAATTTGATAAAAATTAAAATATCTCATCTAATATGCTAAAACTATAAAATATAAAAAAAAATAAATTATTCAAAAATAATTATTTAAATGAATAAAGCTCATTAAGTTGAGTTTGGTGATTGTTATTTTTTCTCCAATGGAACTTGTTTGAAATTATTTTGAATTACAAAAGTAAAACTGCATAATTAATAATAAATTGTTATTTTAAAAATAAAATATTTATTAAAAATAAAATAAGGTAAAGTAAAGTAAAGTAATACATCCACTTCAAAGGCATATAAAAAGAAAGAGAATTAAGCTACATCGTATTTTAATAATATCAACTCTATAATTTTAAAAAATTGAGAAATTATTCGAGAATGTTTATTACTTGTTACAAAGGAGATTGAGGATAGAATCCATGATAAATAAGTAAACTACAAATTAAAATGTCTCATAATATTAGCAAAAATCTAAAAATAATATATATTAAAATAACAATGGGTTATTTAATAGGAAAATGCTCATTGAGAAGAGTCCAATAACATTTGTTTCGTCACATGAGAGATAATTTAAGGTTACACAATAATATAACCAAACCAAAACGAAATCTTTTAAGAAACAAATCTAATTACATGAGAAATTTGCAGTCCAAAATACTAATAAATTTTACTGTTACATCGTAAATTGTGAATTATGGTTCGAATCACAATGTGTCATAAACCACGCCATAACACTATAAAATAAAACATTATTTATTATTAAATTGAAAAATTTAATTGATAGAGGTCATCGTGATGACTCCAGTAATGTTTCTTACATCATTATGAGAGTTCATTTGGGATATAGTGACACATCATAAGAGACTTGATGTATATAGTAATAAAGTGAAACTAAATAAAAAAATTTGAGAAAGATATATTCAATGATAAAGCTACATTCTAGGATGCAAATAAGATCCAACATAACATCCTTAATAATCATAATAAGGAATGAACATAAATATGTCGAAAAATATGTCAAAATCTTAAAAAATAAAATTTTAAAAAAATATATAAAATAATTATTTAATTAAACAAATGACGTCAATATAAAAATTAAAATATGAGCTACATAAAAATGTTGGATTCTAGGTTGCTATGAGACCAAGTGTGACGTCCTAGATCATTAGTTTAGCTACAAATCAAAATTAATCATAAAGCATCCAAAAACCTTAAAAAATAAAATATTAAATAATTAAAAAAATAAATATTTATTTCGAAAGTACTTATCGGGACCAGTACAAAGACCTTTTTTAAAATATTAAGTAAATGTATATTACAACTAAACACAATAAATAGAGTAAATATATTATAGTAAAATAAAATTGATATCAAAGCCACTTGAGATGATATTTTGTTTTACAAAGTAATATAACAAATCTAAGAAAAAATTTAAAGAAATGAGATAAATTTAATAGAAAGTTGCATTTTGAGATAAGAAAAAAAAATCATGGTACTTCAATTCATAGTTGATTTTATTTGGATATATTAAATTGAAAATCTAATTGTACTCCCATGAGACTTTCACAACACTAACAGATCATCTTATGATATTATTATAATTGATCTTATTTCATTATTAATATATATATATATTTATATTAAATTAATATTTTATTATAATTTATTTTTTTAAAGTTTTTATTTGTAGTGACTTCAACAAGGTGTGATAGAGACAAAACAAATATTGTTTTACTCATCTTAATGAGCTGTATCCAATAAGATATTCATTTTAAAGGTTTATATATTTTATTTTCTATAGTTTTTAGTATATTTTATGAGATATTTCAATTTGTATATGATTTCACAATCAAGAATGTCACACTCGATCTTCTTAAAATCTTGGAATGCAAAGTTGTAAGATTTATATCATTTCTTCAACGTTTTTTCTTCGATCTTGTTATACTGTTAGTTAACTCTAAATCAATTCTATTGTGACCTTTATATCAGTTTGATTTTATTATATTACATTTTTGAACACATCTTATTTCTAATTTATTACCTATTTAATTAATATTAAAATGATAATTTATTATTAGTTATTCTTATTTTTTAGGAATAATCAAAATAAACTCGGATGTAGTCTAATAAAGGTAAAGCATACATCATTTGGCTCATATTAATATGCATTTATATTTTAAATATCAATTTCTATATTTTTTACATAATTTATTTTTTGTGTTTATCAAATTTTGTGAGGCATCTCAATTACTACTAGTTTAGTCATCATTGCTATTACAATTGAATTCCTTAGTATCTTGGCATTTGATTTTCTTATTGAAGTTGTTCCATTTTTTCAAATTTATTTATTTCATTTAATGATGTTATTATGAGATTTTAATTGTTCTATTGTGTGACATTTTGTTCTAAAATGAATTACTTAATATTGAAGTAATAATTTTCTATTATTTATGCTTTCTTAATAACGTAATTTACTATAATTCAGGAGGAGGTCTCATTAAAATTAAAAAATCATTAGATTCAACTAGTCAACCTCAATCAACATAATATTTTATTTTGATATTTAAAAATATTTTATATTCTATGATTTTGTGATTTTTTAATAGACACTATGGTTTGTACATGGGTACATCATGGATTCTACAGTCAATCTCATTGATATATTAGAATGCAATTTTGTTATACAATTTATGACATGTTTTCACCTTTTTTGACTTTTTGTCACATTTTTGTTAAACTACGACACGCTTCTTGTATAATCTTTACATTATTTTTTTTATTACAATGCCTTACGTTATCTCTTTTCTACTTTAGCATATATTACTAAATATTAAAATAATAATGTATTATTTTTATCCATATATAATTTTTAATATTTTCTTAACGTCAATCGTATTGCAATTATAATGAATGATTTGTCATTGGACTCACCTTAATGAAAGATATTTATATAATAATTTATATTTATGTTTTCAAATGCTTATCATTTTGTAATTTTTGCAAGCTTTAAGAGACATTTTGATTAGTAACTAATTTGATGATTGAGGTTGTTGCACTTGATCTCCCTTGTGTCATGGAATGCAAGTTTTGTATTCAATGAATCTCATTTCTTCATTTGTTTTGCTCCGATTTTCATATGTTACTTCTAGACTAATTCTTCTATCATGTGGCCATTACGTCATGTTTATTTAATTATATTGCATTTATATAATTTATATTATTTTGCTATATTACGTATTTATTGAGTATTAAAATGATAATTTACTATTATTTATGCTTATTAAAATTTTACTCATAGTAATTCAAAAGGGGTTTTGATCAAGAAAAAATAACTGCCATTGGTCTCGTCACAATTAGCTTTGTCAAATTAATATTTTTTTATAAAATTAAAAATATTTTATTTTCTAAACTATTTTTATGTTTTATGTGTAATTTCAATTTGTAACTTATTTTATGATTGAAGATGTTACAATCATGTCACTTTGAATTTAAAATTCCTATGTAATGTTTCTCATTTTGTGAAAAGTTTCACTTTATTTAATTATATTGCTATTTATCTCTAAATGTTCTCTTGTGTGACCTTGACATCACTTTTATTTTGCTATCTTAATATTAAAATAATTATTTATCCTTTTTTGTGCTAAAAAATTTAATTAATTAAAAATGATGTCTAACCTAGATGAAACAGATGTTGTTGTACTCTTTCGATAAGCCCTATCGAAATAACTTTTTTATGAAGTTTTTAATATTTTAAAGTTGTTAATACATTTTATGTGACATTTTGATCATACCTAATTTGATGATCGGGGTTACACTTGATCTTTTTATTATCTTCGAATGCAAATTTTCTTTACCAGTTATGTCATTTCTGCAAAATGTTTGTCTTAATTTGTTTATATCATTATGTAATTAAAAATATCCTCTTTTGTGATCGTTACATGACTATATTTCTGATATATTATATTACCTAAATTTATTTCATTTTAAATTTTTAATATATATTTAATTAATATCAAAATAACCATTTATTACAATTTATGCATATTTTGTTTTGAAACTCCTACATATTTCTAACAATGCGTGATTGAGATTAACAAAAGTTCTAGTCCTTACTAAATGAGCTCTATCAAATAAAACATTTTTTTATATTTTTCTAATATTTTATTTTATATGACTTTTTATGCTTTAAGAGTCATTTGGATCTTTACATGATTCATTGATAAAAGATGTTATGCATACAACTTTGCATTTTAGAATGCAACTTTCATTAACAATTTTTCTTAATTTTAATAATTTTTTGCTTTTGATTTTCTTATATTATGACAAATCTCTAAACCCCTCTTATGTGACCATTTCATTAGGCTGGTTTGGTTATATTATATTTTATTAATTTAACTTATATTTTCTATGTAATATATTTATCAAAAATTAAAATAATATTTCTTTTGTTATTTATCTTATTTAGTTAGATAATTCACACAATTCCAAACAAGTTTTGATGGAGATTAAACAAAGGTCATTGGAGTGATCTTGATTAGCCCTATCCAACTAAACATTCATTTCCATAATTTTTAATATTTTTTTGAACATTTCGTTAATCTTTATAAGATATTTTAATTATAGTTAATTCTATAATTTTGTATTTTCTACCAGATCTCCATGTGTTTAATTAGACTTTCTGATAAAATTTGTCTCTATTTTTATATATTTCAATTTGCTTTCACTATATTACTCTTATCATTAAATTCTAATTCTCCTCCCTTGTGACCTTTACATAAGCTTTATTTGGTTATATAAGATTGCTTTAATTTATATCATTTTAGCTTTAATGTATATTTCATAGCCTAAAAAATAATAATTTATTATTATTTAATATTATTAATTTTGCTAATTTATAGTAACTCTAATTCAAGTCTAATCAAATTGAAGTTATTGTTGTTGCACTAGTCTTAATGAGCTTTATCCAACAAAATATTCAACTTTGTGTTTGTAAATTTTTTATTTTCTATGATTTTGACATGCTTTAATAAACACTTTGATTTGCAAGTTTTCTTATAACTGTTAAAGTAATAATTTTTTTTATTATTTTTGCTTATCTGTCTGGAAAAAGTGCACCAATTTAAATGATCTAAATTACATCTACCTTGTGTCGAGTAACTCTATAAATTAAAAATGTTAATATTATATTTTACTCTATAATAATAGCACATTTTATGATACAACTTGTTTCTTTCCTAATTTCATTATCAAGAATACTAAACTTGTTCTCCTTAATGCCTTGGAAAGTAAATTTCTAATTCAATTTTTTGTAACTTTCAAAATGTTTTAATTTGTTTTGTTTACTTTGCTTTAAAACTAAAACCCTTCCTTTATTTGACATTTATATCAATTTCATTTAGTTATATTACATTACATTAGTTTCTTTTATTTCATCTTTAAATTATAACATAATTTAAAAATAATAATTTATTTTTTTGTTATTTATGCCTACTAAGTGTTGTAAATCACTATAATTCCAAAAGACATCTAATCAAGGAAAAACAAAGTTTCTTGGACTTGTCTCGATGAGCTCTATCAGATTAAGTTTTCATTTTCTTATTTATAACAATTTTATTTTTAGTGATTTTAACATGTTTTAGTTGACATTTTTTATTCATCCCTAATTTGATGACTAAAGGCATTACACTTTATCATCTTGGTATCTTCCAAAATAACTTTCCAATAAAAAAATTTCTCAATCTTTGAAATGCTTTACTTTAATTAAGTTATACCACTATGAAACTCTAATTGACCACACATATGACATTTACATTATTTTTATTTTTATAGATTATATTATTTTAATTTATCATATCTCAATGTTGTTATTTTATGCAAATTTTGAATAATAATATTCAATTATTCATTCTTATTTCATGGGTAATTTGTAATAATTACGAAAGAACTATAATTAAGATCAGACAAACATCACAGGATTAATGTAAATGAGCTACGTACAATTAAAAATTGATTTTTATATTTTAAATATCTTTTTTCTAGTATTTTCACTTGCTTATTTAGGACATTGATTCTTTCTTGACTTGATGATTGAGGATATTACACTTAATCTTCTTAGTATATTGGAAGATAAATTTTGCTCACAATTTATCTCATTTTTTCAAATTTTTTTATTTTTTGGGTGATATAAATATGAAACCATAACTCCTTATGTGGCCATAATCCCCTCTCATGTATTATTTTTATTGTTACTCAATTTGGTAATTTTCTGTAACTTTGATTGAGGTTAAATCAAGATGAAACCAATCTCATTGAACCAGTCATCACGAGTTATGTCCAATTAAATGTTCATTTATTATTTTCTAAATATTTTATTATCTATGATTTTGGCAAATTTTTACTAGTCATTTTGAATGGAACATAATTTGATGATTGATTATGCTACAGTCATACTTCTTAGTATGTTATAATCCAAATTTTCCTATATAACATATCATTTCTTTTATGCTTTTGCTTAGATTTTATAATATTTGTATATAACTCTAAATCTCATCTCTTGTGACCTCTGCATCACTTTTATTTTGTTATAATACATTACTTCACTTTATATTATTCCAACTTTAATATATCATTTCTTAATATCAAATTGAAAAGCTTTTATTATTTTTGTTTATTTATTTTGTCAAACCATTTTAATACTTTAAATATATTAAATCTAAAATCTTTAGAGCCTAGAAGAGGCTTTTTTATGCTCTTTGTGATGATTCAAAATGTTGCATGCAACGTCCTTATTGTGTTGGAATGATAATTTTTCATACAAATTATCTTATTTTTCAAAATTATTGTCATGAATTTTATTAAATTACATTGTATTCTAAATCTCCTCCCTTTTGATGTTTGCATCACTTTGATTTGGTCTTATAAGATTGCCTTAATTTATCCAAATAATGCTTTAATCTATTTCTAGCTAATATGAAAATATAAACTTATCATTGTTTATTTTTTTTTAATTATAAAATTCATAGCAATTAATAATTAGGCTCAATCATAATAAAATAAATGTTGTTGGACTTGCATTGAAGGATTATGTGCAACGAATTATTTATTTTTATAATTTATGAATATTTCTATATTATTTTGGTATCATTTATAAGACATTTTGATTCATAGATTATTTTATGATCAAGGCTGTTACACTTGATATTTCTAGTATTTTTGAATTTCTCTTGACCATACTATTGATCATATTATTTAAAATGTTTTGTTTAGAGTTCATTATACTGTTATGAAACTGGAATTATTCTCTTGTGTCACTAATACATAACTTTGATTTTGTTATACTATATCATTTAAATTTATCTTAGTTTTTCTTTAATATATATTTACTTATTATCAAAATAATAATTTTTTATTATTTAAGTTTAATTAATTTCTTAATTCTTAGTAATTCCAAAGAAAGCTTTTTGGAGATGAAGTAAACAATTTTGCATCCCTCTAACGTCCTCAACCAAATTAAAAAAAATCAATGTTAACCAGTAAAATTTTATTTTCCTTTGATTGCATAATTTTGGATGTCACGCTTGATCTACTTAATATCTTGGAGTGCAACTTTCTCGCATAATTATCTTATTGTTAAATTTTTTACTTTTATTTAGTTACTTTACTACATAATTTTATTCGCTTCTCATGTGAATTTTACATGCCTTTTATTTTGTCATATTATATTACCTCAATTTATAATAATTAAAATTTAATAAAATATTACTCAATATTAAAATAATAGTTTAATAATATTTTTTTTCTTATTTATTTTCATAAATTGTGGCAGTTCTAATTGAGATATGAGGAGAGGTAACAAATGCCATTAAACTCAGCTTCATAAGTTTTATCCAATTAAAAGTTCATTTTGTTATATTTTCATGTGTTGGAGTTTGTATAATTTTATCACAATTTATGAGGCATTTCAATTTGCAGAAATTTTGAAAATCAAAGAAGTTCCATCAATCTCCATAGTAACATGGAGAATAAAGTTTTTAAACAATTTATCTCATTTGTTTAAATTTTTTATTTTTTTGGTTATTTTACTATGTACCACTAAATCATTTATAGTATGAGCATTACTTTACTTTTGTTGGGAAATATTTTAACAAACTTTACTAGACATGTCTTTTCGCACATTTTTCAACTGTTGAGGACCTTACACAAAATCTCTTTATTATCATGGAAAGAAACTTCACCTACAATTCATCTTATTTCTTCTAGTGTTTTGCTTCATGTTTGTTATATTCCTTGGTAATTTTAAATCTCCTATTTTTTGAGCATTTCATTCCTTTGATTTGGTGTTAGATTACTTAAGTTTATCTTATTCTTGCTTCGAAAAAATCAATAAACATTAAAAAAATAACTTAATATTATTAATTGTTATTTTTGTTAGATTTTTCATGGTAATTCAAAATAATGTCTAATCTAGATGAAGGAGAAGTTTTTGAATTCATCTTGATTTATACCTAATTTGATAATGAAGGTTGTGACAACTTCTTGAATATCATTGAAAGAAACCTTATCATATAATTTATCTAATTTCTCCAAATATTTTTCTTTAATTTTGTCATATTACTATGAAACTCCAAATCATCTCTCGTGTGACATTTAAATCCAATAAATTTAGTAATATTAAATTACTTCAATTTATCTAATTTTTCCTTTAATATTTTTTTTGAAATAAAAATAATGACTTTTTTGTTAATGTTTATTAATTTAAGAAATATGTAAAAATTAAAAAGAGCTTCTATTAGGAATAAACAAACGTTTTGTAATTAATTGTAAATCCATTAAAGGTCTTTGAGGAAACAAACGACTTTGAACACTTCTCAAACAAATCTATCCAAGTAATATTCATTTTAATACTTTAAAAATAGTATATGTATGATTTTAAGAGGATAGAAGAAGCTTTTTTATTTGTGCATGATTAGACATTAGAAAATACTACACTTGATATACTGAATATGTTGAAAAATATTTTTTGAAAAAAATTGTATATTTTTAAATTTTTTTAATTTTATTATTTTTTATTACTATGTACTCCAAATCACGTCTTTTTTGACATTTACATTGCTTTGATGTTTTTATTATATTTCTTTAATTTATCTCGTTTCAACTTTAATATATTTTTCATTGACATTAAAATAATAAATTGTTATTATTTATGCTTATTTAAGTTGAAAAGTTAAACCATTTCCAAATGACATCCCATCAAGGTAAAATAATTGTCGTTGCATTTGTCTTGATGAGCTATATCCATTTTAGTATTTATTTTTACATTTTATCAAAATTTTTTTATGGTTTTTACATGTTGTATAAGACATTTTGATTCATACCTTAGTTAATAATCTAGCTTGTTAAACTCAGCACCCATAGAATCTTCGAATCCAAATTTCCCACAAAATTTATCTCATTTTCTTAAATTTTATTGCTTTACTTATTTTACTACATAACACTAAATCCTCTATTGCAAGACCTTTACATTGCTTTGACTTGCATGTATTGCTTTTCTCTAGTTCATATCATTTCAACTTTAATGTTATTTATTTAATATTAAAATAATATTTTATTACTATTCATTTTTATTTAAATTTTAAATTTGTAGTAGTTCAAAAAATTGTCCCATAGAGGTGAAATAAATAGTGTTAGAGTTCCCCCAAGGACCTCTATCTGATTAAGTTTTCTTATATATATATATATATATATGTAATTTTCTATGTTTTTGCATTCTTTATGAAACATGTACTTTTATTCGTTATTTGATGGTTGAGGATACCACACTTCATCGTATTAATATCTTCGAAGGCATCATTCGTGGAAAATTCATCTAAATTCTCCAATTTTTTATGATAATTTGGTTATCATTTTCAATATATAATCTCCTCTCATTTCACATTTACATCGCTTTTAATTGGTGATACATTGTTTTAATTTTTTTCTATTTTAGCTTAAATATATATTTAATTTTCACCAAAACATGTACTATTATTGTTTATTTAATATGTTAATTTTTTTAAATTCCAAATAATAAATGATTGGGATGAAATAAACTTCATTGCATTTATCTTGATAACCTTTATGCAACTAAACATTGATATTCGTATTTTTAAATATTTTATTTTCTAAGATTTTCCTTTTTTAACAAGTTAATATGATTCATAGTTTATTTAACTATTGAGAATGTTACACTTGATATCCTAATATCTTGGAATCTAAATTTTGAAACAATTGTACCCCATTTCTTGAAATGTTTCGCTTCGATATAGTCATGTTACTATGAAACTACAAATTTTCTCTCATGTGCCTTTTACATCTCCTTCATTTCAAAATATTACATTGTTCAATTCAATTGTTTTAGCATTAATATATATTTAATTCATAATAAAATCATAATGTTTTCTTATTTATGCTTACTTTGATAATTTATAGTAATAAAAAACTTTGTTTGATAGAGATGAAATAAAGCTCATTGAAATCAAGCTGATGAGATTTATCTAGTAAATATCTTTTAAAACATTTTATTTCTAGTGGTTATGGATAGTTATTGAGGTATTTTTATTTGTACTTGATTGAGAATCAAAGATGGTGTACTCAATCTCCTCAATAACTTACCATACGTTTTTCATATATAATATATCATTTCTTAAAATATTTTGTAAAGATTTTTTTGTATTACTTTGTATCTTTAAATCTCCCATCATCATAGATTTTGTTTGGTTAAATTACATTGTTTAATTTTATCTCATTTTAGCTTTAACATATTTTAACTAAATATTAAATAAATGTTTTATTATTTTTCTTATTGAAATTGAAAATTCACACAAATTAAAAATTGCATCCAATCAAGACAAAACGAATGTTTTTTTACTCATATTAATAAGGTCAATTAAATTATATATTCATTTTTAAATTTAAATGTTTTATTTTTAATTACTTGAGCTCATTTTATAAGGCATTTCATTCATGTTTAATTAAATGATTGAGGGTTTTACACTCAATCTTTTTACTTTCATGCAATCAAATTTTCCCACACAATTTGTCTTTCCTTCAAATATTTCACTTCAAATTTTTAATACAACTATGTAATGCTAAATTTCATATTATTTCATCTTTGCACAACTCCTATTTAGTTATATTACAATGTTTTAGATTACCTCACTAAAGTTTATATTTTCTAAATATTAAAATAATAACTTAATTTTTATATTAATCTATAATTATATTTCTTTGTAATTCAAAAAAGGAATCATTTGAGATAAAACAAATATTGTTGAAATAACATCAACACCTCTATCTAATTGAATATTAATTTTGATATTTTTTAAAAATTTATATTATTTGTTGACTAAGGATGCTACGCATGTTCCCCTTAATAATTTTTAATGCAACTTTGCGATTGAATTTAACTAATTTTACTAAATATTTTTTTGTTTTGTTATACTAATATTTATCTCAAAATCTTGTATCAAGTGACATTTGCATTTTTTTTATTTCGTTATACTACATAGCTTTAATTTATCATATTTTACCTTTAATCTATATTTACTTACTGTTAAAACAAAATATATTTCAATTTATGTTCTTTTATTTTGATGATTTGTAGTAATTAAAAATATTGTGTGTTCAAAATGAAATAACTATCATTAGACATGTCTTCATAAGATTTATCTAATTAAATATTCATTACTATATTTTAGTATATTTCATTTTCTACGGGCTTTTGTGTATGCTTTTTTAGAAGTCTAATTCCATGCATAATTTGATTATTAAGGATGTTGGACATAATTTCCTTTTTAGCATTGAATTAAACTTTCCTAAACAATTCATCTCATGTCTTCAAATATTTAATATTTAAAGCATGTCAAAGCTTGTGAAAGCATATGAAAGCTAAAATATTAAATATTTAAATATTTAAAAAATTCATCTCTGGTACAACACTAATGTGCTTTAAAGCATATGAAAGCTAAAAATATTAAATATTTAAAACTATTGGAATAAATATTTAATTTAACATAGCTCCTAAGATAAGTCCATCGTAATTTCTTTTTTTTCCATAGGACCTTATATAGAATTACTATGAATTATCTAAATTAATAAGCATAAATTATAATAAATTTTAATTTTAATGTTAAATAAATATATAGTAAAACAAAGATGAGATAAATTGAATCAAATAAAAATATTCAAGCCAAATTAATGTAAATGCCATGTGATAGGAGACTTAAAGTTACACTGTATTATAAAAAAATTAAATTAAAAAATTTTAAGAAATGAAAATTTTTTATGTTAAAGTTGCATTCCAAGCTATAGTGGAGATGAAGTGTAATATTCATGATCTTCAAATTTGGCATGAAAAGAAATATCTAGTAAACCATGCAAAAATCTTAGAAAAAAGATTTTTAGAGATATACAAGTGAGCATGTACATAGATAAAGCACATAAGGTTATCTCTAATGAAGATAGTCTCATCTCATCTGGACCTCATTTTGATTTATTATAACGTACCAAGTGAAATAAGTATAAATAATAATAAACTATTTTTTTAATAATGAAAAATAATATTAAAATTTAGATAACATAAATTGTAGTAGCATAACATTACCAAATCAAAACAATATAAAGTTCACATCACAGGAGCATTTTAGTTAAGTGGTAATAAAACAAAATCAAAGCAAAACTTTTGAAAAATTATCCATGATCTCTAATTCTTGTATGAATCTAAAGTCTTAAAAATTATCCAATCCATATAAAATAAATTGTTAATTATAAGGAAAATATTTAGTTAGTTAGAGTTTACTTAGATGAGTTGAATTATATTTGTTGTCTTCATCACTCCTTATTTCAAATGGCTATGAATTTTAAAATTAATGAATCATTAAAAAAAGGATTTTTAATATTAGGTAATTATATTGCAATGTTGAATAGAGATGAAATGAAGCAATGTTGTAAAACCAAATAAAAAGATGTAAAGGTTAAATGAGAGGAAATTTATAGTAAGTAATAATATTAAATCAAACAAAAACTTTTGTTCAAATGAGTAAAAATGTATGGTAATGCTACACTCCAAAATGCTAAGCACATCTCTTGATACATTATTGATTAACAAATCAGTTATGAATCAAATTATCTTGTAGGTAATACTCTAGAAAGTAAAATATGTTAAAAATAATATGTATAAATGCTTATTGAATCTGATAAAACCTGTCGAGACAAGTCCAATGATTTTTTTTTTGTTTTGATCAAATATTAGTGAGAATTACTACGAATTACAAAGTTAGATAACCATAAATAGTAAAAAAATTATTCTTTTAATGTCAAGTAAATATATTTTAAAAATAGAAAAGCATAAATTGAAATAGTGTAACATAACTAAATAAATGTTTGTTTTGTCACAGTATTGTGGTGTCATACTTTCTTGGTAATTTAACGAATTAGAGGAAAAACATTGAAGAAATGTGATATTTTACGAGAAAGGATTGTATGGAGATCAAGCGTAACATCATTGACCAGTGATTCTAGCACAGTTCTAAATTCCTCGTAGAAGATACATACAAGAAAATAAATACTTAACATAAATAAATTAATATTTCATTAGATAGTCATTTTGATGAATAGAATGACATTCATTCTATTTAGAACAAAGCACATTTTGAATTACTATGAATTGTCAAAGTAAAGTTGTAAATATATTTTAATAACAAGTCATTATGTACAAAATTTCAAAATAAGATTAGTTGAAGCAATCTAATGTTGCCAAATCAAAGCAATGTAATGGTCACACGAGAGAAGATTTATAATTATATACTAATATAATCGAGCCAAAAATGAATAATTTTAAGAAATATGATAATTTTAAGGATAGTTGTACTCAAAGATATTATGCAAATCGTTTTAATATACTGCTTAGTTAAATATAAAATAAATCAACATGTATAGTAATGCATTTATAATAAATTAGTAAATAAAATATTTAAAAATGATATAATGAATACTTAATTGTATAGAGCTCATTGTGATAAGCCAAATGATTTTTATTTTGTCTTGATTGTGCTTTCTTTGATACACTACTAATCACTAAAGTTTATAAGTATTAATAATATTGAAATATTTTAATTTCATATTTGGCAAAAAAATAATAAAATTGATTCGAGAAAAATTGAAGTAATATAATGCTATTAAATCAAAGCAACATAATAGTGATATGAAAGGAGATTTAAAGTTATATAGTGATGCAATCAATTCGAAGTGAAATAATTATAGAAATAAAACAAATTATGCAAAATGTTGCATTTAGAGATCCTAACTAGATTGAATGTGACATTTTTAATCATAAAATCAAATATGAACAAAAATTCTCTGTAAGACGAAACAATACTAAGAAAATAAAATATTTTGAAAAATAAAAAATAGTTAATTTGATAGATCCCAACAAGATTAGTCTAGCGAAGTTAATTTTCATATCAATTTGTGATACTACAAATTGCTAAAATAAATAGGCATAAATAAAAAAAATTACTATTTTTATGATAATGTAAAAAAATATTAAAGTTGAAACATTATAAATTGAAATAATATAATATAACCAATTAAAGTGATGTAACATTCACTTTATAAGAGAATAAATGTTTAATAGTATATAAAAAAAATTATGTGCAACATCTTCAATCATAAAATGAAGAATGAATCAAAATATGTAATAAAAATTTTCTAAAACATTATAAATTAAATATTTAAAAAAATATAAAAATGGATATTTGAAATATTATAGCATGTTAAGATAAATTTAGTGTAGCTTCTTTCATCTCATTCAGACATCATTCGGAAATACTTTAACTTACTTTGTAAATAATTATAAATAATGAAAAAATATTTTCTTTATAAAAGTAAGTACATAATAAAGTTGAAATGAAATAAATTAAATAATGTAGTATGACAAAATAAGGATGATGCAATCATCATAGCAAAAGAGATTTGGAGTTATATTGTCATATAAACAAATTATGGTGAAAGAATTAAGAATGTGTTAAAATGTATCGGAAATCTGCTTTCCAAGTTATAAGATATGTTAATGGTGAGATCATTAATTCTCTATTTTAATATCAAATAAATAATCTCATAAAGTTTGAAAAAAACTTGAAAGTAAAATATGAAAAAGTAATTTATAAAAATGAATATTTAATTAGATAAAATATGTCAAGTTTAGTCCAATGATATTTTTTCATATTAATTGGATACAACTTAGAGTTTTTTGACTTATAAACGTAACAAAACATAAATAATAATAAATTAATATTCCAACATTAAGAAAATATATATTAAAAGTAAAATGATGCAAATTGTTTGCTTCAAAAAGAGGAGAGTTAGAGTATTATAGTAACGTGCCCAAATAAAAAAAATTTGGAAAAAGATATAATTTATGTGAGGAAGCTACACTTGAAGGACAAAGTAGATCGAGTGTATCTCATTTGAAGATACAAATGAGACACGAATGAATATGTCATTCAAAAATCTTACAAAATAAAATACAAAAAATATCAAATTGAATATATAATTTTATAGACCTCATCATGGTTGAACCATTTTTTCATCTTGATTTAACCTTCTTTGGATATACTATGAATTAGAAAAGTAAGTAAAAATAAATAAAAAATAATCTATAATTTTAATATTAGATAAATATATGTTTAAGAAAAATTGACGTAAATGGAGGCAATGTAATATAACAAAATTAAAGCAATATAAAAATTGCTTAGATGGTGATTTAGGCATACAAAACAAAATAACCAAATGAAATAAAAAAATATTGATAAAATGAGAAAAATAGTATGGGAAAGTAACACTCTAAGATATCATGAAGATATAGTGTAATGTCATTAGTCGTCAAAGAAGGAAAAAATCAAAATGGCACATCAATCCTACAAAGTCCATAGAAATGAAATACGTAAAACTTTAAAATTTGAAATTTATTTTGTTATGTCTAGTGCAGATGTTTCTAACGACATATGATTCATGTTGATGAGAAGTAGCCTTTAATTACTCCAAATTTCAAAATTAATCAAGAATTAAAAAATTAATTTTTTTTAATATTTATTAAATATGTAAGCTTAAATTAAATAAATTGAATAAATGTAATATAACAAGATCCAACCAATGCAAAGGTCTAATAATTGGAGAGTTTGAGTTTCTTAATAATATAACAAAATCAAGGAAAAGAGTTTAGTAAATGAGATAAAAAAGAAAGTTTCATTGTAAGGTACTATTATTGTTAGGCACAGCATCATCTATAATTAAATTTGGTATAAATTAAAATGTCTTACAAAAAAAAAATGGAATAGAAAATAAAATATTTTGAAGAAATAGAAAAAATATCTTATTAGACAGAGGGCATCAAAGGGAGTCCAACAACATTAGTTTGACCTTGATTGGGTATTGCTTAGAATTGCTATCAATTACCAAAGTAAATAACCATAAGTAACAATTAATTACTATTTTTATATTAAGTTACATATATAAAAGTTGAAATAAGATAAACTAATCCAAGTCATATTAATAAATAAACAAGGTGTAAAGGTCATAGAAAAGATTAGTTAGTGACACAAATAAATAACCAAATATTTGAGAAAAATTTAAGAAAATGTTATAAATTATAAGGTAAAGTTACATTCCAATATACTAAGATGATAATATGTAGCATCCTTGATAATCAAATTAATTATGAATTGAATTCCCCTTTGAAGTGTAGAAAAGCATAAAAAATAAAAGAATGAGATGTTTAAAAATAAATTGTTAATTAGAAAGAGGTTGTTCAAACTAATCAAACAATGTTTGCTTCAGCTCAGTAAGACTTGTTTGCAAGTACTATGAGTTAGAAAAGTAAAAAAAATCCATAATAATAAATTATTATTTTAAAATAAATTAAATATATATTAAACGTGAAATTAGATAAATTGAAGATGTGTAATGCATCTAAGTCAAATAGAAGTGCTCATAAGAGTAGAGTTATACATTTAGCATAATATAACCAAATGAAAATGATAAATTTTTGACAAATAGGATATATTACAAAAATGGTTGTGTTCTAGGCCACAAGTTGATTAAGTGTAATAACATTGAAAAAAAGTTTGCTACAATTCATAATGTTAAGAAAATCATGTCAAAAACCTTTATCAAATACGATGTTTAAAATAAATAATGACTAATTAATTATATGGAATGTCACGACAAATTCAAGGATGTTTTTCATCTCAATATGATCGAATTTGTAATATAGTGAATTAATAAACTAAATAAGAAAAAAGAATAATGAATTTTCATATAACTATTATGGAAATATATATTAAAACTAAAATGATATAAATTGAATAAAAATTATACAACCAATTAAATGCAACAAATTTGAAGAAATGAGATACATTGCATGAGAAAGTTTCATTCAAAAATACCAAGAAGATTAGTTGTAGCATCCTCGATCATCAAATCAAATATGAATTAACATTTCTCATAAATCATGCCGATAACATAGAAAATTAAGCACTCGTAAATGCTAAAAACAAGATTTTGTTGGATAGAGTTCCATGACATGAGTATAAAGAAGATTGTTTCATCTCGATAAGACCTCGTATAGAAATTTTACAAATTACCAAATAAATAAGCATCAATAATAACAAATTATTTCCTTCATCTTGATTGGAAATGTTTTAAAATTTTTACTATTTATTGATATAAATAAACATAAATTATAATAGATTGTTATTTAAACATTAAGCAAATATGTAGTTGAGCTAAAATATGATAAATTAAGCAAATATAATTTATGTAAATCAAACACATGTAAATAACAAAACTTTGAAGATTTTGAGTTACAAAATAATATATTCAAATCAAAGCAATAAGTTTTAATTAATGAGTTGAATATTATAGGGAAGTTATATTCCAAGATGTAATGTAAATCAAGTGCAATAGCATCAGTCATCACGACTTCGATGTAATGAAATGTACCATAAAGAATTGCAATATTATCAATCATCAAGTCCGACGACATTTTCTTCATCTTGATCATACCATATTTGTAGTTATTAGGAAGTACTCATGTAAATAACCATAAATAATAATGTATAATTGTTTTAATGTTAAGTAAATATATGTTGAAGTTGAAATAAGATGAATTGAATCCTTCTAAAATAACTAAATCAATGGAATACAATGATCACACGAGATGAGATTGAGAGTTATGCACGAAAATAGGCAATTGTATGATACATTTGAAAAAATTAAGTAGAATATGCAAGAAAGTTGCCTTCTAGGATACTAAGCAGATTTAGGATAACATCCTCGATCATGAAAAATAGCTAGAGATAAAAATATCTAACAAAGCATGGAAAAATCTATAAAAACTTTTTTGAAATTTTAATGAGAATATTAAATGTGAGAATGCATGTCGAGTTAATTATAATGATCATTATTTTATTTCAATAGAACCTTATTTTTAATTACTACAAATTAGAAAAATAAATAAGTGAAAAAATAATAAATTCTTATTTTAAAATTTTATTGTATATACTAAAACTAAAATGAGATAACTTAAAGAATTGTGGTATTAATAAATCAAGTCGATGTAAAGGTCATAAAAGAAGATATTTACAATTGCATTATGGTAAAAAGTTGCATTCAAACGTTTTAAGGAGTTTGAGTGTGACATCTTCACCAAACAATACACGTACAAAACAACATGTCTCATAAAGTATGCAAAGCCTTGAGAAAAAAACTTTTTAGAAATTATAAACTAAATATTTAGTAAGACAAATCCCAATGGGATGAGGCCAATGACAGCTATTGTATGTCAATAAAATCTAACTTAAAAGGTCTATGAATTGCCAACTATGATAAGAATAACGATAATAAATTATTCTTTTATTTTTAAGCATATATAAAAACATAAATGACATATGTTGAAAAAATAAAATGTAACCAAATTAAAGTTGAACAAAGGATAAATAAAAGAAGAATTAGAGTTTCATAGAAATATAACCAAATTAAAGAAAAAAACTTTTATTGAAATAACAAGATAGTATAAAAAGTTGCACTCAAGGATACAAAGGAGATCATATGTAACAATCTCGATTATCAAGTTAGATACAAATTGAAATGACCTATTAAACAAGTAGAATCCACGAAAAATAAAATATTGAGAAAAATATATAGGAATGAATATTTAATTTCATAGACCTTGTCGAGAAGTTTCCAATGAAATTTTTTTTAATGATCAGACCTTGTTCAAAATTATTATGAGTAAATACGTTTAAAAGTTAAAATAAATCAAACTTTTAATGTTAAATACGTTTTAAAGCTTCAACGAGAAAAATTGTAGCAATTTTATTTAACAAAATCAAATGAATATAAAAATCACAAAGGTAGAGATTTTGAGTTACATAGTAATGCAGTGAAATCATGTCATAAGTTTGAAAAAATAATATAAATTACACTAGAAAGATGCTTTTCATGATACTATGGAGAAGGATGTTGAAATCCATAATTATGAAATAAGATATGATTCAAACAATCTCATAAGTCATGCCAAAAAAATTCAAACAAAAACTAAATCATAACGAGAAATTATACAAGAAAGATAAATTCTTCAATATAATTGAGTTTGAGTGTGATAATCTCAAATACTAAATAAGTTATGAATTGATGTATATCTTAAATGAATCCAAAACCATTGTAAATAAAATATTTAAATTTGTGAAAATCTATAATTAATTTTATAAAGCTTATCTGGATAAGTTCATCGATGTTTGTTTCGTCTTGATTGGAACTCATTTGTTATTATCATGAGTCTTAAATTGAAATGGCATAAATAAAAAGAAATATTAATGAATTATCATTAATTATTAATTTAATTGTAATAAAATATATATTAAGGATGAAATAACATAAATTGAAATATTGTAATATAATAAAATCAATGAAATATAAACATTTCATTAAAGGAAATTTAGAGTTGCATATTTGTAGAAGCAAGTCAATAAAAAAGATTTAAAGAAATGGGGTAAATTATATATGTAAGCAATATCCCATGATGCAAAAAAAATAGATTGTAACATACTGGATTATTAAAATTAGGAACGAATCTCCATATCTCTTGCCATAATAATAGAATGTAAAATATTTTAAAAAATAAATATTTATTTAGGTGAAAAACTCCTTAAATAGTTTAATTTTAAGAAACATGATAAATTATATTGAAAATTTGTAATCCAAGATAGTGAGCAGATTAAGAGTACCATCCCAATTACATGTTTAAGTACAAACAAAAATCTCCCATAAAAAAATTAGACAAAATAAAGTAATTTGAAATATAAAATGTATATTTAACTGGATATAAAAAATTTAGCTGAGTCTAATGACTTTTGTTTCAACTCAAATGGTCCTTATTTGGCGTAATAGCGAATTACTTCTGTAGATCAATAACAAGAATAACTAATTATTTTCTAATTTTTAGTAATTATATATTAATGTTGAAATTAGAAAAATTTAATACTTTCATTATTATTATATCAAAGTAATGCAATGGTTAAATAACGTGACATCTAGTGTTGCATAATAATATAAAAATTAAATATAATAATTTGGAAAAATAAGATAAATTAATGATAAAGCATTCCAAAGTATTATGATTGATTGTAACATCCATGATCACTAAATAAGGTACATGTAAAGCACTGGAAAATAAAAAAAAAATTAAAAAAATTAATTTCTTATTTAATAGAGCTCATTATGACAAATCTAATAATGTTTGTGTCATCTTGATTAAAGTTTTATTGGAATTAATATACCAAAGGAATTACGAGAAAATAATACATAATTATAATTTTACTACACAATGAATCTTTATTTAAAAAATATAGTATAACCATTTCAAAGTGGTGTAAAGATCGTATTAGATAAGATTTGAAGTTACATAACAAAATAGAAAAATAAATGTGAAAAATATGAAGAAATGAGATAAAATTTATGGAAAAGTCAATTTGAAATTGTTAAGGAGAATTAGTGTGAAATGAATAACCTTTAAATTATGTACAAATCAAAAAAATCTTGGAAAGCATAAAAAACTAAAGAAAATAAAATGCATAACAATATCAAAATGAATAATGAATTTTAATGCTAAGTTGAGTTGAGTCCAATGAGTTTTTCTGAACTAAATTAGATAATTATTAGAATTATTGTTGATCAATGTAGTTAATGGCATAAATAATAATAAAGCATTATATTAATATTAAGTAAAAAATAATTATAGCTAAAATGTGATAAGCCAAATAAATATAATATCATCAAATCAAACCAATTTATTGGTCATATTGTTTGAGATTTAGAGTTAAATGAGAATTTACCAAATTTGAAGAATGAACTTTTATGAAATGAGACAAATTCTACAAGAAAGTTGCATTTTAAGATACCAAAGTAAAAATATTTAAAACTTCAAAAATGAAAACTTAAATTTAAGGGTGAAATGGTTAAAGATTTGGAGTTACGTATTAATATTCCAAAATTGATGCAAAAAACGTTTATGAAATGAGCTAAATTGTGTGGGCAAGTTACATTCCATTATAACAAAGAGAAAATATTTAAAAATTTAAAAAGGAAAATTTAATTGGTTAGAGCTCAAAAAAATTAATTCAGCAATGTAATTTCAACTTGATTAGACAAAGTTTAGAAAAACTATGTACAAAAAGAAGAAAAGGTAAAACTAATAATAAAATATTTTTTGAATTTTTAGTAATATTTTAAAAAAAGTTATAAATTAAAGCAATCAAATAAAAATAACCAAGGAAATGTAATGGTCATGAGGGAATATATATAGTTTTAAAATAATATAACTAAATTAATGTGACAAAGTTTAGAAAATGTGGTAAATTATTTGGGAAATTAGGTAAAAAACAAATTGCTCTTAAAACATGTCAGAAAAATTAAATGAAATATTTTAAAATATAAAAAATATATTTAGTTTGATTGTGCATTTTGAGATGAGTCCAATGACATTTTTAGTCGTATTGCTCGTATAACATCTAAATTTGCATTTAATTAAGAAAGTAAATAACAAAAAAAATTTATAAATTATTACTTTAATATTAACAAAATGTGCATTGAAAAAAAATAGATTACATCTAAATTTACTATAAATTAAGAAAGTAAATAACAACAAAAATTAATATATTATTATTAATATTAACAAAATGGGTATTAAAAAAATTTATTAATTGTGTCGGTGTAATATAGCTAAATCAAAACATAGTATTGGTCATAAAAGAGTAGATTTAGTATTACATTGTAATATAATCAAATTAGAGCAAACAATTTTAAGAAATAGCATAAATTATACATAAAATTTGTAGTAAAGACACTACAAAAATATCAAGTGTAATATCCTCAATCATCAAATCATGTACATTTGAAAATGTCCCATAAAAAATGCTAAAACCATAGAAGATAGTATATTTAAAAGAATACAGAAAAGAATTTTTAATTGGATAAAGAGCTTTGAGATTAATCCAACGATGTTTGTTTCATCTTTATCAAAGCTCAACTGACAATTGTTGTGAATTACAGAATAAAATAAAAATAAATAGTATGACAAATTATTTTACTCATTAGAAAGAATATATTAAAGATAACATGAGATAAATTGAAATAAAGATGTATAACAAAATCAAAAAAATTAAGGCCATAGGATTGGAGAGAGAGTTACATATTATTTGACAAAATCAAAACATACAATTCAAGGAATTTAATTAAACATAATAGAATAGGATCCTTCCAAGAATTAAGGTGATTGATTAAAAACGTTTTGATAATTAAAACAAGTACAAATCAAACTTTCTCTAAAGGTGTGATGAAATACTAAAAATTAAAAATACCTTAAAATAATGAAAGTTTAAATTTAATTAGATAGAGCTTATATATATGAGCCAAATTATGTTTGTTTATACCGATTAGACAATGTTTGGTTTTACTATAAATTTCCAATGCAAATAAGTATGATAAATAATAGTTTTTTTGACATAAAAATAAACATCAAAATTTAAATAAAATAAGCTAACGTACTTTAAAAAATAACTAAATCAAAGCAAAGAAATATTGGCATCAGCGGCAATGTTACATATTAACATAACAACATCAAGAGAAAAGTTAAAGAAATGAGCTCTTTTATTTTGTAATGTTGTTTTCATGATACTAAAGAGATAAAGTGCAAAATCCCTCATGGTCAAATTAGGCACAAAAAAATGACTTATAATAAGACATATCCAAACTTTAGAAAATAAATATTTAAAAATAAAAAAAATTCATATTTCATTAGAAGGAGCTCGTTGAGTTGAGTCAAATAGTTATCTCATCTTAATTGGAGCTAGTTTTGAATTACTCTGAATTTCCAAATTAAACAAGAATACCAAATACTAAATTATAATTTTAATACAAAGTAAATAAATATGGAAGTGAAAAATATATAAATTGAAGTAATGCGTTATAACCAAGTTAAATAGATTTGAAAATCAAATGGAAGAAGACAAATTATAGAAGAATGATATATTCCATGATTTTGAGATGATTGAGTGCAACATCCTTAATCATCAAATCAACTTTGAATAAAAATCTCTCATGGAACTTTTGAAACAAAAGAAAAAATATTTAAAAAATTAAAATTATAAAGTTGATTCAACTCATCGAGATAGGTAAAATAGTTTCTGTTTCATGTCAATATGATCTGCATTCTTATTTCTTGGGATTTTGCAACTAAAATAGGTGCATAATGTTAGATTGTTACTTTAATGTTATTTAAATATGTACAAAGTTTGAAAAGACATAAATTCGAGTACTATAATACAATTAAATAAAAACGATGTAGGGGACAGACTTGAGTAACATTTGAGTTTGGTACCAAAGTAATTGTGATATCATCAATCGATCATCAAATTAGGTACAAATCGAAATATCTCTTAAAAAATATTAAATCCAAAGAAAATAAAATATTAAAATAATATAAAAATGATTATTTAATTAGATAGAGCTAATCTAAAAAAGTTAAATGGGATATAATTCCTCTTGATTTCATGATGTTTATAGTTAATGTGAATTTGAAAGTAAATAGGCTTCAATAAAAATAAGTTATTTTTTAATATAAAATTGATGTATATAAAAGTCGAGGTGACACAAAGTATAACAATATATTTGAAAAAACAAAAGAGAGTAAGGGAAACACGAGAAAAGAATTAGTGTTTCATAATAATAAAATAAAAACGAAAGAAAAAAAATTGAGAAAATAAAAATAAATTTTATATGAAGGTTGTAATCTAAAATACTCACCTGATCAAGTGTGCAAATAAACTAGAAATATAATATTTGAAAATATTAAAAATTAATATTTATTAAATATAGCAAATTAAGTAGAAACCAACTCTCTTTAATTGACCTAGATCAAATGTCATGACGTTTACTCTAAATTGCACAAGAAAATAAGCATAAATAGTAATATTTTCCGATTAAGTATATATATGTATTAAAGCTAAGATGAGATAAATTTAAAAATTATTGTATAAGTTAATTAAAGTGAAGTAATGATCACATAAGAAGAGAATTAGACTTTCATAATAACTTAGCCAGAGCAATGTCTGCTCCTAATCGAGATCAAGAAAAGATCTTGTTATGAAAGAGTTACAACTAGAGGTTTTTTCAAATAGTTCAGCTTTAACATTTTTAGTTTTTTGGAGTTAAATAATAATAAATAGATTTTTCAGCTAATCCATGACATAATTTTTATGAGATCGAACCAAACTCAAGCTTTCATAAATGTTAGGATGCCAAACCCAAATGAAAAGGAAAAATATAATAAGATAATAATTTTTTAATAAAAACATACAAATTTTCCTTTTCTTGTTAATGAACATACAAAGGTACAAAGATTTTAACATTTTGACGAGAATTGAAAAAAATGAAAGCTTCAATGATTTTGGTGTAACTAGATGAATTCGGAATTCCAAGTTTGGTCAAAAGTGCTGCGAAGCAGAATTTATGCCAGTAGAATATGCCACCACCACTCTTTAAGATGTTAAATTGCTATTCATATCAATCAGACGTTCCATTCCAAAGGTTAGGTATTTATAGATTTTATTTGACGTTGGCAAAAAAAGTCTTGACAATTAAATTGGCTAATAAAATAGATGATTGCATCAAATAAGATCAACGTTTAAAAGTGGAGATAATCTTCAACATGCATTTGCAAAATGCATGACAGAACGGCGTTGAGTTATCCTTATTTTGGAAGTGTACAAGCACAATGGAGTAGCCCCACATTTTAGAAAAGAAAAATAGTTTGTAGTTCGTTTGTTTTCTCACTGGTTATATGGGAGCCCAATTGTGGGTGGCTCCCTACCTCTAGACTTCGGATTTTATCACTTGGTTCACTTGTTAAATTTTGTTCCAGTTACTTGTCCCTAAATTTGTGATTGCCAACTTGTCCTTGCTTGACTAAAGAGCTTTGCATTTGGAATAGTTTGGGATGTTTCTTAAATTTTTTTAAGTTAAGAAAATTTAATTGAATTATTTTTTATGTAACTTGGGTTTGATAATCAACCTAATATTGAATTTGGTAGAGATACATAAGTAGGATTTAACCAAAGAAAAAATTAATGAAAAAATGGAATCCTATATATTTTTTAATTTGATGAAGTCATTGAATAAGGAGATTCTTGAGTTAGGATAGAAAAGTGTGTTGATTGAAGATGTCCCTATAATTAATAAGATAACATTCTTTTTCATAATAAAAAATTTCAATTTTATTGTGTATGATATCAATCCTTGAAACTTTTTGGATACTTCAAGATACTTTTACCACCACTAGTTCACCAATAATAAAAAGTTCATTGCTTATTCTTTACATGTAAAGCTATTTTACATTAAACAAGTCTGTTATAATAAAATATTAAATATTTAATTCTTGAGTCATCAAACACAAGGGTTAATTAACATTAATATAACTAACACAATGTCATAACAAAAGTCACACTAGAGTAGATTTTTATTTTCAAAGCAATATATCCAAATAAAAGTGAAACATTTGAAGAAATGATGTAAATTTGAATTGAAAACTTATATTTCAAGATATAATGAAATCAGGTGTAACATCTACGATTATAAAATAAGGTATGAATATAAATGTATCATAAATTATTTGAAAACACAAGAAAATAAAATATTAAAAAATATTTTAAAAAATTCATAGATGTCAATGTAATTTGCTATTAATTACCTAAATAAATGAACTATAATAATTAAATATTGTTATCTCAACAATAAGAAAATATATAACAAGCCATAAGTGGCATAAAACAAATTAATGTAATATATCAAAATCAAATTTTCAAGTTCACATGGGAGAAGAATTATTTTTACTTTGTAAAATAACTAAGTGAAAATGAAAAATTTGAAGAAAATACATAACTTCTAAAAAGAAAAATGCATTCTAAGATACTAAAGAGATCAATTGTAAATCCATGATAACCTAAATAGGAACAAATTAAAATATCAAATAAAGTAAGCTGTGGCCCATGAAAATATTTTTTTTAAACATTGAGAATGATGTTTAATAAATTGAGCTCATTCACTTTAGTCCAAGTATGATCATTTCATATCGGTAAGACCAGAACATATTAATACTTACATGCTAATATAACCAAATAAAAGCAAATATTTTAAAAAGTGGACAATTTATAAAAGCAAGTTGTACAACAAAAGTGTGAAATATATCATGTTCCATATAGTCGATTATTAAATCAAGTATAAATCCAAATGACTCATAATGCACAATCAACCATGAGAAAATAATGGATTTAAAAATATAAAATGCTTATTTAATTAGATAAAACTTATTGAGATGAGCCTAATGATATTTGTTTCATCAAAAATAGGCTTCATTCATAAATACATGAATTACCAGTATAAATAAGAATAAATAAATAGAAATTATAATTTTAAAATGATGTAGGTGTATATTAAAGTTTAGTTGAGATAAATTTAAAAAAAGTAATTAAACAAATAAAAGCAATGTAAAGGACACATATGTGGGGTTTCAAAGTAACGTGGTAAGCAAAACAAAGAAATAAATTAAAAAATGAGATAAAGTGCTTGAAAAGGTAGCATTACGAAAAACTAATGAGATTGAGTATTATATTTTTGATCATCAAAATTAGGTTTGAATCAAAATAACTGATAATGTATGACAACTATAACAAAAAAATTCTTTAAAATATAAAAATGAATTATTCATTGGACAGAGCTTATCGAGACTAGTCTAATGACATTTAATTGATCTCACCAAACCTTGTCTTTCCATTATTGTCAATTAACAAAATAATTATAAATAAAAAAATCACTAAAATTAAGTAAATTCGTGTTAAATTTGAAAAAAGATAAATTAATGAAATATAATATAGCCAAACATTGCATCAACATCAGAAGAGAGGAGAATTAGTGTTTCCTAATAATACAATGAAATAAAAGAAAAAATTCAAAGAAATAAGATAAACTTTCTATGAAAGTTACACTCTATGAAATTTAATAAAGTTTAACTTCCTTGATCAATAAATCCTGTAATAATCAAAAACACATGCATTACTTGTTTAAACCCTTAGAACTAAAATATATTAGAAGATAAAAAAGAGTATTTAATTAGTTATAGCGTACTAATATGTGTCAGATAACATTTATTTTATCTCTTTGAAAATTTCTTTACAAATATTACAAATTATTGTAGTAATTAATCATAAGTAAGAATAAATTTATTTTTTTATATTTAGTAAATTTATATTATAATTGAAATGAGGTAATTTGAAATAATCCAATATAAAGAAATCAAAGTGTTGTAATGATCAGACTAGATGGGAATTTGGTTCTTAAAGTCATATGACTAAATAAAAGTGAAAACCTTTAAGGAATGAGATAAATTATATGGAAGACCTACTTTGTAGAATACTAAGGAGAATGAATATAGCATCCTCAAATGTCCAATTTGATAAAAATAGAAATGGCACATAATGCATTATAAAACATAAGAAACTAAACTATTTAATAATATCAAATTTAATATTTGGTTTCTTAGAGCTTATCAACATGAGTTCAATAGTATTTGTTCACTCTAAATTAGACCTTAATGGAATTATTATCAATTACCAAAGTAATTAATGAAAAATAATAATAATATATTATTTTAATATTAAGTATATATTTGTTAAATTTTAAATGAGATAAATAAAAGTAATGTAATATGAAAAAATTGATGTGATGGTAATGTCATACAACAAGAGCATTAGAGGTTTTTAGTAATATATTCAAATCAATGCAAAAAATTTGAAGAAAGACATTAAATCTATGGAAAAGCTACACAACAAGATAATAAGAAGATCATAGGCAACATCCTCATTCCTTAAATTAGAAACAAATTAATATGCCCTATAAATCATGGCAAAAAATTAATTTATTTAAAAATAATAAAAAAATATTTGTGTGAAAAAGTTCTCCAGGATGACTCCAATGACATGTTTTATTTTAATCAAAACACATTTAGAATTATTGTCAATTGCAAAACTAAATTAAAATAAATTATATTTTAACACTATGTAACCATTTAATACTATAAAAATGATACAAAATGACACAATGTAGTACGAGAAAATAAATGGGAAAAAATTTAAGAAATGAGATAAAGTGTTTGGGAAGGCTTTGTTCTAACGAAATAGAGAGATAAAATGTTACAACCTCATTTGTAAAATCAAGTATGAATCAAATTCTTATAAATTAGGAAAAACTACAAGAAAATTAACTTTTTGAAAATATAAAAAATAACAACATAAATAATTAATATTAATTTAGATAAGTCTCATTACGTTTATTTTCTCTTGGTTATATAACATTTACAATTATGGCAAATTATTAAATTCATTTCATGTAAATAACTACAAATTATTATTCTAATATAAAGAAAATATATATTAAATATAAAATAAGACAAATTAAAATAATTTAAACACAACCAAGTTAATTTCATGCAAAAGTGATACAAAAAGAAATATAGTGTTATATAACATGTGCCAAAACCTTATGAAATTAAATTTTTAAAAATCTAAAAATAATATTTAATTACATAAAGCTCATCAAAATAAGTTCAACTATGATTGTTTCATGTCAATAAGACCTCATTTTAATTGCTATCAAATACCAAATCAATGCAATGTAAATTTAACATGAGAGGCAATTTGGAAATACATAGTATAAAAAATTTAATGCAAAACTTTTTAAAAAAGGTAATAGATTGTTTAATGAAAATATAACAAGAAGGAACTCAAAATGACAAGCCAATGATATTATTTGAAATTTCCTATAAAATAACACATTTAAATAAATATATATTAAAGTTAGAGTAATAAAAATTAAAGCAATCTAATACAACCAAATCAAGGCAACATAAAGGTCACTCAAGATGAGATTTTGAGCTCCATAATTATAGCCAAATAAAAAAAACATTTGAAGAATTGAGATTAAAAGCAGGTGAAAGTTTGCATTCAAGTTACCAAGTAGATCACACACCACATTGTCAATTGCTAGATCATGTACACTTCAAAATATCACGCAATGTTCCCAAAATCCTATAAAATAACACATTTTATAATCTAAAACAAAAACTTAGTTGATAAAGTTCATCGACCAACTCCAACTATATTTATTTCTTCATGAATGGACCTTATTCAAAATATGTGAATTTCAAAAGTAAATAAGTAAAAATAATAGAAAATTATTATTTTAATATTAATTAAATGTATATTATAAACAAAAATAGATAAATTTATCTAAAAAAATATAATAATTTGAAAATGATGTAAAGGTCACATGAGAGGAGATTTAGAGTTATACAATAATATAACCTAATAAAAGTGATACTCTATAGAAATGACATAAATTTTATAGGAAAGTATCTTTCTTAAATACTATGGAGATCAAGTTTAAAATCCTAAATAATAAAAATATGTACTCATCAAAATGTGTCATAAAGCATTCCAACAACAACATAAAATATTTTAAAAAATACAAATGTTTATTTATGTGGACACAGCTCATTAATTTGAGTGCAACGACCTTCATTTCTTTTGGAATTACTAGAAATTACAAACAAAGATAACTTTATAAAATATGTTATTATTTAATCTTAATAAAATATACATTAAACTTGAAATGAGATCTATTAAAGTAATGTAATAAAGCCAAATGAGAGAGATGCCCAAGTCCCATGATTGAAGAATTAAGGTTTCAATAAAATTTTATTAATGCTAAATAATTTTTTTATTATTTATGCTTATTTCTCCGACTAATTCAAAACAATTCCAAAGGAGGTTACAACATGATAGAATAAACATCGATGGACATATCTTGATGAGCTCAATCTAAATAAGAATTAATTTTTTATATTTTTAAATATTGTAGTTAACTATGTTTTTGAACATTTTCCAAGAAATTTTGGCTAAATCCAATTTTGATAATCTCTGATGTTACACTCGATCTCCTTAGTGTCGAAATGCAACTTCATATATAATTTGTCATTTATTCTAATTTTATGCTTTTATATTATTATATTACTGTGAAAGTCTAATTCCCCTCTTGTGTGTGACATTTAAATCACATTGATTTGATTATATAACATATTTAAATTAATCATAGTTATGATTTACATTTATTTGATGTCCTTGAATTTGACATATTTCATTGCTTAAATAATTTAATTTTTGTATTAATGCATTACTAACTAATATTAAAACAATAAATTTTATTATTTATGCGTATTTGCTTCAATAATAATCATAATTCCAAACAATGATGGATCATGATGAAACAAATATTTTTTACTTGGATCAATGACCTTTATCAATAAGTATTCATTTTCTCTTTTAAAATCATTTATTATTATTTTAAAGAGACTTATGAGATATTTTGATACTCCTCATTTGAGATCATAAAATAGATTTTCATTATTTTTATGTACCTTATTTTCTATGGTTTTGGAATAGCTAAATGGATATTTTATTTTGTAAGTAATCAATGATAGAGGATGTTACACTTAATGTTATCAATATTTTGCAATGCATCTTTACCTTTTTAATTATTTCATTTCTTCAAATTTTTCACTTTAATTTGTTTGTATTACCTTGAAATTCTAACTCTTATCTTATCTATTTAATACTTCAATTTGTTTTGGTCTTATTTCATTATTTCTTATCTATTTCTCAGTTTAAAACATATCTATTTAATATTAAAAAAGCTAAATTATTTAAGGTTATTGTCTTTGCTAACTGACATATAACCCAACATGTTCTGAGCAAGAGGAAAGAAAAATTTTTTAACTAACTCAATGAACTCTATATAATTAAATATAATTATTTACATTTTAAAACATTTTTCTATTTTTTTGGAAAGGTTCACAAGATTTTGATTCATAAGTGACATCACGATGGAAGATGTTATACACAATCTACTTAGATTTGTGGAATGTAAAATTCTCACACAATTTATCTCATATTTTGAAAATTTAGACTTTCATTAAGCACTTTTTTATGTGACTCTAAATCTTTTGTTGAGCAACATTTACATTACCTTGATTTTGTTATATTGTGTAGCATCAATTTACATCATTATTAGCTTTAATATATACCTACTAAATATGATAATAATAATTTATTTTTAATTATTCTTATTTAATTTTTTCAATGTAGTGATTTCAAATAAGGTCTAATTGAGTCAAAATAAACATTATTAGACTAGTCTCAAAGAGACCCATCGATTTTAGAATTCTTTTTAATATTTTCAAATATTTTATTTTTTAATTAATTTGGCATCAAGGAATTTTTATTCTTACCTTTTTTATTGAGGTTTAAAGATTCGATCACTTCATTATCTCATAATGTAACATTGCAATACAACTTATCTCATGTATAATATATCCCATTTCATTAAAATTTTGCCATTAAATGAGTTATATCAAAATAAAACATTGATTGCCCTCTAATTTGACTTTTACATTATTTTGATTTGGTAATATTACCTTTCTTAAATTTATCTGACATTAGCTTTAAGATATTTTTATTTAATATTAAAAAACAAATTTATTATTATAGTTTAGTTTCTTTTGTCTTTCACTATAATTCTGAAGAAGCTCCACTGGTTTTGAAACTAACATTATTGAATTCCTCTCAATAATCTCTATCGGATAAAATATTCATTATTTAATTCAAAATAATTAATTTCTTATTATATTAGTTTGCTTTATCGATCAATTCAATTGGTGCCTATTTTGATCATTAAGGATATTTTAAGTGATCTTCTATGCATGCTGGCATACTGCTTAGCCATATAATTAATCTTATTTCATTAAATATTTTTCTTTGATTTGGTTATATTATTATGAAATCTTAATTCTTTTCTACTTTTAAAATCTTAATCTTAGTCCTCTTAACTTCTCTCATGCCAAAAACTTAGTGCATACATTTGGAAAACTTTGGGAGAGATGAAAGAGAGAAAATGCATGAAGGGAGAGAGAGAAGAGTTGAAGAGAAAGAATGAAAGAAAACAATATTGTCATTTGAAGAAAAGATTGAAAAAAGAAAAAGGAAGACTATAGGAAAGAAAGTGATTTTCTATTTTTTTGGTAGATATAACATAGAAAGATAAAGATCAGACCCACACCCTTTTTATAAAACATGTATTAATTAATTTGAATGTCAAGAAAGGGATTCATATGAGTTCCTTGAGAGGTTGAAATTACTGGAGATCATTACAATTTTTTAGTGTATTGATCAAACGAGACAATCATTTAGATCGTACTAGTATGACCCTAGCAGCTGGCATTGGGAAGCTTTTTGGTCTAAGTGTAAAAAGGGAAAATGATAAAAATTGTATTGTTCTAACGAAATGAACATATAGGACAATGGTACAACAAAAAATCTTTTGCATTTGAAAATTTTGTGAGCTCATGTCAATTTGGTAATTTAAGGTAATCATATTAGTACAACAAGATGATCATACCAATATGACACATGAGTAGATGTTAATGATCATACTAATGCATAATGAAAATCAAAGAATACAATAAGCTACGTGCCACTCAATCAAGAGATTGTCTTATCCAACTGCTCATCCAACCATCTTTGCATATATACATATGTATGGATTGTATTAGAACAAGGTATAATATAGAACCAATACACCAATGCATTGCTATGTTTATCATTCTTTACACTAACATGATGCTATTATTGGGCTATTACAATAAACATTAGGGTGTTGTGCATATATGTTATAGATGGTACAACTATAGAATGTGAAATGGACTAATATAACTGGCTGTCAGAGTTTTCTTATCATCATAAAATACGTGGATTGAATCAGACTTATACAATCAATTCCCAAATTACTTAATAAAAATCAATTGTAAGATATGTTGTCCAACAAATATATTACACATGGGTTGTGTAGTATGATATGAGATATTGTAGTTTACAATAGCATTCACAAATCCTTTTCCGCAATGAAAGTGTGTTCATAAATAAAGACATAAAGAAAAGACAAGTGATGTAATTGTTTCTACTTTTAAGAGGGCTAAATCTATTCTCCCCAAATGTTTCATCAAGAGTACATCAATGGCACTTGAGAAGGCATGCACAATTTCACAGAAGACAAAGAGAGAAATAAGACAACAATGACAAAGCTCTTTAGACTTACTAAATAACCTGAAAAAAGGAACATAGATTAGAGATACACATCTTCATCTATGCAAGAAGCTTGTAGAAAAACTTATAATTTTAACTCTTTAGTGAAAAACATTGTTCTAGTTAATTGAGCCAAAAGCATTGGATATATGAACATTTATAAAAAGGCCAATTTAGGTTATATGGCACTAAGTTTCTACGCAAGTTTTATAACAAACTTCATGTTACAAGGAAGGTATTACCTTTCAAAAAAGCTAGTTACACTTATTGGATAATGTTAGGAATGATGGGGAGGAATCTATTAGGTAAAATTTTGGTAATGATCATATAAACAAAATACTAAGTAGAGATGGTCTATCCTCTAAGATTGATTGGTCAATAAACCCTTTGCAATAAGCATGATATCTATAGCACAAATGTTGGTGCAAACCTTTTTGTAACAATGACCTAAGTGACAACCATTATGAAATTCCTCCAAATGATATCCAAAAAATCTAGGAAGAACTAAAAAAAGAACCCAATTGATCAGATTGCTTTAAATTTAACAAAGGATTAATAGTTTCAAGAATCCCATGAAGACCAATGTCTCAAAAGCCTATTGATCTGAGATCATCAACTGAATAGAGCACGAAGTGTAAGTTAGAGACAAAAGTAGTCTATGAGGATGTCAACGACAAATGGTTGTCTTCAATCTTGAGGACACCAATAAATATAGTCATTCTAAGAGAATTAGATTCCTTCCAACATTTTAATCAAAATAAAATAAGTTCAACTTTTTTTGTCAACATTCAACCAACAAAACTTTAAATGTTCAATAGTCCAAAAGGATAAACTTCTTAAAGCTAAGGATATCAAGTTGACATTGTCTTTCCTTATAACGCCACCAATCATGCAAGGAGAAGATGCTCGTGGAAAAGAAAAAATCAATCTTTTCTTTATGGGATGTAGACCCCTTTCAAAACTTGCAAAAACATTTGATCCACTTCAGCTTGGATAATTAATTTTGAGGACCATATCACAAGATAAAATCCCTTAGTACTCCATAATATGTTTAAATTTCAATAGTTACTTCAAAAATTCTTAAACTTTAATAAGATTCCCCTTAGATTTAGACATGTAAAAAATGATGCAAGTTAAGTAATCAGAGAAGGGGTTTAAGAAGAACCACACAAAGGAATTTGGGAAGACCATCAGCAATCATCATTGGATAGAGCCCAAGAAAGCTTAGAACCAATTGGATTCCTTAAACAATTGTTGAACAAAATAAAGGTTGGGCCCAACCAAGGAACATCATCCACCACAATATTTATAAGAAGAATTAATATAGTTTTCATTTTCTTCCTTCCAATTAGCGCTAATTGAAGGGAGTAAAGAATCTAAATTCATATGAAGTGGCTCTCTTATAGTCGTGGTCATTCTAAGCATAAGTAATAAAAAAACCATAAGGGGCCCATGATCCAACCACCTAAGTAATAATTACAATAATGATAATAACCTTTATTATGAAATAGTCTTAAATTATGAAAAAAAAAACCTATAGAATACAACATCATTGAGTTTGATCCCAAGTAAAGCCATAATCAAATACATAAAGGAAATAACAACTTTGGAGCAAATGAAGGGAAGTGGAACCACCTCTTTTTAAGAGACGATGGGCTTAACTAGGTCAGATGGTGTCACAATCAACTTTAAAGGAGAAATCATATCACTAATGGCTATCACCATATGACAAACTTAGGGTTAGATGATCCCTCAACGTGATCAAATTTATCTACAACAAGATGTTGCATGGTGGTCAATGGCATGAAGTCATGTCGAGTATAATCACCACCAACTTCATGAAGTTACAAGACTCCATTCCCCACATATCAATGGTGTCCTACTCTAACTTTCCATGCCAGGGCCTGAACAAGATGCATGTTAGCAAAGACTAGCACTTTAATACAATAGCTAATAAGGGAAATAAACCATTCGCCTCATATTCCAATGCAAACTCTATGAAGATGCCAACACCAACATTCTAGCATAGTTAATGTTAAGTTGCAACACGAGGTTTGCTTGGAAAATGAAAGACTTTTAGACAATTGCAGATGGCTTTGGAATAAAGTTTCATGTAACAATTTGTTAAGGGAGAGGTTGGGAGGGGTACCGCAAACATGAGTGTTGTATGCTTATGAGGGGAGGTAGTTGAAGTGATTGCAACATGAAGGGCAACAGAAGTGGATGCTAGTGCCATGCTTGTGGGAGGAGAGGGTGGGCACAAATTGTTCCTAATTCGTTGATTTAGAAAGGTGAGTTCTAGCGTTCATCTTGAGATGAAGTTCTTAGTAGGAAGTTAGACAGGGGAAAGAGTGTTGTCTAGAGGGCTTTGGAATAACAAGACAATGAGATAAGGTTTTTGAGGGGCAAAGAAATGATGCATGGTACAATACCTAACAAATCAAAGGATGGTTGATGAGGGCAAGGATCAACTAGATTGAACAATGATAACAATTGATGAATAAAAAAGGGAGCTTGCCCACCAAGGAGGCGTTGTTAAGATGATAGAGACATCAAAAGATATAGAAAATGAGAAGAAAGAAAGGAAGCGTAGATTCAAAGAACAAAAAGGCATGAAAAAATGCTGGAACAAAAAAGAATTGAATGGTGTGCAAGTATAACATCAATGAATGGACATAGATTATAAAGCAGGACATATAAGAAAAAGAATGATTTAAGCAAGATGAGGCAAACTTATACAAAGGGGAGGTATGTACTCCAAGCCCTTGCGATAAAGAAAATTCATTTTTACTTGTATCAAAATTTAGGAAACAACAATTATCTTAAACATAATTTTTAAAATGGAGGAAGATCAATATGATGTTTGTAACTAGTACCTCCATAACGTTTTTGTTATTATGAAAAGTAATATAAATTATTTGTCAAAAATGTTGCAAATATGCAACTAAAGAAGTCGCACTGCATAAGTGCTTATCATTGAACAAATAAAGTTGTAGCTTCAGAGTAATTTGTCGTCAATTTCCAACAATTATGAAGCATGAACAAAATACAAAAGAAGACAGTCAAAAGGATTTGGAAGCCCCAACTAATTTTTTAAAATTCAAGGCACTAATCAAGAGATCTCTTTCAAACTCATTGAATCCAAAATTGAAGAAAAAAATCAAGGGAGAGATGAAACCATGAAAATCAACGAAAGAGCACAAAGCAACAAGACCAATTTCTTGGCCATACCCAGAGACATGCTACAAGCTCTCACATAACACATTGCTATGCAAGGGACAAACACCACATGTGAAGGTGCATGAGCACATGCAAAAGGGCACGACACACCAGGCAAGTGCAGTTGCATAGGGCAGGCACACGTGCAATGACCAACTGCATACATGGTTTGCATGCAAGAATAATAACCACTCTCTTGGACAGCCCACTAACATAGGTGTAATGATGCAGGGTGTGGGGTGCATGTGAGTACATAAAATGGAATAGGAGTAGAATTTTAAATATTTGATCAGAATCACATCATTTTTGTTTTATAATTAAATATTATGCCTAAACCTCTATAAAAAGCTATAATGAGGATGTACGAAATAAATCAAAACTTTTAAAAAGTAAAAATTTTAAAAATTTAAGGAGTTCTAAGAATCAAAAGTTGATGAACTCAAAACCACTTAAACTCATTCTTAGAGTATTCAATTTTTTTTGGAAAGAAACCCTTCTTTAACTTCACATTGCTCCTTTAATTCTTCCCATTTTTTGACTTTCACTTCCATTGTTGCTATTCTGAAAAAAGGGTCAGCTAATGAGGGCTCAAGATGAAAATACCACCCACAAAAATCAAGTACTTCATTAAATTCAACATGAGTTCATTACATATGTGCAACTAATTTTTGTCCATTGAACACATAGAACTCGATATGGAAAACATAAAATGATTTAAGGCTACACAAGTTAGTGGCTTAACCATGACAATACTTTTAGCCAAAGCTTATAAGGTCCTAATTATTTTTAATATACATTTAGTACGTTAGGCATCTTTGATGACCTTAATAGCCCACAACCTTATATTTTAACTATTGTCAAGTGAATTGAACGAGTTGTATAGGAATTCATGCAGTAAATTCCTCAACGAATTTAAATCTAATAAATTGAATAAGGAATCTGTGAAATGGTGTTGTTACAAATCATAGCAGTATTTGTTTTTCCACAAAGAGAAGGTTGCAAAATGCGAGTTAACTTGTTATCCTGATATGGTACATGACTAGTAGATCACAATCTTCAACGAGGAACAACACGTGAGCCACATAATTGACAAGCAAAAATACAATGATGCAACATACCCTCGACTTTCAACACCATATCTTAGTCCTACAATTATTGTATCAAGGGTCATCAAGCACTTATTTATATACGACCCTTCTCTCAAGCACACAACTTCTGCATCGATTTTAATAGCACGTTCTAATCCAAAATGATACAAAACATTCTAAGAAAAAGAAAAGGAAAACGTTATGTAGACCATCATGAATTATTCTAAAAAGAAGAATAAGAGACGACAAACAAACAAAACAAAAGAAAGATTATTTTGCAACCAAAACAACATATCAAAACAGATATACGAACAACATCAAAATAATTAATTGAAACACCTTGTCTACTTCTCTCCCTACTTTTGACAATCTGGAATTATACTTAATTTGTTGAGATACTTAAAAAAAGTTTGACAGAAAGCACGATAATAAACAAATATACTTGCCACACAAAAAATTATATGGGAGCGGCTACTGTAAATGTTCATGTTTGTCTCTACCTGTGTCAATGAACTGTGGAACAAAAGAAATTGTGCCCTTAAGTTGCAAGGCTACTATGATATAAATGAAATAAGGAAATGCCATTTTGGCCTTACATTCACAAAATTCCTTGAGTTGAAGAACTTGCCTGAGGGAGGTAAATAAGGTAGCAACATATATTCCTCTCTTCATAAATAAGGTAGAACTTATAATTAAAATGGAAATAAATAAAGTTTATAGTGATGCGACATAGAACCATATTGAACAAACTAGAAATGTACCTCAAGTGATTCTTGAATTTGCAACTTTCAATGCCCATAAGCCAACAAGCCATTGATCTCCTTATTGTATATCTCCATCAAAGGCACTTGGACAAGGAACTCTCTATCCACTATCTAAATGACAAAAACTGCTAGATAGCTATGTAGATAGCACAATATTAAGCTAATTTTTACATAAACTTTGATTCCTTTTAGAGATGAAACGTTAAGCTAATAATTACAAGAAGTCCTAAGTCTGGTTTTCCTTCAGGCTATTATTCAATTTTGCTGCTTTCTTTCTATGATCTATATTTTTATAGAAAAGGTCATCTCCATTGTTTTTTGAACTTCTCACATGTGGTAAATTCATGCTCTGAAGTATGGACTTCCTTCTATGAAAATTGTTTGTAACAACTAACATTCACTAATGTTTTCTCGCATTTCTTAGACGTCATGTAATCACTTCACTACATGAGATGGATTCTAGCACGGCATGCTTAGTTTATCTTTATCGATGGCCCATGTTTGCTTTCCTTGTTGAAATAATTCCATAGAAATTTAATTGTTTACTATCTTCTTTAAAAATGCTTTCAGATTGACTAGTCACATTTTTTGACATGGATTGGCATGTAAAAATGTTGAGTACACTGTCCAATATCTTTGAACCTTAATTTTATTAATAAAATACATCCTAGTCGAAGAACTACTCTACCACACCACTGAACCTGTCTATTAAAAAGATCAGGCAATCAAACCATAGAATTACACCATATAAAACTGTCTACTAGTTTAATGGGTTTTTTCTAAGTCTAGATTCTATTTAAACAAAGTGAATGGTTATGTTATGCAATTACAAAAAGTGAAAAACTAACAAAAAAATGATATGAAGCCCAAACAAAATTGCATTAATGTCAATGCATGCATTAGAAGGAACGCATTGTAGAGTATGAATAAAGTGACACGTGAGTATGAGCTCTACACACACGGATGTTGCCTTAAATAAGTTAGAGTTGTGACATTATCTTGGATTATTGAATAAAAAAGTCAGTAAAAGACACAAGAATTATTATAAGATATTCAAATATGTGCTTTAGTTAGAATGCTGATGCAATTTTTTAATATAATTATTCAATAAAAGACAAATGTTGTGTTCAATAAGCTAAGTATATATGAGACAAGGCCAAAGTATTAAATATCTTAGGATTTAAGTTTTGACAATTAGGTATGAAACATGATAGAAAAAGAATTGTCATAATTTTGAATAAAAATTTAAAAGGTGTAATAGATATTATGAGGACTAGTGAAAGGATCATAGCTTCAAAGATCATTGTAACAAAGCAAGCTTATGACCACTCCTAAAAAAGGACTAAATATGTTAGGGAAAAGTTTAGATTGATTGGGAAAAGTTAATGCTAAGTATCCACGAAAAAACTTTTAATTTTAAGAGACTTAGATAGCATACAAATATAAAAAGAAAAAGAATTTAAACAATATCTTGTTGGTTATGGATTGGGAAATTTAATAAAGGTAATAAAATTATTTTCTTGTTCACATTATCATATGATTTTATTATTTCTTGTACTTTTTTGAGAAACAAAAGGAGCATTAATTACTTGAAAAGAAAGGTCTCTTGAACCCATTGATTGTTTCTTAAAGCGGAAAAAATAACTTTTAGATTGTGAAGATTTTAAGTTGATAGAATGAAATGTTTGACCAACCAACATCAATCAATGATCTAAGATGTCCACTTTAAAAAGTACAAGAGATTAAACCAATGAATAAAAAAAGAATAGATACTATTAACTTAAAGATAAAAGTAGAAATTTATTCAAGAATAAAGTCTTAGATTTACATTCTACGAGATAAAGCAAAACATAAATCATATGCGAGATAACATTATCAATTATATTGGTAATACAACTAAGTTAGTCATAGAAGATCTAAAAAGTGTGCCCAAAATAATGAATCATCTTATCGGTGGAAACAAGAAGAGAAATTGAGATTTAAAAAAAATTCTTATAAAACATGACTCAAGTGTATAAGTATGGAGAATTGAAAGAGATATGTACTAGCAAGACAAAAATCCACAAAGTAAGGCTACAAAGAAACCTAGTTTAATAACTTGGATAAGATTTTGAAGATTAAAAAGAGAGAAAGGTGCATATATCGACCTACCAAAACAAAAAATGGAAAACCAAATATCTATGTCAACTAAAATGCATCAAGATTGACTATCAAAAAGTTCCAATAAATGTTGAAGATAATAAAATCGACTTGAACAAGCTACTATCATTAGCTGTTCCACAAAAATTATGACAAGAAAATTGATCAAGGGAAGTACTGTGCACCAGACCTAAAATTAGTATCAGTTAAGCTATATAACTGCTTCTTATCTTGATACACAAGTTAATCCTCAAGGACATCCCTTGATAGCTTATCTCTATCAAAAGAGTATCAACAACTTCTCACAAATGATTCGCATTCATAATCAACACCTTCAACTAAAGTATCAAGGACTCTAACACTCCTCAATTACCAATCGAAAAGCTTAGAAAGATCTCAAGATAGTAGATAAGCTTCATCAATTAAGTTCAACTATCTGTCGAACCAAGCTCTAGCCTTGGGCAAGTCATCATGCACTTTCTTCACACTTTGGCAAATTTTATAAGATGCGATCATAATTATTAAATATTTAAACTTGCCCAATGCAATCCTATCATGTTAACCCTATATAGCCACAACAATATCAATTATGTCATATAAATCAAAAGCATGCCCATTTGGCATTTGAGACATCATGTATCGCATTATTATATTGCCAACAAAATTCAAACCAACCTAAATCAATAAGGCTACACACTAAAATGTGCCTCTGCCATCCAACTAAGGCAACCTTCTTAATCTAGAAGAATTTTGGCGAATAAATCTCCATCAATTTTTCTTCCATCCAAATGCCCAATCTTCTACAAATCATAATTTCCTTCATCTACAACTCTTTCCACTTTCTTTATTTGTTTCAACATTTCTTAAAGCCATAGCCTCCTTGAAACAAAGGAGCTCCATTAGCCACTACCATAAGAGGTCACAATGTTTCCTCTTTGCCATCGATTCAACCATATTCGACTACTAAGAGTTCACTTCCTTATCCCTGACCTAGCCATTCTTCCTTTTTGTCTTCACCTCATCTTATGAATCATCTCCTATATTATGTTCTGATTTCTAATTTTTCGTTTTTAGCTGATCCATTAATTAATGCTAAACTTTTAGTGAGGAAATTAGAGAAATCTATGGAATTATTTTCTAGGTTTCATATTTACAAGAACACAAATTTAAAAAAACTTGTTAAATTAATTATTTAGGCCTAATAATTAACATAATGTTTGGTAAAAACAATAAATAATGGTGTTATTCATGTATTTTTAATATGTTTTTCAAATGAATGTTGTACCTAAGTAGCTTAGGTTTTACTTGGCTCAAGTAACTTTGCAAATCATTGGGTGCACAAATCAGAATTGTGCATTCCAGTATAATGAGTTTTATGTAATTGTGCCTTTAATTATTTAAAGACAAAGACACATAATAGTACTATATCACATATAGCAACACCTTGGTTGATTATATATAAGTTGGATTGCATAGTACAACTACAAAAACTCAATGGACTTTCAAGTCAAACTTCTAATACCACAACATCCCAAATTGTTTCCAAGTTTAAAACTATCTCATCACCAACAAAATTGTGCCCAAGGAAATAAAGCATTTATATGATTCCTTTGGTACAAGAAAAGATGAAGATGCTCCAACTAGCAACAAACGATAATTTGATTCAACTAGAATGATCCCTTGGAGTGTTTTAAGCAACAAATGCACAACTCATTGCTTGATAGTGGTCAACGTTTGCATCATAAGCTATCAAAATGCATGTGTGCTGGTTATTACGAAAGAATTTCAACATCTTCTTCATATGCATGATCAACATTGTTACAATTGAAGTCAAAACTAGTGAACATAATGGTGACACTCTTAAAAACTAAGTAGTTTGCATTTATACAAACCTTTGCAATATGAACTCCCTCAAACTTGGCCTTTTTTCAACCTTTTACAAGAAGCCTAAGGCACCTATACCTATTAAGGTACTTTCACAACATTTTCTAACAATTTCACAACTTAAACAAGTTAGAATAAATAGATTAGTTGATTAGAAGATCTTAACTCCAATAAAAGTTGCAACAAATAAAGTTGGAAATGAAATTTCAATCACAAACCTTTCAATAAAATTGGACTTGACCTAGAGCTAATTAATTCTCACGAAAAAAGTCAATAGTTATGATCATGAATATCTCATCTCCAAGGAGAATTTACACTTTCAATTGGTAAACTTGCTATATTGTCAACAAACAAGATCATCTAAACAAGATGTTTTCCCTGAAACCCACTAGAAATGACAACGCTTGCACAATGTTGTATGATAATCTTAATCGACTAAGCCTAAGTAGTTACCAATTTCTATTGATGAAGATGATTTGTTGGGGTTGCATAACTAAAAAAGACAATAATTTTACTAATTGTGAGGACATATTGCGAAAAGTGGGTTGTCACAATTAGAGAAAGAATGGAACTTTCAATTATAAGTAAAGATATTGCATTAATTGTATGCATCGAATATACTAAATTGACCACTCGACCTACACATGGTATTATACTTAATGTTGCTTGACTTAATAAAGCTACCCTTATCGTAAGATGAAAGACACTCATTTCCAATTGGTTAATAAATTTATAAATTTTTTTGTCATGTTTTTGTAAAGAAACTTTGCTTGCACATTCAAGCAATCTTAAGCATAAACATGTAGTACCATAAATAAGTGCCCCAATTTGACTATCAAATATTTTGATCCGTATTTTCTGAAAAATGGAAAATCTTTATTATAAAAAAGAAGTTTGTATTTTGAAAACCTTTATATCATATTTTTAAACCAAGACGATTGCTCAAAAAATAAATAATTTAAATCTCTTTCACAAAGACATGATTCACATAATTTAAATGGTTCCTACAAAAAAAAATAATTCTATCAAATATAAATTTAACACATATAATTGTCACAACATATCATGCATCAAATATCAAAAAAATTCTAACACAACCATATAAGAAAAGTAAGAAATAATATAGCTAATATCACCCTCTTTGCTCCAATATGTTCTTGTGATAAGTATACCTTACATTATTAAAGACTCTCATTAGTTTATTCATATATGCTAAATAAATTTTTAATAATCTATTTACGTTTATTATATCTTAAAATCATCAGTAGGTCATGTTTCATTATAACCTCTTTTCTTGATCATGTTGTTTAAATATACTTGCAATTGTTGTATGATTAACATGGGAACAAAAAATGAGCCAACAATCTACTTGTGATATATCTTCGTTTTGTAAATTGTTTTACCCAAAACAAACTAAGCCAAAAAACATGAGCTCAACAGACAAAAAATATCTAAGAAAAATACAAGGCACTACAAGATTGGGTCATGACATATGTTTTATCCCAATAACAAAATATGTTATATCAACTATAAGTTATCCAAAATGAGACTAATATATCAATGCAATATTTCCATAGTTTACATTAAATCCTTTTAAATTTGCTTTATAATTATTTTGACCCTTATTTTAAACTTTCATTAGAACACAAACCCCTTTTTAATTAAATATTTTCTTTTATTCAACCCTTTTCCCATACCTTTCTATTAACAGTTATAGCATAATCCTCAACACAAAAGCTAGATATTCTTTTAAAATTAGGTTTCACCTCTAAACGATACCCAGGAGTGAGATACAACACATCATTGGTTCTATTATTATATTCCACCACTGAACGATACTTCAAAATGTGATAAAACCATTTGGTAACAAAACGACTTCTCCTTTCAATATAAGAATCTTATTGTTAGACAAATCTTTGGTTAACTTTTATAATAACTTATTGATACCCTTAGAAATAATTTCTTATTTACTTAAATGAAATAACCTTTTATATTTTTGTTCCTAATGTAACACAAATTTGTGACATATGTCACGCAATTCATGTTAAAAATATTATGGCAGCTTAAAAAGCCATAAAATACTACTAACACTTTCATACAAGGGTTAATTAAGAAAAATAAAATTAATAAGTAATTCTCTCATAGACTCTTCCAAAATAATGTACATCTCTTTCTTTATAGCAAACTATTCTAATTCATACATGACTAGTCTCATCTCTCATATTTTCTATAGCCAACTCAACGATATAAAATTCACAAAAAACTTGACAAAATTCCTTTCTGGATATTTTAAAATGTGCCCTTCCTTCAAATTAGATTCTAGATTTCCCTTAACCCAAGGTCTAGCAACACAATTTATTACTTATACCACAAAAAGTTTTTGTGGTCCACACATGTCATACTATTAAACAACATTTCAATCTTATCTAAGCTGTTGCCTACTTCGAAAGGATCTATAGTGCCTACAAGGTTTGGTGAATGTAAGCTTAAGAATTGGTGCATAGAACAATTTGCTTTGATTCATTCTCACATTCTTCTCATTTTTAGCTTGCATAACAACCCCCCTAAATAGAATCCCTTATATACTCTCTCGTCAATTAATCTCCTTTACCTTGAGCTATTATGGCCATTTTGTTATTAGAATGGTTCTCTTCTTCCGCACATATCTTTTGATTTCCAAACTCCTTGTCGCTCTTACTAAAATTTCAAGTCATATTCTAAAATAAATTCAACAAAATTTCAATTCATATATATAAAAAAATCCCAAAACTTAAAATTTCATTACATCAGGTATTTAATTCAAAAAAAATTAACAATAAATATAAAACCTAAATCATAAATACATTCTCTTAATAATTCTTTTAAAACTTTGTTTATCCTTAATCACTTAATTATCCAAAAATTTTACAAACAATGTTTAATTTTTTCAGGAAACATCAATCAAGTTGAAGTGCTATACATCGCCTCAATAGATATTTCCATATAAGGTATTACTCTCTACTATGTGCAATTCTTATTCATCTTTTATTGCAAGTCAAATCAACCTACCATAAGTAATAATTCATGTATTATATGCAATTCTCTAGTTAACCCTATAAACAAGATGCATTGTATATAAAAATTCATGTATTATACATAATTTTTTGTTTTTTCTTTATACCCTTGACATATTACTTAAAATTCTCTATCTAGTCCTTATACAATTTCTACACCATACATCTAGGGAAAAAATATGAATCTTTGAAAAAAGATGGAAAAAAGCATTAGCTTTTCAAAAAAGTGGGTCAATTTACAACAAAATAATTGAGATAGTGTTTCAAAATTTTTATGTAGCTGTTGGTGCCTACATTTCCTATACTCAACTTTAAACAAAATCATAGGTTCAAAAAAATGTCCCAAGTGCTACAATAAGGCATCTAGGTTTCCCTGATATCAACGTACATACTTCCTCAAGCATTCCTGATTAAATTATATTGATATCATGCACAAGGAAAACCAATGTTGACAAAACGTTAAATCCACAAAAAAAAAGAGGCAACAATATCTTTTGCCCGAGTGTCAAAAATTTCAATCGTCTTGCAGACTACCCCCAAAACCCTGTCTGAGGTTAAATAAAGAGTTTTAGGCCTTGGAAATCATTGGAGCAACAATATATTTGGAGAAGTGGAGATAGAGGTGGGGACTCACCAAATTCAAACATGGATAAATGATTAACAAGGAAGATGGAATTGTCGTAAGGGCTCATTTGAGACACTTTAGGCAAAAGAGGTCATGTACGCAAAATGACATAGATCTTCTCCATCATTCATTAAAATGACATGAAGATAGAAGAAAAAAATAGAGTGAGCTTTCTTGCTCATCCACAGCCTATTTGCAGTGATGACTGATGAACTAGAGAATTTGCTTGTTGATCGGTGGGTCTATGTCTGACCCTTTTCATTATTATTCCAACACATTTTATCCAGCACATTGTGACATTATCTAGCACACCATATGTTATGGTAATTCGTGATCAATAATTTAACTTTTTCAAAAATAAACTAAATGCAACTTGTTTTCGTTACTTTTAGTCTTTTATAGTGTAACATCCTGTGTGTCCAACATCCTGTGTGCTTGACTAATGAGGCTCACAAAGAGTAAATTGTTTTTAAAAATTTTATAGTTGCAAAGTGCTAGCACTTTGATAAGATGATTATTTATTGGGTGACTTTACTTCTTCATTGATACAATTTTCAAAACATACAATACACTAGAGGAAATATGCAACATAATGTGGCTAATAAAAAAGTGACATTGGATGGTGCATTATGTAATAGGGTTTGTGGAAGCTTGGTTGTAGCCGTAGCATCATGTTGTTGTACTTGCATAACAAAACACTGGGTGCACTTCAACGCTGATAGCATACTATTTGCACATGTAGTAGCAGTTATGTGCACTCCTTATTCCATCCAATGCATGTGTGTATTAAGGCACATAAAGTGCAACTTTTTTTAGGAAGTTTCCATTATCGACTACTGGTGCTTTGATAAGGTGATGTCTTATTAGAAAACTTGCCTTCCACATTGATGGAATTATCACAACATGCAATTCACAAGTGTTAATTTGTGGCACGGTGCAATCTATGACGAAGAAAAAATTGGATGATGCAAAATGCACAAGGGTTTGTGCATTTTATGCTTCATCCTTAGTTATGTGCAATTGTTCATAATTCTCAAGTGTGGTTTGTGACATGCTATGCATGTGACTTGTTGTGTTACATTTTTTAGGATTTTTAGCATTGCCATGTGTTGGTTCTAGTATAAGGTGATGCCCAATAAAGATACTTATCATTGTGCAAGTTCAAAGTCTCACTCTTTTTCGTCTATGAGGGGCTTTGTGAAGTACAATTTTGCTCACTTTGTCGTGAAAGTTTGGTAGTGCCATTTGCTTTGAGCAATGCCTTTGTCATCAGAGTTCCTGCCATTTTGTTGTATGATGTATGGTAGTATCCTAGTGTCTCATGTGTTGGAATTCTTCACATGCAACATTTTGAGCTTGAATTGCATGGCTTTTTCTCACCATTGTAACATCTCAGGATTGGTGAAGAAAGAATGAGGTGTCACTCTAATAGGGACTTGACATGGCACAACGTGAAATTATCACTCTTTTCTTACTACTTGGAGCTTTATTTTGTTTAATATTAGCCAATGTCAAAGTGAAACTTCTATGAGGTAATTTACACATGGCCATGGGTTGGTTGGATGTGCTATTACATCTACCAGGTATGATATATGGTGGAAAGCCTCACCCTCATGGTATGTATTCCTATGCATGCAGCATGGTGGGGCCTTACAAGTGTGAACTATTAGTTGTGAAACTATAACTTTTTAAAGTGATTAATATGGTGTTGCTTCATGGCTAGCAAAATTTAGACCACGTAGTGTGCTTGCCATCTTGTCTTGGATCTAGAAAAACATTTTATAATTACATGAGTTGTGGTCAACAACCTCGATTTGGTAGGTGCGATACCTTTTAGACATTTTAATTGCTTGTTGATTGGTGTCAGCCATAATAGATCATTTGTATTCCTGTTTTTTTTCTTGATCTTCTTGGTTGTAATCCCAATGTGTATATTAGCCAAGGTTTTCATCCGTAATTAGGCCCATTATGTTTTTTTTAAATCTTTTAATCTCTTGGTGGTGCTTCTTAAGGGTTGGCTAACTCTTAGTGTTGTCAATTATTATTTGTAGGGCTTTGTGAACTAACCAAAGCTTTTTAACGAGGAACTTCATTGGTTTCCTTCTTTTCTATTAGATTTGTACATTCCCATTCAATTATCTTGTTAACATCACACTTCCTATGTCTTGGAACATTTGTTATATTGTAACGTAATTGAACATATGATTGTTCTTACTCTTGTAGTCATTGAAACCATGCATTATTATCTTCATTCAGTACTAAGCAGGGTTGTCATTGATGAATCCTATTATTGAATGGCCATTTTCAAAATTTCACGAATGGCATCAAAAAATGAAAGAGTCCATTATTCCTTTGTGAAGTGTCACCAAACAAGAAAAACATGTCAACTATGACATGAGGTGCTACCTAGTGCTTTATCTTTGTTTTTCAACCTGGTTGACTTTGTCGGAAGTCATCTGCTTATCTAAAAGATTATTCCATGCATGTGTAAGTATAAACAATTTTAAACTATGAAATAGTGAATGACTCATTGAAATAGTTGTAGTTTTTTTGAAAGCACATGTTGCTGCTTTGAAAACCATATATTTTAACAGGTAATACATGCATCGAATCCTATCTTCTTGATGGGATGCATTTATTAAGTAGAAGGTCGATGTGGGCTTTCACCTAGCTCCATAACTTTTCATTATAAGTTATCGTATCACACAATATTTGTGTATGTGATGCATCAATCAAATTTCCCGCATTTCAACTTTTTATTGTAATATAGGGGCTTACCATGATGGTAATGGTTGATGGAGAATTAGTGTTTGATTATAAAGAGGTAGCTTGATAGATGGCTACCACATCCAAGGGAGGTAGTTATTGAGCAAATTTTCCAATCTTGCATGGTGACGTACTGATGATAAGTAATAATATAGGCTCCATAAGTCTAGTAATTTAAAAAAGTATAATTGAAATCACCTAATGGGGATCCTTTGGAGGGTAAGCCTGGTTTAAGTAGCAAAAATAATCTTAGCTCCAACAGCCTATGCTTAAGTTGTTGTTTAAAAGTCTCGTAGTGATACCATGGTTTAGGTTTATCGATCTTCCTTTTAATGTACACTGTCCACCCTAATCTTTTTTGTCAAAGATGTAGTTTGGCATTATCTAACTTGGTAATGCCTCTAGCATCATTACTTTGTAGAAATTAAATTGCCTAAGGCAAGCCCATGCTTTGGATACATTATCGTGGTTTAACATCGTCAGATTTTGATCCTTTTATGATGTCCTTTGTGATTGAAGTAAAGAATAAAAGGGACAATCACGGGCACACATATCTCATGGTCAGAGTTAAAATTCTTGAATTTATGAAAAAAATCATTGCAAAAGAATTTTTTAATGCTGGTTTAATTAATAAAGAATGAGAGTTAGGGACTTGAAGGTTATCAGATACCATAGTACTCTTAACCATAAATGATGCTAACAAGGGATGGGTGGATGTCATTATTTGGACTCCATTAGCACTCTATGTGAAATCAAAGTCATTGGGTTCCACGGTAAAGTAAAAGCTAAAATCTAAAACATACTATCATTAAAAAAGTTCGGATATAAAATAAATAAAAACACAAAATTGAAGTGATTTGGGAGAGGCATTAGTAGGTCTCAAATAAAATAATATAAAAATGCATAGTGAGAAACTTAGTCTTTAAAATTACTGCCATCACACTTTTTTGGGATAAGAACTATTGTAGGAATAATTATTTGTTGTTGCCAAAAGTAAATAATTAACTATAATAAGGACTATAATGTAATTTAATTCAATCAAATTTCCTCAGATATTAAGATGTAGGGCTTTAAAAGTTTCCATTGCTTTTAGAATGGAAAGAATGTCCATGGTAGTAGTTGGATATGAAACCAAAGTTTTTCTAAGAATAGTAATAAATCTACCTATGTCATGCCTTCTAATAGTAACAAATCTAACATTTATGTTATCATGCATAACTGCATCATGTGTAAATTTAATCCAACCCATTGGTGGAGTCTAATAAGAGATAACAAACAACTGGTCAAGACCACTATAAGTCCCATTTGACATGACCAAAGAGTTGTAGAAAGTAGAAACTATAATGCAATTTCTCCTTCGATGTGCAACTAAATTGAGTATCTTTTTTCTTGCACCTACAACTTCTAGTTATTCCAAAGGTACAATAAAAATAAAGCAGTACATTTGAGTACATGAGAAGTCAATGCCACTTACACATTCATAGACATCCAATTAAGGAACTAAATAATGGAAGTCACATCCCAATATTTAATCCCACCAATCAAGAATTATTCATTTACGAAACAACTAAACAAGAGTTCTTGGATGATATACCACTCTCAAAAATAATGTTTCACATCTTCAATAGTATGACATCACTAAGGATAAAGTTTAGATGTCTTAATCCCTCTTGCATGAAGCCAGGTGTATGTAAGAAGAAGATTTAATGCTAATCTCCCAAGGAAAAAAGTTTACTTAAGGTTGCACCATCTCTTTCCAAATGAACACGACCTCCTCCCCTGATGTACATATAGATGTCATTGTATATAATCTCTAAATCTAACACAATATTCTCACCCAATGTGAAGCATAAAACATTCATTTGGTTTGATTTAACCTAAGGAGAATGTAGAATCTGAAATACCAAATAAGACGTGAATAACTTCGAAAACTTTTTGTGTTCGAGACCCCATGCTTCTTGATCAGCTTCACTACAAATATTAAATACTCCACATCCATGTTAAAATAGGTTGTTTTAGTAGCAATAGGATGGATGCTGAGCAAAATAAAATTGCTTGCAACAATTAATCAAACCTTATTGTTTGTTGTATAAGAGGCTCCGATATTGAGTGACGTACATGTATGAGATGCACTACAAGGCAAATGGAAAGTATTATTATCATAATGCATTTTTGATCTAAAGAGCTAAACTAGTAAATTATCTTTTTGAGTAAAACAACACTTACGATGTTTTGAAATCAGCCTTGACTACTAGGTTAAAAAACTACAAACTCCAAGTCTGACACATTCCTTAAGAGCTGTATTTCTCAATAAGCATAGTTTGTTGTACTTCTATGATTTGAACTATTCAACAAATAACGACACAAAATGTTTTATCCTATAATAGTGCAGCTTGGAATTAAGGTATAGACTAAGAAATAAGTACGAATATCAATTAAAATTGAGTTCACCGTGACATTATGGCTGACCATTAACAATGATTTGATCATCCACCTTAACACAATTTTCTACTTGATTAATAATGAATTTCACTTCTTTTCTCTAAAGTTTTGTTGCTATAATATGTTTTCTAAATTTTTAAACTAAGCAGATGAAAATTTCAAGAAATCAACTTTCTATACTTGTTCTTCATCCATTTACTAAATAACAACCTAAATTTGTTTAGATTGCTCACCTCGCCTGAGTGATGCCTTACTACTCTATAATATTCTAAATATTCTTCATTATACCACAAGTTGATGGTTCGTAATCAATAAAAATTTAGTTAATGCAAAAATAAATTTTTATATTATTTATGCTTATTACTTCTAGTAATTCAAAAGAATTCCAAATGAGGTAAAATCATGACAAAACATTGATGGACATATCTTAGTGAGCCCAATCTAAATAAGAATTCATTTTTAATATTTTTAAATATTGGAGCTGACTAAGTTTTTGAGCATTTTCTGTGAAATTTTGATTATATCCAATTTTGATGGTCTATGATGTTGCACTCTATATCATTAATATTGGAATGAAACCTCATATATAATTTTTGTCATTTTCTCAAACTTTATTCTTTTATATTGTTATATTACTATGAAAGTCTAATTCTCCTCTTGTGTGTGACATTTAAATCACATTGATTTGATTATATAACATTACCTAAATTAATCTCAATTATGATTTACATTGATTTGGCATGTCTTTGAATTTGTCATATTTCATTGCTTCAATAATTTAATTTTGATATTAACCCATTATTAATTAATATTAGAACATCAATTTTTTTACTCTTCATGCCTATTTTCTTCAATAATTCATTGTAATTCCAAACAATGATGGATCAAAATGAAACAAATATTGTTTTACTTGGATCAATGAACTCTATAAATAAATATGTTTTTTTCTATTTTAAAATGATTTATTAATATATTAAATATAATTACGAGATATTTTTAATTACTGCTAATTTGGGATTATTGATTTTTCACTTTATCTCCATAAAATCATGAAATTCAGCATTCTCAAAAAGTAGATCTCATTTCCTCAAAATGTTTACTTTATTTGGTCACATTACTTTTTAAATCTAAATCTCTTTGCTAATTTACTTCACTATAATTTAGTTATATTACATTTCTTTAATTTATCTCAGTTTCTTTAATATATTTTTACATAATATTAATGTAATGATTTGTTACTATTTACTCCTTTTTTCTTCGGTGCTTCAAATTTATTCGTAACAAGGTCATATCAAAACAATAAAATATTATCAAACACATCTCATCGAGCTCAATATAGTTAAATATGAAAAACATTAACACATTTATTCAAATTTTTCTATTTGATTTATATATATTACTATCAAAGCCTAAATGAACTCTAATGTGACCTTACTTCACTTTGGTTTGGTAATATTTTATCATTTCAATTTGTTTCATTTTGGCTTTAATTTACATTTACATAATCTTAAAAATATTATTTATTTTTTTGCTTCTTTACTAATGTAATTTAAAGCAACTTCTCACCAAGTCCAATAAAAATTAAACAAATTATACTTGTCACGGCAAGCACTACGAAATAAAATATTTTTTATTATTTTTAATTACTTTATTTTTAATTATTTTGTCATAGCTAAAGGGATATTTGATATTTTAGATAATTTAATGATAGAGGATGTTACACTTAATCTTATCAATATTTTGCAATGCAACTTTGCCTTTTTAATTATCTCATTTCTTCAAAAATTTTCACTTTAATTTGTTTATATTAAATTGAAACTCTAACTCTTGTCTAATCTTTCTAATACTTAAATTTGATTTTGTCTTAATTAATTATTTCTTATCTATTTCTAAGTTTAAAACATATCAATTTAATATTTTAAAAGCAAGATTATTTAAGGTTATTGTCTTTGCTGATTGACATTTAACACAACTTCTTTTGAGCAAAAGGAAAGAAATATTGTATAACTAAGTCAGTGAGTTCTATCTAATTAAACATAATAATTTATATTTTTAAACTTGTTTTATTATTTTGGAAGGCATCGCAAGATTTTGAATCATAAGTGACTTGACGATTGAAGAAGTTACCGACAATCTCCTTAGATTTTTGGAATATAATATTCTCATACAATTTATCTCATATTTTGAAAATTTACACTTACATTAAGCTCTATTATTAGGTGACCTTAAATCTTTTATTGAGTAACATTGACATTGCCTTGATTTTGTTATATTGCATAGAATCAATTTACATCATTTTAGATTTAATATATACCTACTAATTATGACAATAATATATTTTTATATATTCTTATTTAATTTTTTCAATGAAAGTAATTTCAAATAAGGTTCAATTAAGAAAGAATAAACATTAATGGACTAGTTTCAAATAGATCAATCAATTTTAAAATTTATTTTTATATTTTTAAATATTTTATTTTTTAATTAATTTGGCTTCAAGGCATTTTTATTCTTACCTTTTTATCAAGGTTTAAAGATTCGAGCACTTCACTGTCTCATAATGTAACTTTGTAATATACCTTTTCCAATTTATAAAATTTTTGTTTTCTTTTTTTTAGGCTACTTTGTAACTCTAAATATCATTTCATGTGACGTTTACATGGTTTTGATTTTATTATACTATACTTTGTTAATTTATCTAATCTCAACATTAACATATATTTACTTAATGTTAAAAATTATATTTATCATTATTTATTTTTATTTTCTATGGTTATTAAAATTTATTCTAAAGATGTTCAATTTAAATAAAACAAATGACATTGGACTCATGTCCATGTCACTATCTAATTAAATAAACAATTTTATATTTATAAATATTTTTATTTGTTTAGCTTTTGCTTACCTTAAGAGACTTTTTTATTTGCATTTAATTTGATGATAAAAATCCTACAATTGATCTCCTTAGTATGTTGAGTTTAAACTTTCTAGCAAATTCATCTCATTTCTTTAAACGTTTTTTTTTATTTGGAACTTTCATTATGTAACCCTAAATGATCAATTGGGTACTTTTTGTAACACATTGATTTAGCCATGTCACATCTTAATTTATCATGTTTTAGCCTTCATATATTTTAAGCAAACATGAAAATAATAATTTAATGTTACTTATGCCTTATTTTTGTTATTTGTAGTAATTCTAATTGTGGTTCAACTGAGAAAAAATAACCATCATTAGAGTCAATGAGAGGAGCTACATACAAATAAATATTATTTTTAATATTTTTAAATTTTCTATTTTTTTACATTCTTGTAGGATTTATATGACATTTTGATTCTTATTTTATTGGTGATTGAGGACGTGGCACTCAATCTCCTAATTATTTGGGAATATAATATTCATATACAATTTATCTTATTTCTTCAAAATTTTGGCTTTTACTTCATATAATATCATGTAACTGTAAATCCCCCATATTGTGACCTTACTTTCATTTCTTTATACTAAGTTTCTTATATTTATGACATTTCTTTAATATATATAAACTTAATGTTTAGATAATAAATTGATATTATTTATTCTCATTTGGTATGACAATTCATAATGATTCAAAATTTGGATTGATCCAAAAAAATTAACATTATTGACTTAGTTTCAATAAGCACTATTCAATTATATATTAATTTTGAAAATTTTATATATTTTACCTTTTTTTCATTTTTACACACCTTATAAGTCATTTCAATTTGTAACTAATTTAACAATCAATTATATTGCAATTTATATCCTTAGTGTTTTTGGAATGCAACTTTCTTTTGTGATTTATTGCAATTTTTCAAAGTTTTTACCTCTTTTTGGTTATACTACTATGTATCACTAAATCTTCTCTCGTGTAACACTCACAACACTTTTATTGGGACATTTTAAGTTGCTTTAGCTCATCATTTTTCAATTTAAATATATATTAACAAATATATGAAAAACAATTTTGTTATTATCTATTCTAATTTTCTTTGATAATTAACAATATTCCTATACAAGTTTGAATTGTGACAAAACAAACTTTGTTGGGATTGACTTGACTACTCTATTAAATATTGCATCACAATCATATTTTGTAAATATTTTATTTTTCATATCTTTTGTGTGGTTTATGAAATTTTTTTATCAACATCTCATTTGATTACCAAAGATGTTACACTCGATCTGTATATCATAGTGGAATGAGACCTTTCAATAAAATGCATCTCTTTTATTAAATTTTTTTATTTATGTCGATATATTACAAAGAAACTAAAATTCATTATCGATTAACTATTACATCTCTTTGATTTAGTTTTATTACCTTATTTTGATTTATATCTTTTTTCCTTATTATATATTACTGAATATTAAAATAAAAATTTATTATTACTTATTCATAGTTTACTTTGGTAATTAGCAATAATTCTAAATGAGGTTTCATCGAAGTGAAACAAATGCTCGAGTCGTCATAATGAGCTCTATCCAATTAAATATAAATTACTAATTTTTTAAATACTTTATTTTTTTGGCAATTATTGAGGTATTTTTACTTGTATAAGTTTGACAATGAAGAATCCCATAATTGATCTCCATATTATGTTGGATAAAAACTTTCTCACATAATTTATCTCATTTCTTAAAAAATTTTACAGTGATCAAGATACAATGTTATATAACTTTTTGTATGACATTTGTTTCATACGTTATTTGATTATCATATATGTTCCATGCAATCTCCTTAGTATCTTGGAAAACAACTTTTCCTTCCAATTTATATCATTTGTCTTAATTTGTTTACTTTAATTTTGTTATATAACTATGAAACTCAAATTTGTTTTTCATGTCACCTTTACATCACCTTGATTTCGTTGTAATATGTTTCTTATTGTGTAATTTTTAGTATAAAATATGTTGACTTAATTTCTTTTATTTTCCTTAATTATTCTAAATAATATTTGATGTCTAGAAAGTAAATTCAAATGCACACTTTTTGTGGAGCTCTATCCAAGTGAATAATTCTTTTTATATTTCAAAATTTTAATTTTTTATTATTTTAGCTCGCCTTAGATTTTTATGAAACATTAACTCTCCTCCTTTAGGCTTATATATCACTTTCATTTGGTTATATTATATTACTTCAATTATCTCATTTCATTTTTAATAGATATATACTTTAAATAGAAAAATTATAATTATTTGTTTTTATTTAATTTAGTAGCTTGCAATAATCAAGACAAGTTTTCATAGATGAAGAAAATGTACATTGTGTCACATCGAAGTGTTTTTTTATTTAAATATATATTATTATATTTTAAATTAGTTTATTTAGTAGGTTTTGAAAAGCTTATTAAATATTTTTATATGTTAATTGTTTTATGGTCGAGGTTGTTACATTTGATCTTTGTAAAATCTTGGTATTCAGTTGTCTCCTATAATTATCTCATTTCTTCAAATGTTTTACTTCTATTTTTTTAGTATACTATTTAACCATAAATCTTGCATAATGAGACCAACAATTCACTTTAATTTTGTTATATTTATTACTTTAATTCAACACCCTTAATTATTGCTAAATATTTATTTGATATTACAACGATAGTTTATTATTTTTCATGTTTAATTACTTTCGTAGTTAATAATAATACCAAAGTATGCCTAATGGAGGTGAAAGAAATATAACTGGACTTGTCTCAAAGATGTATATAAAATTAAAAAGTCATTTTTATATTATTGCATAACTCTATATGTTCTCTCAAGTGACTTTTACAATACTTTAATTTGAATGTATTACATTTTTTTTCTCAAAATTGGTCATTAAGGCATTGAGATATTTGCTTCATATTGAAATAGTAACTTATTATTATTTATGTGTAATTTCTTTAATATTTCATCGTAATTCAAAAAAACTTTTAATAGAGATGAAACAAACATCACTAGATATTCTTTATAAGTTCTATTCAAATAAATCTTCAATTTTTTAATATTTAATTTTGTGTTGTTTGGCAATCTTTATGAGATATTTTTATTTTTACATAATTTTATGATTGAAAATGTTAGACGTAATCTCGCCAGTGTCGTAGAGCATAGTTTTATCATAAAATTTATCTCATTTTTACAAATATTTCCTATCACTTAGTTTATATTATTTATTTTCATTTACTTTAATAATCCACAGTATTTCAAAAGATGTTCAAATAGAGATGAAACATACAACATTGGCCTCTTGTTCACATTGTTTATCCATTTAATGTTCTAAAAAAAATTTTATTTATTTGATTTAGTAGAATTTTAGTATACTTCATGAGTCATTTTTATTTGTACTTGATTTTATGATTCAGGAAGTCACACTTATCACAAAAATATCATTGAATATAATTTTCTCATACAATTTAACTTATCTCATTCAAATCTTTGTTACAATGTTTTATATTATTATGTCACTCAAAATTTTCATTCAAATAACTTTTATGTCACTTTTATTTTCTGTCACTCCAACTAATTTATTATTTGCTTTTAAACTTTTAAATATTTTTTTAGAATTTTTGGGATGATTTGAGAGACATCTTCATTCCTACCCAATTAAGTAATCAAGGTTTCTATCCTCGATGTCAACTGTAATTTAGAATGAATCTTTATTGTATAATGTATCCCATTTCTTGTAATCTTTCTCTCCGTATTGGTTATATTGCTATATTATTTTGGAAAACTTCTCATGTGAGATAAGATCTTGACCTTATTAGATTATATTAGTTCAGCTTTGCTCATTTCTAATTTAATTACAATTGAGGTTTGATGGAGAAGAAATGAATGTTGTTGGACTCATTTCAATAAGAACTTTCTAGTTTATTATAGATTTTTTATATTTTGTTTAATATATTAGTTTCTTGGCGTTTGTCATGGCATGAGATAATTTGATTTATACCTAATTTATTGATCAAGGATATTTTATTTGATATACTTAGTAAGTTTGATCGCTACTTCTTCATGAAATTTATTTCTTTTCTTCATTATTTTTTCTTAACTTCATTTTAATATTATAAAACTATAGTTCTCCTCTTACACGACATATACTTTGCTTTGACTTCACTAAATTACATTGCTTCAATTATCTTTTTGCACATTTATTATATATTTCCTTAACATTAAAATAATATTGTTTGTTATCTGTGATAATTTTTTTTATTAATTCATTGTATTTCCAAACAATGTTCGATGGAGAAGAAACATGTCATTTGTCTCCTTAGGATGATAATTATTTATTTAATTGCTCATTTTCATATATTTTTTTTAACATTTTGTAAGATTTTGCCAATTGTTTTAAGATATTTTGATTCATACTTGATTTCATGATGAATGATATTACACTGGAGATTGTTATTATCTTTTAATGTAAATTTGTAATACAATTTATCATATTTCATCAAATTCTTTGCATTAATTTCTTATAATATGTTTTAACATTAAATATTGTCTAATGTGACCTTTACATCATTTTGATTTCAATATATTATATTTCTTTAATCTATTTAATTTTCACTTTATTATATGTTTACTTAATTTTAAAATAACAACTTACTTTTTTACTTTTAGTTATTTTAGGAAACAACATTAAATCCAAACAAAGTCTAACAGAGATAACAGAAGAATTGTTCGAGTCATCTCAATGACCTCTACCAAATTAAAAATTCATTTTCTATATTAGTAAATATTTTATTTTCTAAAGGATTGGCATTCATTATGAGTCACTTCAATTTGCATATGATTTTGCAATCGAAGATACTGCACAAAAAATATCTTAGTAACGTGGAATGCAAGTTTTGCTTTTAATTTATCTAATTTCTTAAAATTTTTCATTTTAATTTTGTTATGCTATATTTAAACTATGGTCCCTCACTCATGTGACCTTCACATTCATTATTTTTGTTAGATTATATTTCTTCAATTCTATCTTGCATTCACTTATGATATATATATAATTAAAATTAAAATAATAACTTGTTATCATTTCAGCTTAATTACTTAAGTATTTTGTAGTAATAACAAAAATGTTCTGATTGAGATGAATGTAATATCATAAGAAAAATTTCGATATATTATATCCAAATAAATATTTATTTTTATATTTTAAAATATTTATCTTTTTATTATTTTGGTATATTTTATGAGACATTTTGATACATACCTCTTTTATAATTTAGGAGGTTTCACTCGTTCTTCTAAGAATGTTAGATTATATCTTTAGCATAGAATTAATCACATTTCTTCAAATATTTTTCTTTGATTTTGTTATATTATTATGAAAAAAAAATTTTCATCCAGTGAGTTGTACATTTCTTTGATTTAGTTATAGTATTTGTCATCAATTTTTTTTTTTAACTTTAGCATATACCTACATAAAATTAAAATAATGATTTATTATTGTTTATTTTTATTCACAATATTAATTTGTACTATTTGCAGCAAGGTTAAAATTAAATTTGATTTTTTATATTTTTTTAATTACTTTATTTAGTAGGGTTTTGGCATGGTTGAGACATTTGGATTTGTACTTGATTTTTTTTATTTAGGATGTTACACTCAAACTTTTCATGACCTTGATATATCTTTTTCTTTTGAAATTTATCTTAATTCTTTAAATTTTTGTCATTTTTTGTATTAAAGTATAATAATAAGTCTTCTCTAGTGGGACTTTTATATCCATTTTATTTTGTTATATTACATTGCTTCATTTCATCACATTTAAATATTAATATATGTTGAACCGTTGCTTAAGATATAATGTACTATTATTCATGTTTAACCACTTTATTAATTCATAGTATTTACAAATGTGGTTTAATTTGATGAACAAATTATCATTAAGCTCATCTTAATAAGCTCTACAAAATTAAATAATGATTTTTTTCTTTTTAAAAATTTTCATGGTGGTTTGGCATACTTTACAAGATATTTTCATTTATATCTAAATGGACAAACTAAGATATTGTACTCGATCTTCTTTGTATCTTAGATTGTAACTTTATTTGTAATTCCTCTTATTTTTTATAATATTTTTTCTTTCAATTGGTTACATCACAAGTTACTCTAAATATCCTCTTATGTGACCTTTACAACACCTTAATTTGGTTATATCATAATGATTTAATGTATTTATTTTTTTATATAAAACAATAATTTTTTTTTATTTAAGCTTATTTACTTTAAAAATTCATAGTATTTCCAAATAAGGTTTCATGAAGGCAAAACTAATGTCATTGGTCTTATGTTAATGGGCTATTTACAGTTAAATATTTATTTTATTTTTAAAAATATTATAATCTAGAGGTTTGCCTTTATTATGACTCATTTTTTTTAGTGGTCAACTTAATTTTTGAGAATGTTATACTAAATCTTCATAGTTTGATGGAATACAACTTTCTTGTGTAACCTATCACTTTTATTGTGACGTTTTCCATTTTTTTAAAAAAAATTACTCTTTTACACAAAATTTCGTATCCTGTGACTTTTATTATACATTGACTTTGTCATATTATCTTGCATTAATTTCTCTCATTTCATGTTTAATATAGACTCTCAATAGTAAAAAATAATTTATTATTATTTATGCCTTTTTTTAACTATGTAGAATTCATGAAGAGGTCAAATTAAGATTAAACAAACCCTGTTAGACTCATCTCCATGAACTCAATTAAATCAAACTCCATTTTACATGTTTTAATTTTTTTTATTTATTAAAAATCTTTACACTACAAAGTTATGAAACCAATATCTTCTCATGTAAGTTTGACTTCAATAAATTGTGCTGTTTCAATTATCTTATTTAAGATATTAAAAACTATCTAATTAATATTAAAATAATAATTTTTTATTGCTCATGTTTTTTTAATTTATTAATTCATAGGTTTTCCAAACAAGGTTCATTGGTAAAGAAACAAATGTCATTGGTCTCATCTTGATATGGATTATTTTTTAAAATATTTATTTTATATTTTTTTTTAAAAAAACTTTTGGCATTCTTTTTGAAATTTTTTGATTTGTACTTTATTTTTAGACAAAAAGTGTTATATTTGATCACCATATTATCTAGGAATTTAATTTTCATATTTAATTTATCTTTTTTTTGTAATGTTTTAAATTTTTTAATATTATTTAGTAACTCCAAATGTTCTATCATGTGATATTGGCATCACTTTCATTTTTTATATTACATTATTTCAATTTAACTCATTTCAACTTTATTATATATTTATTTAATATTAAAATAACCATATTTTTACTTTTTTAAATAGTTTAAAAATTCCTAGTAATTCCTAACAAGGTCTAATAAGATGACACAAACAATGCTAAACTTAACCTAATGAGTTCTATCCAATTAAATGTTTATTTTTTTAGTTTTTGAACATTTATTTTCCAAACATTTGGAATGTTTTGTCAGACGCTTGGATTCATACCATATTTCGTAATTAAGGCATTATACTCTATCTTGTTAAGATTTTTGAATGCAACTTTCATGTATAATTATCCCATTTAATTAGCATTTTACCATTAAATTAGTTATAACACATTAAAACTCGAATTTTCCTCTCATTTGACATTTACATTTTTTTCATTTGGTTGCATTACATTTGTTAAATTTATCTCACAATAGGTTTAAGATATTTTTATTCAACATTAAGAAAATAATTTTTTATTGTTCTTATTTAGTTTCTTTTGTTTTTCATTACAATTCTAAAGAAGTTCTACTAGTGTTCAAACTAACAGTATTGAATTCTTCTCAATGATCTCTATCAAATAAAATATTCATTATTTAATTAGAAATAATTAATTTTTTATTATTTTGGCTTGCTTTATGAGTCAATTTTATTGGCACCTATTTTGATGATTAAGGATATTTTAATTTATCTTCTAAGTATGTTGGTGTACCACTTAACCATCTAATTAGTCTCATTCAGTCAAAAATTTTTCTATGGTTTGATTATATTATTATGAAATCATAGTTTCGTTTACTTTGACTTATACATCATCCGGATTTTGTTATATTACATTGCTTCAATTATCTTTTTTTAGTTTTAATATAGATTTATGTCATTTTTAAATAATAACCTTTTGTTATCTATTTTTATTTATCTTTGTGATTTGTAGAATTTTCAAACAAGGTTCGATAAACATGTGCCATATGTCATTTTATTCACCTTCATAAGTTTCATCCATTCAAATTTTCTTTTTGTATTTTTAACTATTTTATGTAATAGGGCTTTGGCATGGCTTATGAGACATTTTGGATTGTTCTTAACTTTATGATCTATGAAGTTTCACTCGATCTCTGTATGACCACAGAATGCAATTTTTATGTGTAACTTATCTCATTTTCATGGACATTTTTGCTTTTATTTTTTAATATTACGAGGTAACTATAAATCAACTCTGATGAAAATCATCTTGGTTGGAGTGTCAAACCACTAAGAGGTGGCCCCAAATTTAATTATAGGTATTTTAATTTTACAATGATTACAATGTTAGGCTTGATTAAAATATTTATTATAAGAAAACTAAATTAAATTTAAATTAATTTTAGACCATTTAGGTTTCCAATATTAATCATCCATCCTCCTTGATTATATTCAGCATCATTTCATCTTAATAATTTTTTTAAAATCCTTAATTAATATATTGTAAAAATACAATAATGATATTAATTAATTATAAAAAAATTAACAACAAATAAGTAATGCTTTGTATGAGCAATTACCACTTAAATCAATTAACTCACTATAGTAAACTACTAAGGTTCAGTGATTAGTACTTTTGAATGGGTTTGGTACATAATCTACACCAAACATTGCATTTTTAATGGGTCATACATCCTACTACTACAAATTAATCCAGGTATATGCGGTTGGTCGACCACTCATGTGATCAATTCTCAAGCCTGGAAAGGGACATTCAACCAAGCTATTTGTCTATTCTTATTGGTTATGCAAACTTTTTAAATAGAAACCAATAGTGTAGATGGGCAATGTGGGATTACAATCCCACAGGTTTTCTGCACGATGAACTACTAAATTGTAGGTGTATTGTGAATTGTCATCTGATAGCAGTAATTCAAACAGCCATTTAATCGTGTAATTTCATTATCACATGGTCAAATTTTCATTCACGCAAAAATTTAATCCTGTCCTCAGATCATGATCTAAATCTAATGACTTATATGAATTTTATATTTCCAAAGATGCAAATTAAATTACACCTGTCTAATCATTGAGTTTCAAAATTGAATGGTTCAAGAGCATTTCGACCATAGAGCTCCTACACACTGGATGTTAGTGATTTTTTTACATATTTCCTCATCAAAATACTACAAAAGCTACGATTTTTGTAAAAGGTAAAATTTGTGTTTGTTAAGTGCTTTATATTGTTACAAATTGGTTATAAATAAGTGATTTTTGCATGAAATGTGAAGAGAAATTTTTATGTAATCCAAAGAAAAGTTTTAAGCAAAAATTTTTGAAGTCATTAGTATGGTCGTTCCATATCACTTCCACATGCTACTGTGCTAGCCACCTGTCAAAAATTTTGAAGTTCATTTCCCTTCCAAATTAAATAATTTTTTTTTCTTGTTCCTTAATTCATTTAATTAAGACACTTTTGTCTCTTTAAGGGTTTTATTATGCATAGTATTTTTGTTCTATTGATTGAGGCTTTATAATGTGGAATATTTTTCTTTTATTATCATTTTATTTTTGTTTAAGTGTACGGTGCCATATCCCATTTATTTCATTATAAGACCATAGTAGCTTGTCTCAATTTTATGAGGGTTTATCCTTCTCCACTTTTTGAGAAAGGCTTACATATTGTTTGTGTTAGCCTTGTTTTTGTTGGGGTTAGACATAGGCTTGTTCTATAGGCTAAACAACCTAAAAATCATTTGTATATATTTTTAGTTATTGTTACTTTTCAATTACATGACTTCTATGAAACTAAATATGTTTTGAAATAAAGTAAAAAAAATTGCTGAAAATCAGTTATATATATATTTCAAAACCTTATTAAAAATTTCGTGAAATATTTTATTAAAATTTTTTTAAAAAAAAAATTAAATACTAAAAAATCATCTCTCTCTTAGATAAACAAGCATAAACAATAATACATTATGTTTTTTGGATTAACTAAATAGATATTAAAGCTAAATTATGATAAATTGAAGCAAAACAAAAAAGGAAAATGAAATAGATATAAATGTCACATTATAGGAGAATTAAAGCTTCATATTAGTTTACCTAAATCATTAAAAAAAAATTAAAAATAGGATAAACTGTATATGAATGTTTGTTCTTCAGATCCCATGGAGATGAAGTATAAACTAAAATATCTTATACTGTGTGCCAAAATGTTTTCAAATAAGATATTTCAAAATTTAGAAATGAATATTTAGCTAGACATAGCTCATCGAGATGAGTGCAAAGACGTATGTTTCATCTTGAACTTTCATTATTTAGAATTACAACAAATAATAACTAACTTTATATTATAAGTAAAATAAGAGAAATTAAAAGCAATGTAATATATTTTAGTTTAATAGATGTACAGATTATATATGCCAATATTTACTGTTAGTAATGCAACTAGATCAATGAGAAAAAATTGAAAAAATGAGATGAAGAGTATGGTAAGTTGTATTCAATGCTGCTAAGAAGATTGAGTATAAAAACTTCTATTCAGAAATCAAGCCTGAATCAAAATGTCTAATTGTGAAAACTAAATAAAGAAAAATAATTTTTTCAAAAATATTTAAATTAATATTTATTCTTATAGTGTTTTGCGATGAATCAAATGATTTTTTTTTCATTTTTATTAGACATCATTGAGAATAACAAGAAACTATAAAACTACATATGCATAAAAAAAATAAATTAAAACTTAAGAATTATATATATATATATATATATATATATATATATATATATATATATATATATATACATATACTATATCTAAATATGATAATTTGAGGAAATGTAATAAGTCTAAATAAAGCGATGTAAATATCACATGAGAGAAGATTTAGAGAGACATAAAAAAATAAATAAATCAAATAAAAAACATTCAAAATATGAGATTATGAGGGAGCATTCCAATATACTAAGGAGATCAACTGTAATATCGTTGATCTAAAAATTAAGTCTAAATCTTAATGCTTCATAAAGAAATCAAAAGTTTTATAAAATAATTTTTTGTAAAAGAATTAAAATGAATATTTAATTTTATAGAGCTAAAAGAGATGATTCCAAGGACAATTTTTCGATCTCGATTAGTCTATTCTTTAAATTACTTAGAATACCAAAGTAAATTATTATAAATATTAAAACATAATTTTTAAATCTTAAATGTGATAAATTGAAGTTGTGCAATATCACAAAATGAATGTGGTATAAAATATAGATGAAAGAAGAATTTGTCATTCATAGTAATGTTATAATATCAAATTTAAAAATTAAAATAAATGAGCTAAATTTAAAGGAAAAGTTGCATTCCAAGATATTGAGGTGGTCGATTGAGGCGTCATTCATCATCAAATTATGTACAAATAAAAGTTGCTCTTAAAAATAAAAAATACATAGGATATAAAATATTTAAAAATATACAAATAAATATTTAAAAGGATAGACCTTATAAAAACAAGTAGAACATTGTTTTTTCTTAAATGAACAAGGTTTGGAATTCTTACAAATGACCAAATAAAATAAGTATAAATATAGTAAATTAAGGTTTTAATGTTAATTAAATAAATATTAATGAATAAAAAGATACACTAAATAAATATGTTATAAAAAAATTCAAGTGATGTAATTGATTAATGCGAGGACATAATTATTCATAGAAGATCAAAGTATAAATTTGAAGAAATGAGATGAATTGTATGGGAAAGTTTCATTCCACGATGCAAAGAAGATTAAGTGTAACATTATCTATCATGAAATTTGCTATGAATTATAATTTCTCATAAAATAAGCCAAAGTCATAGTGAATAAAATGTTTCAATATATAAAAGAAATATGCAATATCATAGAACTCATCAAGAAGAGTCCAACAATAATTGTTTCATCTTATTCAAACATTTTCTGTAATTACAACTAATTCTCAAATTAAATATGCACTAGTAACAATAAATCATTATATTAATATTAAATAAATATTTATTAAAGTGAAGGAAAATTAAAGCAATGTGAAATAGCAACATCAAAGCAATGAAAAGGTCACATAAGAGAAGGTTTAGAGTAACATACTAATATAACAAAATCAAAGCTAAAAACTTGAACAAATGATATAAATTATTTGAGAAAGTTTGATTCCAACATACAAAGTATATCTAGTGTAACATCACAATTGTCGAGATGTATTCAATATCGTTTGACTCAAATCAATAAAACCTAATTGGATTTGGTGTTAATTACCAATGTAAATGGACATAAACAACAATAAGTCATTTTTTTATATTAAGTAAATATATATTCTAACTAAAATAAGATAAGTTGAAAAAATGTATTATAACCAAATAAAAGTATTGTGAAGGTCACAAGAGAAAATATTTAGAGTTTTATAGCAATCTTTAAAAAATAAAAAAATAAAAAAGGGATAAAAATATATAAGAAGATTTCACTCCAAGTTTCTATGATGATCAAGTATGACATAGTCGCTAATCAAATTTTGCATGAATAAAAGTGTTTCATAAGGTCTTTCTAGATAATAAAAAAATATTTGAAGAAATGCAATCATCTACTAAATTTGATAGAGCTTATTAGTCATGTCCAATTGCATATGTTTTGTTTTCATCAGGCCTCGCATGGAATTACTACAAATTACAAGCATACATCTACTCAAATAATAAAAATGCATTATTTTAAAGTTATGGAAATATATATTAAAACATTAAAGAGGAAAACTCAAGCATTGTAATACAACTAAATAAAAAGCAATGCAAAGATCACATGAATAAAGATTTAGAGTTACATAGTAATATAACAAAATTGAAGTAAAAAGTTTAAAGAAAAGTGTTTAATTTTGTGAGGTAAAAGTATCAAAACATTAAGGAGGCGGAGTATAAATATATATAAACGAATATTTAGTTGCAGAGAGTTTACCAAAATAAATCCTATGATGGTTATTTTATCGAGATCAAATTTCATATTTGTTTACTAGAAAATTAAAAAATTGAAGAAATAAATAAATAATAGATAATTATTTTAATATTAAGTAAACATAAATTAAAGTTGATGTTAGAAAATTTAAAGCAATAAAATGAAGCACAATAAAAATGTTGTAATGGTCACACGAGAGAACATTTAGACTCATATAAAAATATAACAATGGGAACAAAAAAAATATAATAATTGAGATTAATCACATTGGAAAGTTCCTTTAAAAACTATTGAAGAGATTGGGTGCAACAACCTTCTTTATTAAATCAGTTACAAAGAAAAAATCTTCCTAAACCCTTTAAAATCTTTCAAAACTTATTTCATGATCAATAATGTTTCACTAGAGCTCCTTAGTATCCTAGAAAGAAATTGCCCTATAAATTTTATCTGATTTCTTCAAATGTTTTGTTTTAATATTGTTATAATATTATAAAACTCTTAATTTCATCATGTTGCTTGTAACATCCTTATAATTCAGTTATATCACATCATTTCAATTTCACTTATTTAAATTTTGATGTATATATTTTCTCAATATTAAAATACGAATTCGTTATTATTTATGCCTATTTTCTTTGATAATCAATAATAATTCTTAATGTGTTTCAATCGGGACAAAACAAACATCGCTGGACTCATTCTAGAAGCTATATTCAATTAAATATTTATTTTTAAATCTTTAAATATTTTTATTTTCATTCCTTTGGAATGTTTTTCAAGTGATTTTTATTTGAGCCTAATTGGATGATCGTGGATGTTTGTCTTAATCTCCTTAGTATCTTTGAATGCATGTTTCGAAAATAGTTTATGTATATCTTAAAATTTTTTTCTTTATTTTGTTTTTTTACAATGACACTCTAGTTGTCCAGTAAATTGGGCTTCTGTATAATTTACTATGTTAAAAAAATAATTTACTATATTTATTATTATTGAATTTAATTATTTATAGTAATTATGAACAAGGTCTACCGAAGATATATAGAGAGCCTTTCTGAATTCCCTTTTATGACTTCTATACAATTCAATATTTGTTTTAAAACTTTTTTTGTCTTTGGCTTGTGTTAATAGATATTTTGATTAATTCTTGATTTGATAGTCATGGATACTACATTAGATCTCATTAACATCTTGGAATGTAATGCTTTATAGTTTATCTCATTTCTTCATATTGTTTGTAAGATTTGGGTAAATTATGATGAAACTCTAATTCTCTTCTTATGTGATCTTTAAAATGTCCTTATTTGTCTATGTTACATAGCTTTAATCTATGTCATTTAAGGCATAACATGCATTCACATATTCATTTAAGTCATCTTCAGGGCTTTATCCAATCAAATATTTATTTTTAAAGTTTTAAATTATTTGCTTTCTACTACTTTCTCATTCTTTGTTATTTTAGTTCATACCTGATTTGACATTTTTTAAATTTTTGTTTTCCTCCCATCATTTTCTTGGAATGCAAAGTTCCAATACAATTTACCTAATTCTTCAACTCTTCTACTTTGATCATCTTATATTACACATAAATCTAAATCCCTAGACCTGTGGAAATTAAATTACTTTGATTGGTTTGTATTATATTGCTCCTATTGATCTCATTTTTCTTTTAATATATAATATATCATATTAAAATCTAATTAATTATTATTTATTCTTATTTACATTTGTCGTTCTTAATAAATTCTATTAAGGCTTATTCAAGAAAAAAATTTGTTGAACTCATCTTGATAAGGCCAATCTAATTAAATATTCATTTTAAAATTTCAAATTTGTTTTATTGCTTTGATGTTCTTTTTGACACATTTCTTTTTATATTGAAGTTAATTGAGATTGTTTTACTTGATCTCTTTTTACATTAGAAATCAACTTCTAATAAAATTTATATCATTTCTACTTGTTTTGTTTCTTCAATTTGGACATCTTACAATGAAAATAAAATTCTACTCTCATGTGAGCTTTTCATAACTTTGTATTAGTTAAAATATATTGCTATAATTTATCTCATCTCTACTTTATTACGTATTTTCTTAATATTTAAATATTTATTAAAATTTTTTTGTTTCTTAATTTTCTAATCAATAGTAATTCTAAATGTCATATATTTTCTATTTAATAGATTTCTTTGCACTCATTTGGATAGGCTCCATACAATTGAAAATTCATCGTCAAAATTTTGAATATTTTTGTTTTTATATCTTTGGCAAACATTATGATATTTTTTATCTCATACTTGATTTGATGGGGAAGGATGTTATTTTATAGTATTTAGTTACGTGGAATATAAATTTCTCAGTTTATTTATCTATTTTATTTAATTTTGTTACTTTTATTTCATTATATTTCTATATAACTCTAATTCATCTCTCATGTGACCTTCATATCACTTTCATTTTTATGTTATATAAGTTCAAATTTTCTCATTGAAGGTTTAATACATATATTCAAATAAATTTAAAATAATCATTGATTATTATTTATATATATTTACTTTTGAACAATACTCGATCGAGATAAAAGAATTGTTGTTTGACTAATCATGTTTAGTTCAATCCAAAAAAATATTTGTTTTTAAAGTTTTAAATACTTTGGTCTCTTTTGCTTTGGTATCGCTAGCAATTTATTTTAACTAGTACATAGTTTGATGATAAATGATGCTACTTAAGATTTCTTAGTATCTTGAAATGCTACTTTAAAAAATAATTCATCCTAGCTCTTCAACCTTTTAGCTTTGACTTCGTTAAATTACTATGCAACTCTAAATGTCTTGTCTTGTGGTCCTTATATTATTAATTATACTTAATTTGGAATTTGATAATAGTTTCAAACAAGGTCCAATTGAGATGAAACAAATGTTGCTAGACTCATCTGAATGAACTCTATTTAATTAATAACTCATTTAAATATTTTTTGTTAAACTTATAAGGCATATTTACTAGTTCATCATTTCGTATTCTATAATGTTACACTTCATCACCTTAGTATCATGTAATTCAACTCTTCCAAATAATTTAAACGATCGAATTAAATTCCTTACCTTGATTACCTAAATTGTTATGAAACTCTAATTCTTTACCTGTGTGACATTTATCTTCCTATGGTTAAGTTAAATTACATTGCTTAAATTTATCTCATTTTAGCTTTAATACATATTTTTAATACATTTATCATTTCTTAATTTTTATTTTCTTATTTGATTACTCATAATAATTCCAAATGAGGTCTAATGTAGATAACTAAAACTTCATCACACTAACCTTAATGAGTACTATGGATTGAAATTTTTTTTAAAAATTTGTAACCATTTCTTTCGAATATTTTTACATGCTTTATTAGAAAGTTTGATTCATATATTATTTTTAGATTCAGGATGTCACAGTTCACAATACTATACTAAAAGACAACTTTTTGTGTAATTTATCTCGTTTATCTTGAATGACGCTGTTACACTATATCATCTTATTATCTTGCAGTGCTATTTTCTTGTACTGTATTTCTCACTTGAGCTTTAATATTTATTTACAAAATATTTATATAATGATTTGTTATTATTTAAATTTATTAATTTTGTAATTATAGTAATTAAAAATTTTGTTTAATTTGAAACTATGTTTTATCTTCTTCAAAATCTTTTATTTCCTATTATTCATTCCTACTTTATGGAATTTTTTTTATTTATACAATATTTGATGATAGAGGAGACTACACATGATAGTTATAGAATTTTGGAATGCAATATTTTAGGAAAATGTATCATACTTCTTCAAAGTTTTCACTATTGTTTTGTAATATTATTGTATAATTCTAAATCTCCTCTAGCATAACTTTTAATATATTTTAATTTGCTATATTACATTGATTAAAAGTTTCATATTCAAAATTTAATACATATAAACCTAACATTAAATTTTAATTTTCTTATTATTTATTCTAAGTCTCTTAAAATCATATAAATTTCAAACACGATCTAATTCAGAAGAAAAAACTTCATTCAAATTGTCTCTATGACCTGTATCTATGTAAATATTATTTTCCCTATTTGTCAATATTTTCTTTTCTAAAGGTTTTGAACATTTTATGAGAAATATTTTCTAGTACATTTTGTAATGATTAAGAAAGTTACATGATCACTTTAGTACCATTAATTGTAATATCCTTTAAAAAGTTATCTTATTTTATTGATTTTTTAATTATTTAAATTACTATGTAACCCTAAATCTCATCATTTGTGTCTTCATGCTTTTGCTTTGTTATGTTACATTTTTTTAATTTATCTTTTTTTAGCATTACTACATATTTAAGAAATACTAAAATTTTAATATGTTATTATTTATGCTTATAAATTTTGGTAATACACAGAAAGTTTGAACAATATCTCATTGAGATGAAGCAAATATCGTTGAACTCACCCAATGCGTTCTTTCAACTTGATATTCATTTCTATTTTTTTGAGTATGTTAGCTTTTTTTGAATTGTTTTCTTTGTGAGGAAATTTGTTTCATACTATTTTTAGTATTTTGTATTAAAACTTTTTTTTGTATATTTGATCTTATTTTTGTAATTTTTTTTCTTTTAGTTATTTATATTAGTATGAAACTCAAAATCTTTTTGTTATACCCGGTAAAATATTATAGGTTTAATCTTCAATAATTTAATTGTGGCTTAGATGATTTCAGATCGACCGTAGGATGAGCCAGGAGCTCAATTGGAGGCTATTAGAATTTCTGAAATTTTCTGGGGATTTTTCGGAGCACCGAGGAATTTTTAAGTAATTTTCCCTGTTTAATTGGATTTTTGGAAATTCGAAAATCTATTTAAATCGGTTAATTAGATTTTTAAACCGGAAAATTGGTTTTTACCGCGCGTGAATCGGACCGGAGCGGTTCAGCAAAGGCGGGGGTGGTTCGCCGAGTGCGTTTGCGCGTGCGTTTGGATAAGCCGCGGATAAGCGGATCGGAAGGACGAGATCAGCGGTGGAGATTAATCGGTTGATCGGGGTTAAGCGACGTTATTAGAAGGTCAACCGGCGCTTAATGGGTCGTTAACGGGTTATTACCGGTTTAAGCGGGGTATTTAACCCGAACCGTTTCGGCCCTTAGGGTTTCGAATGGCGGCCGGAGACGAGGTTTTCGCGGCGGACGGCGATAAATTCCGGCAGCCTTTCAAGGGGCTTTTTGTACCTGGAGGTTCGCATGATCGAGGAGAATCGATTGGTACCGGTTTCGTTCGGCGAGGAGCAGCGGTTGGTCGCGTGCGAGCTTCACCGTCGCCGGAGAAGAAAGGTAGGAAATTCAGTTTAAATTTCGTTAATTAGCGAATTAAAAATATGAATTACTTTGCAATTAACTACCAGAGCATGTGAATTGTGTTTTTTTGAAAGTGATTAATGCAAATTATTGATTTAGCATTTTAGGGTTTTCGGAAAAATTATACCCGTCAAATTGGAAATTTTACCGAGCAATTGATGATTCTATTATGGACTTTAATCATGTTAAGATTGTATCAAATGCTGAAAATTGTTTAATTTCATAGATTGTTTGTTTAATTTCATAAATTGTTAAATGAGGATCGGATGAAAACTTCGGCGGGAAATTTGATTGAATCTTAGAAATTAGTGGCATTATTGACAAATTAGGATAGTATGAACATCGGATTTTGCTTCTCCTTGATCTCGGTCGCCGGAAATCGACGGGGAAAACGGAATTTCCCGGAGGAATCGTCGGCTAGGGTTTCGCGGGCGCCGGGCGGAGGAAGGAGATGGATTAGATTAATTTCAGCTTGGTTAATTAAATAATTGTAATTAATTAATAATTAATAATATTTAAATACTAAACGTCGGCTGGAAAATTTGATTTAAAGGTTCGGCCGGTGGGTTCGCGGTTCAGCGCGGGTTTTCCGAACCGGCAGCGAAACCCGGTTCAGCGGAACGCGGGCGCGGACGAACGGCGGAGGAAAAACTTAATTCGGAAATTAATCCGAATTTTTCGAAAAATATGTGGAATTTAAATTTTCGGAAATTTATTTCAAATTTTCGGAAAAAAAAAAGATATATGTGGAATTTAAATTTTAAATTCGGAAATTTATTCCGAATTTCGGAAAATGGATAAATGGCAGAAATTGAAGTTGAAATTTAAAATTTCCTGAAACGAGAAAAAGGTGATTTAGGGAAATCACATAGACAAGTTTAAAGTTACTGTTGGAAATTATCCATAAATTCAGTGTAGTTGGATCAGTTGGAAGGAAGTGTGACACTTGGGTAAATGTTACCAGAATAGTCAGAATTTCGATACAGTTTGTGTTACTTGGATGGCATTGACATGGATTGAGTCAGTTTACTCAGTGTTGGCATATTTCATGGATTGGCATACTGGACCGGACTACTATAGACCCTATATGATGTTTTAGGGTAGTTGTGGTAGGTAACTGTGCGGTTCAGACTTAACTTTCACAGTATACATGTGGACTGGTATGCGCCTTGTTGTATCTGGACACATGTTGCCGAATCTTGGAGTTAAAGCTTGGCAATGACTGTAGGGGCGTGGCTTCTATGGAAATTGTTGGGAGAGGACTTCTTGGGACGGTGGCTGAGTCGACCTCTTCTGGTCCACGAGTGTAGGCCTGCGCGCCTGAGAGTGGCAGCGGCAGGGGTGACTCGCCGTGGCTAGCCAGGGTGTCTCATGTTGGGTAGAGATCTATGTGACGGGTTTGTCTATAGTCTCCAGAAGATTGATTGACGAGAGACGCTGCGGTGTCGGGTGCTAGGCGCCATGCGTGCGCAGAGATAGGCGTGTCCCGCTGGCATGCTACCTGGGAGCACAGAGGAGAGCTACTCTGTTGTGACTGGGGGTGACTGTGATTGGTCAGAGTCTGGGACTGAGAGTGCCTTTCCACCCTACATTGTTATGCTGTATTCCTATACTCTTGCTATTATCCTTCTCTTGCATGTGAGTTTTTACTAGCTGTCTTTCCTACTGGGCGTAGCTCATTCCTTTTTATTCTATATTTTTCCAGTGGATCGGCAGACTTGACGCCACCCAGTTTTAGGTGGGATCGTGATCAGTAGGCTAGTGGAGGAGATCTGATCTGTGATTTTCTGAGACATTCTGGTTAGTTGATTGTTGCTATTGGATGTATTCAGTGAGACTGTTATTTTTATGTCTCGTATTATGTGAGAGTAATTCTGACTTATGTATCTAGTTGGATGATATTGTATTTGTTGGACTTGGATCTTATTCTTGTGATGTAGTTTCCATTCACTGTTTTACTTTATTATCTTGATGGTATAGTGTGTGGAGTGCCATATTTCATCTGAGGATGTTATGTATTTTATTTTTGATGGTGAGATCATTACATGACTATGGAACTTAACATTGGGGGTTCAGACTTCTATTAGACCGGTTCTCCTATCGGTATTGGGTTAGGAGTGTTGGGTCTAGCAGGAGTAACATTGCGCGAGTCCATCTGTTAATTCAGGAGTCATGAACCTGATTTGACGGTGTACCCGGGAGATGGGATCCACATTGTTAAGGAAAGTAGGTGTGTAATGATGTGTTATATCCTATGTTTTTCTTAGGCTACTCAGGTTGGTATGGGACGATCTGAGCTGTCTATATGCAAAAAAAAAAAAAAAAAATTTTATGCCAAAAATCAGCCTAGAAAAAAAATGGGGTGTAACACTTTTCTTGCTTGACCCTTAGAGCGTTTTGTATTACACTGCATTATTTTATCAAATTTTAGCTTTTCATATAATAACGTAATTTAAAAATAATAACTTGATTATTTCCACTTATTTACTTAGTTATTAAAAGAAATTCCAAACAAGTATCGATCAAGATCAAACAAATATCTTAAGGCTTGTCTCAACTAGTTCCATTAAACTAAAATATGATTTTTAATATTTCTAGGCATTTTATTTTGTTCTATTTTTTACAAGTTTTATCCAACATTATTTTTAAAACCTAATTTCATGACAAAGGATATTAAATTATATTTTCTAAGCAACATGAAATGATACTTTCTCATACAATTATGTCATTCATTTAAATTTTTTGCTTTGATTTCATTAAATTACAATAAAACTCTAAAGCAACTCTTGTACAAATTATACATAGCTATTTTTTTGTTATATTACATCACTTCAATTATCTCATTTAAGATTTAATATATATACTTAATGTTAAATTAATAATCTTGTATTATTTATTTATATTAGTTTTGGTAATTCATATTTATTCCAAAAATTACCAATTAAGACACAGATATCATTTTGTTAAATTCACCAAGCTCTATTTACTGATGTTATGTATACATCTCATGTCACGTATACATCACTTGTGTTTCACTATATCATTTTGCTTCCATTTCACTTTTTTTAGTTTTATTATATCTTTAATTCACATTAAAAGAATAACTCATTATTATTTGTGCTTATTTACTTCAAAATTCATAGTGATTTTTGAAAATTTTTTTTCTAATTAAAATAAATGATTATTTAATTAGATTGGACTCATAAATGGGAGTTCAACAATATTTGTTTCACCTCAATCTAACATCATTTTGAATTATTGTTAATTTTTATAGAGAATAACCTCAAATTAATAATAAATAATAAATTTAATATTAACTAAATATATTTTTAAATATGAAATGAGATAAATTGAAGTAATACAATATAAAAAAATCAATGAATTTTGAAGTTAACATAAGAGGTAACTTAGTATACATAGTAATTACCCAAATCAAAGAAAAAATTTGTAAGTAGTACGATAAAATATATGGTCAAATTGCATTCTAAGATACATAGAACATCACTTGTATGATCCTTGAACTATAAATTAGTAACAAAACAAAATATCTGGTAACATATGTTGAAAAAAAAAATAATTAAAAAGAAAAAATGAATATTTAATTTGATATAGCTCATTCTGAATATACTAATTATGTTTATTTTATCTCCATCAAACTTTGTTTGCAAACACTTTAAATTACTAGTTTACATAAACATAAATAGAATTAAATAATTATTTTAATATTAAACAGATTTATGTTAAACCTAAAATAAGAAAACTTAAAGATATGTAAGTCAGCAAACTAAATAGAATGAAAGGTCACACGATAGGGAAATTTCTATTTCATAATAGCAAAACAAAATCAAAGAGAAAAAAATAGATAAGGTAAATTAATTATATGAAAATGAACATTGCAACATACTAGGAAGATACTATCACAACCTCGATCATACATTAGGTTTCAAGGGAATCAATAACAAAATCTTGGAAGAGTATTAAAAAATTTTAAAAATATGAAAATTAATATTTAATTAGCTCTTCGAAATGAATCCAATGGTGTTTTTTCTAGATCATACCTATTTTTGGATTATTATAAATCACCAAAGTAAATGAGCATAAAAGATAATATCAATATTAATTAAATATATATTAAATAAAAAATGGGTTCAATTGAAACAAGGTAATATAAAGAAATAAGTCGATGTAAAGGTTGCCCAAATGGGGAATAGGGTTTCTTTGCAAAATACATAAATCAAAGAAAAAATATTGAATAAAAGACATGAATTGTACTCAAAATTTGCACTCCGATATATTAAAAAGATTTATTCTAACAATCTCTATTATTAAATCTTGTATTAAACAACATATCTCACAAAACATATAAAACCCAAGTAAATTAAAACTTTTAAAATAAAATAAATCCATATTTAATTTGATACAGCTTGCTAACATGAGTTCAACGATGTTTGTTTTCTCTTGATCATGCCTCAGTTGGAATTAAAATGAATTAAAAAATAAATAAGTATAAATAGAAGTAAATTATTATTAAAAATTTAACTAGATACATATTATCAAAAAATCTAATAAATTGAAGTAATGTAATATAGCACATAAATGGTGTAATTATCACAAAATTGGAGAATTAGAGTTACATAGTAAGATGGCCAAATCAAAGCAAGAAGACTTGAGGAAATTGTAAGAATAGTAGAAGAAAGCTGGAATCTAAGATACAAAAACCTTCGAGCATAACATACTTTATCATCAAATAATGATAAAATCCAAGAGCATAAAATTTTGAAAAAAATACAAAAATGAGAATATGATTGGGTAGATCTCATTGTGATGAGTCTAACCACATCTGTTCTAACTTGGTCAAAACTCATTTGGACATATTACTAATTATAAAAGTAAATATGCACATAAAATATTAAATTCTTATTTTATTTATTTTTTAAATCTATAACAAAACTAGACTAAGACAAGTTGAAGCAATGCAGTATGAGAAAATTTAAGTGTTATAAAAGTCACATAACAAAAGAATTAGTATTTTTTAGTATTATAACAATATAAAAAATATTGAAAAAGGAAATAAAATTTTTCGAAAAATAGAATATTTAAATTTTAAGGAGATCTTCCATAAGACACTTGTGTCAATCGAAGTGTCAAGTAAAGCATTCAAAAAACTAAAAAAATTAAAGAAAAATACAAAAAATATTCAATAAGAAAGAGCTTGTCAAGATTAGTCCAACAAGTTCAGTTCTTCTTTATCAAATCTCTTTTTGAAGCTTTGCTAATTAACCATATTAATATGCCAAAATAATAATAAATTATTATTCTACTTTTAAGAAAATAAATTAATATTGACATGTGACAATGTTATGAAAAGGGATAACAAAAGCATAGGATTTAAAGCCCACATGATAGCAGATTTATAGATACATAGTAAAATAACCAAATCAAGGAAAAAAATTTGAAATAATAGTTAAATTATTTCAGAAAGTTGCATTTGAAAATATTAATAGGAATGAGTGTAAAGGCCCTTGTCATCAAATAACTTAAGAATTAAAAATTCCAATAAACTATGCCAATCCTTAAAAATAAAAAAGTTCAAAAAGAAAAAGGAGTAAAGAAATAAATAATTAATTCTATTTTGCTAAATGAGACAAGTCCAACAACATTTGTTTTTCCTCAATCGAAACTCATTTTAAATTGCTACAAAAACTTAAATAAAATAATAATTAAAATAAAAAATTATTTTCCTAATATTTCATAAATATGCATTAGATTTAAATTAAGATTGTTTAAAGTAGTCTAATATATCCAAAAGAACGTGATGTGGCAGTCATATGAGTGGAGATTTAAAGTGGCAATCTAATCTAACCCAATTTAAAAATAACTTTAAAAATGTGATAATTTTTTTTAGATTTATGTATCACCATACTATGGAGATTGAGCCAAACGTGTTCGATCAAGAAAACATGTAAGAATTAAAATGCATGTAAAATGGGGTAGAACCACAAATAATAAAAAATTTAAAAATGTAAAACTTTTTTTATTAGTTGAACTCATCAAGATGAGTCAAAGCCCTTGAAAATAATATGTTTAAGAAATATATATTATTAATTATATAGAGCTTGGAATGGTAAGTCTAATGATGTTTGCTTCGTGATGATCTATTCTCATTGGAAATTACTATGGATTACCAAGGAAAATAAACTTAAATATTAATAAATTAATATTTTAATATTAAGCTAAAATATATTAAACAACGAAATGTGATAAAATGAATTAATTTAATTTAACTGGTTAAAGTCAAATTGGAGGAGATTTTGGATTAGATTGTAATACAACAAAAAAATGGTAAACATTTTGAAAAAATAAGATAATTGGTTACAAAATATTCCTTTTTAAGGTACTATGGAGGTGTCTTTAAAATTCTTAATCACTAAATAAGGTTGAACTCAAGTTGTCTCATAAAAGATTTCGAAGCTCTAGAAAAAAATTATTTGAAATATTAAAAATGATTATTTAATTGGATCATGCAAGTCCAGATGAGTTTAACAATATTTTCTTTGTCTCTCTTATAGTTTATTTAAACTTTTAGTAATTACAACATAACAAAGAAAAAATAATTATAAAGTACACCTTTAATATTAGCTACAAGTTTAATTAAGCTAAAATGAGATAAATTGATGCAATGTAAAAAGAACAATATTTTAAAACAATAAAATTTACAATAGAGTAGATGCAGAATTTCAAAGTAATATAACAAAATCGAAAAAAATTTGAAGCAATGAGAAAACTATATGTGAAAGAGGCATTCAAAGAACTATGGGTGCAACATCGTAATCATTGAATAAGATGCAAATAAAGAAAATATATTATTAATTTATTATAAATAAAATATATATTAAAACTAAAATAAGGTAATTTGAAGTAATGTGTATAACAAATTCAAATTAATGTGAAGGTGAAATGAGAGAAAAGCTTCACATTCATTATAGCATAACTAAATCAATGTTAATTGGAAGAAATAAGATTAACATAATGAGAAAGTAACATTACAAGATATAAAAGAGATCGAGTATAACATTCTCATGCATCTAATCAGGTATAAATAAAAATGTTCAAAAAAACTTGATTTAAAAAAAAATATTATTTTTTAAAAAATGATTATTTAGTTCGATAAAGCTAATCAACATGAGTTCAACAACTAGTCTTTGTCTCGATTGTCCCTCGTTAGCAATTACTATAAATTACCATGCACCTAAGCATAATTATTAATAAATAATGATTTTATTGTCAATAAAATATTTTTTAAATTTGAAATAGAATAGATAGAAGAAATGTAATACCAAATCAAAATGACGTGATCGTGAGTTGACAGGAGAATTAATGTTTCATATAAATATAACCAAATAAAATCAAAACTTTAGAGTTGATGAGAAAATTTGAATGAGAAAGTTGCATTACATGGTATTAAGGAGATTTAGTGTAAGTCTTCTATTGTCAAACATATGAGAATGTTTCATTTAGGATACTAAGATGTAACGTTCTCTATCTTCAAATTAGGTATGAATCAAAATGTATCATAAAGCCTACCAAACTTATAAAAAATAAAATATTTTAAACTTATAAGAGTGAATTATTAATTTGATAGAGCAAGTTAAGATTTGTCCCATGACATTTATTAGGTCTCTAGTACACATTGTTTGAAATTACTACAATTTATTAAACTAATTAAGCATAAATAATAATAAATTATTATTTTAGTGTTAAGTTACTATATATTAAAGTATAAATTAGTTAAATTAAAGTAATGTTTTGGAAACAAAACAAAGTAATATAAATGGAAAAATTGATGATAATTGGAGTTTTATTGTAATAAAACTAAATCAAAGTGAAACATTTCAATAAATCAGATACATTGTGTGGGAAAGATGCCTTCCAAGTTACTATGGAGTTCGAGTGCATCATACTCGAAAAAAAAATAGTTATAAATCAAAAAATCTTATTAAGCATGAAAAACCCTTAAAAAATAAAATCTTAAAAGTGCAAGAAAAATAATAGTTAAATGGATATATCTCATTAAATTGAGTCTAACGACATTTGTTCCTTCTATATGTGGCATAGTTTGGAATTACAAAAAACTATAAAATTAAAAAAACCTTAAATAATAATAAATATTTTTTTAGTATTAAGTAAATAAATATTATAGAAGATATGAGATAAATTGAAATAATATAATCTAACCAATCCAAGACAGTATAAACGTCACACAAGAGAAGATTTATAGTTATTTAGTAATATAACTATTTCAAAACAAATAATTTTAATGAATGGTATACTTTATATAAGAAAGTTTATTACAACATATAAAGGAACTCTTATATAAATTCCTCAAAAAGTAATTTAGATACTTATCATAAAACATTATAAAACGTGCCAAAACTATCAAATATATAATATTTATAATATATAAAATGGAAATTTTGTTTGACCAAACACATTAAGATGAGCCTAAAGACATTTGTTTCTTCTCTATGAGATCGCATGTAACATCATGAAGGATTACCAAATTAAAAATTCAAAAATAATATTTATACATTATTTTAATAAGAGGTAAATATATATTAATGCCTAATCGACATATATTGAAGCAATGTAATACAAACCAATAAAAGTATTGTGAAGGCCACATGATTGGAGATTTGGATTTACAACTTAATAAACCAAATCAATGAAAATATTTGAGAAAATGAGATAATTTATATAAGAAATTTACATTACTAAGGAGTAATAAAATTGAGTGTAACATATATTCTAAGATAAAATTTGGTACAAATAAAAATTTCACATAAAGCATGTTTAAAAAATGAAAAATAAAATAGGTAAGGTTATAATAATTATATTTAATTGGCTAAAAGTTGTCAAGATGAGTCAAATATTGTTTGTTTTATCTCAATCAGACTTAGTTTTCAATTATTTGGAATTATAAAGGTAAATAAGTACAAATAATAATTAATTTTATTTTAGTATGAAGTAAGTAAATATTAATACTAGAAAGATGTAAATTAATATGATATAAAACATATCTAAGTGCAACTATTGAAGAAATAAGGGATTTGCAATAAGAAGTCATATTCCAAGTTTTTAAAGAGATACAGTGTAATAACCTCTATCATTAAATAAGGTATGAACAAAAAAGTCATGTTAAGAATGACAATATCCTGCAAAGTAAAACTTTTAAAAATGTCATAAACACGAGTCTAACGACTTTTGTTTTATCTTAACTAGTTTAAAAATGTCGTCAACACGTGTCTAACGACTTTTGCTTTATCTTAACCAGATCTTATTTTGAGCTACTATGAATTACATTAACAAATAATTTATATAATAATAAATTATTATTTTAAGGTAAAGTATATGTGTGTGTGTGTGTGTTGAAGTCCAAATAAAGATAATTTCAAGAAATGTAAAGCAACCAAATCAAAACAATGTTAAAGGCTCAAAAGAGAAGAATTTGAATTTTAAAGAAATATTACCAAAAGAAAAAAAATATTTAAAGAAATGACCCATCAGAGAAAATATTTAAAAATATAAAATTAAAATTTAAATTGATAAAACTATCCAAATCTAGCCTAAAGATGTTTGTTTCTTTTGAGCTCAGCTTGATTGGAAAGCCTAGCAATTACCATTATAAAAAAAATGAATTAAAGTAATTTATTATTTTAATTTTAAGTAAAGATATAATAAAGCTTAAATAAGTTAAACTAAAGCAAAATAACATAACAAATTTTGAACTAAGATAATAACATAAGATATGAGAAATAGAATTCATAGTAATATAATAAAATCAAAGTATGTTTTAAAAAACCAATAAAGTCTAGACAAAATAAAGCAAACGGCTTTGGTCTCATCTTGATGAGATTCATCAAGTTACATATTTTATTTTATTTTTTCAAATTATTTTTTCTTAATTCTCCATGTTTTATAAGGCATTTTTTTAACTTTTCTTGATGATAAAAGATGTTACACTTGAAATGAGCAATGTAATATAACAAAATAAAGGTGATGCAAAGACCACTGGTTAGGGAAATAAGAGTTCAATAATAATATAACTAAATAAAATTAAAAAATTTGAAGAAATGAGAAAAATTATATGAGAAAATTGATTTGCAAGATGCTAGGGAAATCATATGTAACAACATCAACCATTAACTCAAGAATGAATTTAAATTACATGTGAAGTATTCCAAAACTTTAGAAAATTAAAAAAGAAAAAAATATATAAAAATGTTTTTTTGTCAATTTACCTCACTTAGTATCACTATAAATTACAAAAGTTAATAAACTTAAATAATAATTACATGTTATTTTAATACTAATTAAATGTATAATAAAGCTAATAACATGTAAATTAAATTAATGCATTTTAATGAAATAAAAGTGATACAGTTGTCTCACAATAAGAGAATAAGAGTTTACTAGTACTATAACTAAATTAAATTGAAATATTTGAACAAATTAAATTATTTGAAAAATAAATTTATATTCCATGATATCAAGAAGGTGGAGTGTAACTTACTTGATCATCACATCAAGTATGAATTGAAAGGATTCATTAATTGTTACAACTGACTTAAAATAAAATGTCAAAAAATTTTAAATTGAATATTTAATTCGATGGAGCTCTTCAAGATGAGCTTTAAATACTTGTTTAATCTCAATGATACCTCATTTGGTATTTCTATAAACTATCATCGCAAGTAAGAAAAAATAATAATAAACAATTATTTTAATATGCGATAAATAAATCTTAATGGTTAAATGATAAAATTGCAGTAATTTAATATACATTAATCAAAGTAATGTGAAGGTTAGACAACAGAACATTTAACATTGCATAATAATATAAATAAATAAAAGAAAATAAATTTGAAAAAAATGATACAAATTTTGAATGAAACATTTCGTCTAAACATTCTAAAGAGATCGAGTGTAACAAACTTAATCATAAAATTAGCTACAAATCAAAATATCTTGTAAATGATGTCAAAATCTTAGAAAAAAAGTCTAAAAAAATAAATACTTAATTTGATAAAGCTCATCTAGATGAGTCTAATGAAGTTTTTGTCGTCAAAAATGGACATTGTTTAGAATTATTATTAATTACCAAAGTGATTATGCCTAAATAATATAAAATTATTATTTAAATATTAAAAGGCATATGTTAAAATAAAAAGAAGTTAACTTTAAACCCTATATTATTACCAATTCAGAGAGGTATAAAGGTCACACGAAAATATAATAAATGTTTAATTTTTGTAATATAACCAAATTTAATGAAAAACTTTGATAATATTAGATAAATTATATGAAATAGTCGCACACGAATATACTATGGAGATCTATTGCGACATCCTCGTTAGTAATGTGCTACGAATCTCCTAATAATGTGCACCAAGGCCTAACAAAAATTTTAAAAATTTGAAATTAAAATTAAATTACATACAAATCGATGCGATGAGTCAAACAACAATTGTTTTGATTTTATCAGAAATAGTTTAGAATTATATAAATTACTAAAGTAAATAAACTTAAATAGTAATAAACTATTATTTTAATGTTATGTAAAGGTCACATAAGATGAAAACATTTGAAGAAATGAAATAAGTTGTAAATTAACATTACTTTCTAAAATACCAAGGATATGGAGGTTAACATCCTCAATCATCAAATAAGAAATGAATAAAATTTTCTCATAAAGAATGTCAAAATTCAAGAATTTATAATTTTTGTAAATATAATAAAATATTTAATTAGATTGAGTTATCTAAGTAAAGTCCAACAACATTTATTTTTTTTGATGAATCCTCGTTTAGAATTATAGTAAATTACCAATATAATTTAACATTAATAGTAAATATTCATTTAGTATTAACATTTTAAAATTTATTTGTGATTTGTTGAAGTAAAATAATATAACCAAATTATATTGATGTAAAAGTAAGGGAGAGGAGATTTAGAATTACATATTAATATAACCAGATAAAAAAATAATTAATAAAATGCGATAAATTGTAAGGGAAACTTACATTCTAATATAGGTAGGTGATCAAGTGAAACAACTTTACTAATCAATTTAGGTATAAATTTAAATATCCGAAAATACATGCCAAATTCCTAGAAAAAAGAACAATTAAAAATATAAAAAAATTAATAGCTAATTGGGTAATGCTAGAGGAGATGCCATTAATGACATTTGTTTAATCTTAATTGAAACAACTCTAATTTTTATCGATTAAAAATTCAATTAAAAGTAAAATTTAATAATTTTCCTTTTTAATATTAAGTAATTAAATATTGAGGTTAAAAATGAAAAAATTGAAGCAAAGCATTACAGTTAATTCAAAGCATTCTAAATATCACACAAGAGGAGAATAAGATTTTCAAAGCTATATAAATGAATAAAAAAAAATATTTGAAAAATAAGATAAGTTATATAATAAAGTTACAATCTGAGGTATTGAAGAGATCATGTGTAACATCTACTATTATCAAATTGAAACAAATCGAATTGTTTAGAAATACCTACAAAACCATAAGAAAATAAATATTTAAACAATATTAAAATAAATAGTAACTAAAGAGGGCTTGTAGAGACAAGACTGATGATGTTTGTTTAGCTCAATCAAACCACTTCCAGAATTATTATAATGTTTTAAATTAATTGACCATATAACAAAATAAAAATAAAAAAATTAAAAAAATTTAGATAAATATTATTGGAAAGTGACATTCTGAGATAGTAAGGAAATGGAGTGTAAAATCCTTGATTCAAAAATAAGAAAACAATAGAAAAGCAATATAAATAACACCAAAACCTAGAAAAATATTAAACAAATACAAAATTAATATTTATTTGATTGAAATTCATTCAAACAAGGCAATGGTTTTTGTTTTTTCTTACTAAGAACTCATTTGGAATCACTATGAATTACTAATAAAATTAAACATAAAAAACTAACTTGTATTTGAATATTAAGTAAAAATATATTTAACCATAAATTGTATAAATAAAAATAATATAAGACAATCTAATAAAAACCATGTAAAGGTAGCATAAGAAGAGACTCATAGATTTCTATAAATATAAGAAAATCAATAAAAAAACATTATAGAAATAAGAAAATTAAATAGATAACTTGCATTCCAAGATAGAAAGAAAACGTTATGTAACATCTTAGAATATTAAATTAGGTGCAAAATCAAACATATCATAGAGCATACATAAACATCTCAAAATGAAATATTCAAGAATATACAAGGACATTTGCTTCTTTGTAATAGGACCTTGTTATAATTGCTAGCAATTACGAACATAAATAATGATAAAGTAATAAATTATTTTTTAAATATTAACTAGATATATAATAAAAAAATGAGATAATTTAGGCAATATAATATAACAAAATCAAAATGATATATAAGTCACATAAGAAGAGAATCTCGGTTTTATAGTAGTATAACAAAATTAAAACTAAAACATTTGAAAAAGAGACAAATTGTAGAGGAAAATGTTGCATTCTATCATATAAAGGAGATCGAGTATAACAATATCAATGATCAAATAATGTACAAATCAAAAGGTTTCATTAGACATGGAAAATGAGCATAACAAAGTTGAAAAAATATGATAAATGCACTAGAAAGTGGCATTCTAATATTTTATGGTTGAGCGTGAAATCTTTGATTATCAAATTAAGTACATATCAAATCATCTTACAAAGCATGCTATAAACATGAAAAAGAATACCTTTTTGAAAGGAAAAATGAATATTTAATTTCATAGAGATCATTGAAATGAGTCCAACAATATTTGTTTGATACAAATTAGACCTTATTTAAAATAACTACAAATTAATAAATTAAATAAGAATAAATAAAAAATTAATTATAGATTTGTTATATGCAAAATATTTATTAAAGTTAAAATGACATAAATTTAAGGAAAGTAACATATCCAATTTAAAGTATCGCTAAGGTCACATTAAGGGAGTGTTAGAGTTACATAGTAACATTAACAAATCAAAGAGAAAAGATCGTAGGTGTAAGATACATTATTTGTGAAATTCGTATCAATAATTCTCGTGCAAATGAAGGGAAGAGCAACCACCTCTTTTTAGGGATGATGGGCTTAACTGTGTTAGATTGAGTCACAATCGACTACAAAGGACAAATCTTATAACTAATGCGATCACCATATGACAAAGTAAGAGTTAGATGATCCCTCAACACAATCAATGGTATCTGCAACAAGATGTTGCATGGTGGCCAATGGCATGGAGTCATGTCTAGTACAATCACCACCAACTTAACGAACTTAGGAGAATCCATTCCCCATATATCAATGGTGTCCTGCTCTAGCTTTCCATGCCATGGCCTCAACAAGATGCATGTATTCCAACAACTAGTATTTTAATACAATACCTAACAAGGGAACTAAACCATGCGCCTGATATTCAAATGTCAACTCTAAGAAAATGCCAACACCACCATTTTAGCATTGTTAAAGTTAAGTTGCTACACAAGGTATGCTTGGAAAATGAATTAAGACTTTTAGACAATTGTAGATGGCTTTGGAAAAATGTTTCATGTAATAATTTATTGAGGGGGAGGTTTGAAGGGGTAGGGTAAACATGAGTGTTGTATGTATAACAGGGGAGGTAGCTGAAGTGATTGTGACATGAAGGGTAGTAGAAGTGGATCCTAGTGCCATGCTTGTGGGAGGAGAGAGTGGGCACAACTTGTGCCTAATTCGTTGATTTAGAAAGGTGAGTTCTAGCCTTCATCTTGAGATGAAGTTGTTAGTAGAAATTTAGACAGTGGGAAAGAGTATGGTATAATGGACAAAGGAATAACAAGACAATGAGATATGGTTTTGGGAGGCAAAGAAATAATGCACGGTACAGTACCTAACAAATCAAGGGATGATTGACGAGGGAAAGCACCATCTAGAACGAACAATGATAGCAAGTGATGAATAAAAAAAGGAGCTTGCCCACCAGGGAGGCATTGCGAACATGATAGAGACATCAAAAGATAAAGATGATGAGAAAAAAGAAAGGAAGCATAGAGTGAAAGAATAAAAAGGCATGAAAAAAAGGTACAACACGAAAGGATTGAATGCTACGCAAGTATAATGTCAACAAATGGACATGGATTGCAAAGTGGGACATATAAGAATCACAATGATTTAAGCAAGATGAGGTACTAACACTAACAATTTTAAGCAAGGGGGAGGTATGTACTCCAAGTCAATGCGACGAAGAAAACTCATTTGAAGTTGTATCGATATTTGGGAAACAACAATTATCTTAAAAATAACTTTAAAAATTGAGAAAGATCAAGTTAGTAACTAGCACCTCCATAATGTTTTTGTTATTATTAAAAGTAATATAAATTATTTATCAAAAATGTAGGAAATAAGCCAAAAAAGAAATGGCACTTCTTAAGGTTCTTATCATTGAACAAACAATGTTATAGCTTTAGAGTAATTTGCTATCAATTTCAAACAACTATGAAGCATAAACAAAATCAAAAAGTAGAAATCAAAAGGATTTGGAAGCTCCAATTAATTTTTGAATATTCGAGGTACTGTATGGGAATTGATGCAGTTAATTCGTCAGTAAATTTAAATCTAATAAATTGAATAAGGAACATGTGAGAGGGTGATATTAGTAATCATAAATGTATTTACGTTTCCAAAAAGAGAAGGCTGCAAAATGCGAGTAAACTTGCGTCCCGATATGGTACATGACAACTAGATCACATTCTTTCATGAAAGACAACACACGAGCCATATAATTGACAAGTAAAAATATAATGATGGAACATACCCTTGGCTTTCAACACCATCTCTTAATTTTTTTAATTATGGTATCAAGGGTTATCAAGCACTTATTTATATATCAGCCTTCTCTCAAGCGCACACCTTCTGCACCAGTTTTAACAAAACATTTTGATCCAACAAGATCCACCAAATCCTATAAAAAATTAAAGGAAAATGTTACACAAACAATCAAGAATTATTCCAAAAAGAAGCATAAGAGATGGCAAAACAACAAAACAAAAGCATGATTATTTTGTCGCTAAAACAACATACCAGAACAGACACATAAACAACATCAAAACAATTAATTGAATAGCCTTCTCCACTTCTCTTCTTAATTTTAACAATAAAAAATTAAATTTAATTTATTGAGATACTAAAACAAAAGTTCAACAGAAAGCACGATCACAAACAAATATACATGCCATGCCAAAAATTTTATTGGAGCGACTACTGTAAAGGTTCATGTTTGTCTCCCCACTGTGTCGATGAACTATAAAATAAAAAAAATTGTGCCCTTAAGTTGCAATGCTACTACAATATAATTGAAAAATAGGAAATGACATTTTGGCCTTACATTCACCAAATTCCATGAGTTGAAGAACTTATCGGGGGTAGGTAACAATCTCCTCTTTCTAACCAGCAATTCATAAATAAGGTAGAACTTATAATTCAAATAGAAATAAAAAAGTTCATAGTGATGCAACATAGAACCATGTGGAACAAATTGGAAATATACCTCAAGTGATTCAAGAATTTGCAACTTTTGATGCCCTGGAGCAACCAAGTCAATGATATTTTCATATTATATCTCCATACAAGACACTCAAACAAGAACTCTCTATCTACTTACTAAATGACAAAAAAATAAAGCTAAATAGTTATGTAGACAGCACAAGATTAAACTAATTTTTACATAAACTTTGACTCCTTTTAGGGATGAAACATTAAGCTAATAATTACAAGCAGTTCTATGTCTGGTAGTTGAAAAAGAATTTTAATAATTGGAGGCTTCTATGCAGTAAATGAGGACATGGATGTTAAACTATTTTATTAGATCTAAAAGACAAGTACAATAAAAGAAAAAAATAAGATAAAAAACAATACTCTAAAAAGAACACATAAGAAAAATATAATAAATAATGACAATAAATTATGAAAAAATATTGATAAAAAAAGGCTGGAAAGATTAATAGTTCTAGAGGTAAACTACCACTTAATAATTCTAAATAACTCATGAACAGGAAGCAGTATCATTCCCAGTTGACTAGCAGATTCTCTCTTGGTATATGTCTTAACACTACTTGTCTGTCCATATGCAAAAACTATACCTGTTAGCAAAACAATTATTACTCAAAATGCTATCAACAACATGTACACTTAAACAAATCCAACCACTAAAAGAGAAGATAAACCATAAAATGAAATATAAGTTTAAGAAAACTATACCTATTTGAGTGCAACAAACAAGAGGAACTTATATAAAAATCAAAGAATTGAATTCTTTGGCTTAAAATTATTAAGTTCAAATAAAATAATGCCAAAGTTTGTAGGCTAATCCAAAGTACATATGATTAGATCTTTAAACAAAAGTTCTCCCAAAACATCATTATTCAATTGAAAATAAAAATGGACTTTACAGAGGACACCGTTTATATATTTTTATTAGTTTAAGCTATAGTCCATATTCAAGAATGACCAGCAATCAGAACAAATTTCGTCCACTTTATTGTTGTGCCTTTAAAAATATGAGCACTCAAAAGTAAAACACATATGTAATAAAACTAGAAAGAAGAAAAGTTGGCTAATCCATGTCAAATTAAGAGCAACCATTGTTTGACCAAGAAACATTAAGATATGACTTTAACATCATAACGTAGTATACTTCGTTCTTCCCTTATGCCATCCAAACAACTTTCCCAGGGCTCTATTTTAAAAGCTTGACCATATTCCTCATCAAAGGAATTGTTTTCATCAAAACATTGTTTCTAAATAGCTCTTTGATTTTATAATCTCGAAAGAAAACTTGCAGCTTAAAATATTTTGATTCCTCCATGTCATAGTTGTTTACGATTTTCTTTCCCTACAGATCCGACATTAATATTTCCAACAACCAATGTCAAATATACTCCTCTATGATTAACATAAATTATATATCGTATTTTTCCAATGTTAACATACCAAACACTTATAAGTAATATGTACCACAACAAAGAATTTTGTAAACTAGTAAACATATGTATATATGCTTGTTGAGCTCATATCCAATTTCTTGAATTCAAACTACACAATATTATTACTAAACTGATACACTTTAAATGATTAAAGGTAGAAAAATAAATGAGATGAATTGGATGCCTGAACAAAGGAGTTAGACAATGACCAAGGCAACCAAGTCTAGAAACTATGGATAGAACTCTCCAGAAGCTATGACTAAGATCTCAAGTAGTGAATCCAAGGTTTGTTAAGCTTTGAGTGCATATCAAGGATTTGTGGCGTTCAGTGACTTCAGCATTACATTTCTAGTTTTCTTTCTCTCGTTCATTTCGGATGGTTTTCCTTTATGCTGCTATTCCATTTTTGCTGCTTTCTTTCTTTGATCTGTATTTTTATAGAAAACATCATATCCATTGTTTCTGGAACTTCTTACATGTGGTAAATTCATGCTTTGAAGTATGGACTTTCTTCTATGAAAATTTCTAGTCATAGTTATTGTTCACTAATGTTTTCTTGAATTTCTTGAGATCTCGGGTGATTACCTCACTACACTATTTGGATTCTAGTGTGGCATGCTTAGTTCATTTTATGGATGGCCCATGTTTTCTTTCCTTGCTGAAAAAATGCATTTAAATCTAATTGTTTGCTATCTTCTTTAAAAATGCTTTCAGATTGACTAGTCACATTTTTGGACATGTAGTGGCATGTAACTAAAATTTTAGTAGATTGTCCAATACGATTGAAACTTAATTTCATGGATAAAATACTTGCCATCCAAAGAACTACTCTACCAAACTTTTAACGTATCAATTCAACAGATCAGGCAATCAAAACCATAGAATTGCACCTTCTAAAACTGTCTACTAGTTCAATGGGTTTTTTCCAAGTGCAGACTTTATTTAAACGAAGCGAAGGGCTATGTTTTGCAATTATGAACCTGAGTAAAACTAACCAAAAAAATGACATGAAGCCCAAAAAAAATTGCATTTATGTTAATGCATCCCTTGGAAGGAATGCATTGTATTGTATGAATAAAGTGACCAGTGAGCACGAGCTCTACACATCTGGATGTTGATTTAAATGAGCAAGATCTATCGCATTTTCTTTGATGACTAAATAAAAAAGTCAATCCAAGACACATAATTATTATAGGATATTGAAGTATATGTACTTTACTTATAAAGGTAATGGAACTATCGAATATAATTATTCAATGAAAGACAAATATTTTGTGTACAAAAAGCAAAGTAGATATGTAACAAGGCAAAAGAATTTAATACTTTGGAATTTAAGATTTGACAATTAGGTTAGAAACATGATAGAAATAGAATTGTCATAATTTTGAATAAAAATTTAAAAGGTCTAATAGATGTTATGAGGATTAGTGAAAGGATCATACCTTCAAAGATCATTATAACAAAGCAAGCTATAAATGTTGGCAATGAACACTCCTAAAAGGAAAGGAGCATTAATTACTTAAAAAGAAAAGTCTCTTAAACTCATTGATTGTTTCCTAAAGAGAAAATAGAACATGTAGATTGTAATGATTTTAACGTGATACAAAAAAATGTTCGAGCACTCAACATCAATTAGTGATCTAAGATGTCCACTTTAAAAAGTATAAGAGATAAAACAAATGAATTACCCAAGAATATAAAATATTAACTTAAAGATAAAAAAGAAATTTATTCAAGAATAAAAGTTTTAGATTTTTATTTTAAGAGATAAAGCAAAACATAAATCATATGCAAGATCACATTGTCAATTATATTGGTAATACAACTGAGTTAGTGCATAGAAGTTCTAAAAAGTGTGCCCAAATTTTCAAATCATCATGTTGGTAGAAACAAGAAATAGAAGTTGAGGTTAAAAAATTTTCTTATAAAACATGACTTATGTGTATAAGTATGGAGAATTGAAAGAGATATGTATTAGCAAGACAAAAAGTCACAAAGTAATGATACAAAGAAACCAACTTCAAAAAATTGGATAAGAATTTGAACATTAAAAAGAGTGAAAGATACATATATTGACCTACCAAAAAAATGGAAAACCAAATATCTATGTCAACTAAAATGGATCTATATTGTCTATCAAAAAGTACTAATTGATGATGATTATATTAAAATTGACATAAACAAGCTACCTTCATTGGCTTTTAAGCGAAAATTTTATTAAGAAAATTGATCAAGGGAAATACAATGCACCTAGACCGCAACTTAAAATAAGTTGAGCCATATACCTACTTCCTATATTGATAACCGCAAGTTAATCCACAAGGACATCCACTGATAGCTTATCTCTATCGCACGAGTGTCAACAACTTTCCACTAATGATTAGCATTCATAATCAACACCTTCAACTAAAGCATCAATGGACTCTAACAGTCTTCGATAACCAATAGAAAAACCTAGAAGGATCTCAAGATCATAGAGAAGCTTCATCAATTAAGTTCAACAATCTCTCAAAGTAAGCTCTACCCTGAGACAAGTCATCAAGCATTTTCTTCACACTTTGGCAAATTTTGTAAGATGCATTCATAATTATAAATTATTGGAACTTCCTCAACACAATCTTATCATGTTAACCTTATATATAAAACCTCAAAAATTTCAATTATATTGTATAAATCAAAGCAATGTCCATTTGGCACTTGAGACATCAAGTATGGCTTTATTATAATACAAAAAATTGAAATAAACCTCAACCAATAATTCTAGGCACTGCAATGTGCCTCTACCTTACAACTAAGAATGCATTCTTATTCAAGAAAAATTTTGTGAATAAATCTCTACTAATTTGCCTTCCATCCAAATACCCACTCTTCTACAGATCATAATTGCCTTCGTCTAAAACTCTTTCCACTTTCTTTATTTGTCTCATCATTTCATAAAATCGCAGCCTCCTCCCTACAACAAAGGAGCTCCATTAGCCACAACCATAAGAGGTCACAATGTTTCCTCATTTCCATCGATTCCACCATAGTTGACTACTATGAGTTCACTTCCTTCCCTCGCCTTGCCATTCTTCCTTTTCTTCTTAACTTCAACTTGTGAATGATCTCTTATATCTTCTTATGGTTTGTAATTCAGGTTTTTTTAGTTAATTAATTAATTAATGCTAAACTTTTAGTGAGGAAAAAAAGAAATCTATGGCATTATTTTCTAAGTTCCATACTTATAATAACTAAAATTTAAAAATAATTTATTAAACTAATTTTTTAAGCCTAGCAATTAATTTTATATTTGGTATCTTTTTTAATTAGGACTAGAAAGAATAATCCAGAATAAATTATTTTTTATTCTCAATAATGAATAAAAGAGAAATATATAATTCTTTGCTCCAAATACTATCGTCACAAATTGTTCTTTTAGCTCCTTCATCCCTCACTAGAACATCTTCCTAGGCCACATCTGTGACATCGTTCGAGCTATTCGGCTAGTCACATCCTTTCATAATTCATTAGTCTCTGCAACTTGTTCTAGTCATGAAATGAAATTTCTAAAATGGGATTACACTGTACTCCAACACAATGTTAAGAGGTTGCACCACTAGACTGCATTCAAATGCAATGTGGGAAGGTTTGACCACAACTATTTGATCTCCCAAGACAAACTTCTAAATCGATCTCCATACATGGAGAAAGAATATGTAAGCAGACATTTTCCTTAGCCTTCTTAAAGACAAAATGGGTCGTTCCACATTGCCTTTGATGTTCCTTCCCTTGCCCTTTAAATTTTGTAATTGATATGAAGCCATACAATGTCCATAACCTTGAAACCATATTCCACTCAGTGCCTATTTTACCTTTGCCTATTACTGTTTTGTGGCTTTTTCATCAACTTTAAATTGTATCCTTCAAATCTTATTGAAACTATTGTGCTTTATGTTGCACTAATCCCTCGATACTTTTCATTATGTCAATTTGGACCTCTACATTGAATAGGATTTAAGGACTAAATGCTAAATTACATATTGAATAGTCTTAAACTAGTAGAAACATGGCCTAACATGTTTAAAGAAATAGACATAGAAGAGACTTTCATCCTATACTTTAAAATATCATAAATGATACCCTCATAAGAGTTGTCAGATGGTCCTCTTTATGATACTATAAACAACATATCATTCTACAAGTTTCTCAAATTATGATTTCTTATGAGAACAATACATTTCCAATTTGTAGAATAAGGATAGTATTTTTTTCATTCAAAAGTAACCAACCACTATTGAAGTACGAGTGTCTTGAACCAATCTCAAGTAATCCCCATTACAAGGCATGCAAAGTTGTATCCCATAATAGAGAAGGCCTTCACCTAAGTGAAAATTAGATAGCTTTCAAAATTTTCACATTTAATCAATCCTCATTAAAGTAAATATTCTCATTATCTCTAAACACATACTCCTTGTGCATCTTTAGCTAGACCCACTTCACAAAACTTAAACAAAAGTTGCTTATTGCATGTTTCAAAAGAAAACCAACAAACTTATTTTGAGCACCTTCCCTATATTTTATGAAAATGTTCAATTATTATGGATAAATCATGTGCATAATGCGTCATGCCTTTTGAAACTTCTTAGGTTCTACAAGTATTGGAGTGGTTGTCTATCAAAGTGTGCGATGTTTCATTCACAACAAAGAGAGCAACCAATATTACATGGCTTATTTTAACGCTAAAATCTGCTTGTTGTACAACCATGTGTTTCTTTCAACTTCTTATAGTAGCATGAAATACTATGCTAGAAGATGTCCTAAAACCATCAACAAGATGCTAATTGAATGGCTTGAACGATCTAATGCAGTCTTAAAAGAAAGTCATAAACTAGGAGAAATCAAACGTGTGCCCATAAATTTCTTCCTTTCTCTCTTTCTTGTTTTCTATCTCTCTGTTCTCCTACAAATAACTTGAACCATCCCACTTGTACTTCCACTAGACTTGCTCATGCACGTGCTCTTGATACATTCCATTGTTAATAGTACACATATTAAACATATAGCATGCTCAGATTGTGCAAGAATAATGCAAAAAATGAACCTTAAAAAGTTATATACTTTTAAGGAGATCATCAATATCATAACATATAATTATGACCATAAAAATCAAGGTAGTGATTAACATCAATCCTAACAAGTTTGATGAAAAAATTTAAAAATAATAGAAAATGTTCAAAAAATAATCATTTGCAAAAACAAGATGCTTTCACTACACTTAATATAGTGGACATACTTTTACTAAATTAGTGTACTTCATTTCCCTTAAGCCTGTTGAAAATTCGACAAAAATTCATACAAAATTTTTATGCTACATATCATGGGTTCACTTTCATAGATTTTTATTTGTAAAGCGAACAATTTCATCATTTGATATTGAGTTTCTCAGTCAAAGTTTTCACTTTAAAGTCTACAAAGGATTTTATGACCTCAAGTTCTAAAAGAGCTTCTTTAAGTTGCCGATCCAATCAACAAATGAGTATATGAATTTAAAAAAAATGTAGTGAAAGAAATAATAGTTTCAATGCCATATGCATTATCCAAATAATTGTAGCACCAAGACAATGTCTTCCTTTTGTCTTGATAGATAGCTGAGAGAATCTTCTAAACTTTTAGATGAAGCTTTTGAATCATATAAACTTCATTCCTGCAAGATAAAACAACTTCAAGTTCTAAAAAAGGATAACAAAACAAATAGATGGTTGATGTACAATGACAAAGAAGCTAAGAAGAATTGATAAGAAACTAATACTAGTTCAAAAATTAATTACTCTACATTTACAAGGATTTATACCATTCTAACAAGCTCCTCCTTCAGCATTTCTGTATCAACTAATGCAATACTCAATTTGCTGGACATAACATCCAATTTAGTTTCTAGAATTTTATTTTTAACACCTGCTTCATCCTTTTCTCCAATTGTAATTTCCAAAGCCTCATTCATTGAAGCGGTATCAGTCTCCATCTTAAATGCACTGAATACAAGCTTTTAATACTCAACCTAAAATAATAAATGCGACAAACATAATGTACCAAACCAAATCAAATCTATTCACTTAATATAAGGGATTGAATATTAACCACAAGTATAAATTAAACAGACAAAGATCATAGAGAAAATAAGCTTTAGAGTTCAAAAACATTGTCCATATGCTAAGGCCTAGCTCACTAAAGTTCGTGATTTGGTGAAGCATATTAAAATGTTAAGAAACAAACCTTTGTTCTTATAGTTGCATCTCATATATTTAAAATATTACTTCTTGCATTGTTGCTGGTTACTAACTAGCTGATAAATTAACTAGCAATCGCTTAGGGCCTAGTATAAATAGAACAAAAGTAGACTTCCATATCTGATATTTACTAGCAAATTTCTTGGGATACAGCATTTGGCTTGTGCTTCAACATATTGCAATCTACTAAAGCTCGTTGACCTTACAAGCTCTTAACTTCTCGTTCATTCATAGCACTTTTACTCTAAAAAAAGGAAATGGTCACCTTTAATGAAGAAAATAATAAAAACTCAAATTTACACATCTATGGCGATAATAATTACCTCAAGCTTTACATTGTCCTCGATTGTATTCTTTAGTTTTCTTTCAATATCCTTGAATTTTGATTTTGTCTTATCAAGTTCTTTTCTCAGAGATTCTTTCTCTCTAGCAAAAGAAGAAGATGACAAGCATGACACTTCTTTTTGAAGACGATAAATCTGACAAAGGAGTTCTTCCTTCTCCATATCATCCTGAAGGCCTTCTTCCTACCGCATTGACATAGATCAAAAGTAGAATAGAAACAATATCCTAAAAAAATAGAAATGGAAAGACTTGATTTAGCTAACCATAGTAATCCTCTCACTATTTTCAAAGCAACACTTGAGCTCATGAATTTTTTTCTAATGTTGACATAGTTGGTTACCTAATAGATTCTGCATTTGAGTGATTTGTTTAGATGTGTAATTATGGTGTATTTTTGTTAGAGAAATAAAATCAAGATCATCATATCATACCTTCTCAAACTTGAATTCCTCAATTTTCTTGATCACAAACCTATTGACATAGTCATGGCCTAAAACGAGGGCCTTAAATTGTGCCATACTCTCCATGGCAATGGTCTTAAGGCTCCAAAAGCATAATGTAATATAATATGAAATTAAGCAGTTTATGGGAACCAGATTATTATCTCACAAGGAGAGAATTGAGTCGATATTCAAACTAAAATAAATTGGTTTTTTTGTTTAAGGATAATACAAATACAATGATCAACATGTTAGATTTTTTCTTTAACAATGGTAATGATCAAAATGTAAGGTTTGTCATATAGCCCATATGAAGAGAGTAATAAGTGGATATAGATGTGATGATAATTTGCAAGTCAAAAAAGTAAGATTTGAATCACAATGAAATACAATAGTTAAATATCATAAGAACAATAAGATATAACAAACATATATATTACGTAGAAGAGGTGGGTTTCTTTGATAGAGCACTCCTTAGGCAATCTAGACGCATCAAATTTGATGACAAATCATTTGAACATACAAAAGACAAGTTTCTTAAAATCAAGTCATTTCCATTAAACATATTAGTAGAGCATAAGCTAAAAAAATATGAAAGAGACTAATCTGAAAGTAGTCGATTGGGAATGTCAAAGTAGGGCAAGCATGCTTCAATTATATGCAATTAATTTCCCAACTTAAGCTTTTGTCGAGAGCAAGGAAAATGACAAACAAATTCTATAGGAAACTGACCCATCAAATTCTATCCTCTTTCTTCGTTGAGCTCTCATTGGCTTCCTATGAACAAAAGACATTTCAGTATTTAAAAAAATCTAGTCAAGCAAATTAAGGTAGCACAACATTGCTCAAGGCATTCTATTCAGTCTGTTTATTTTTCAACTCCATTTGACAGTGTACAGGCTGTGGATGAATCATTTGGTATTGAAGCACCAAATTGGACATATATGGCCAAGACTAAAAGTTCACGAAGGAAATGAGTAAACAACAATACATGATGGAGATTCCAACCAATCATTGAAATAATAGTTAGCATAGCTAATGCAAACCGTTCAAAGCATTGCATATATGGTTACAAAGCAATAACTTTTCATGATAAAAGCATCATAATATAGAACCCCAAAAATACATCACCACCAAAGTTGAATGCAACAATTCCAAGAGGGGAAGGTTATGGTTGTCTAAGCCTAATGAAGAATATCAAAGAAGTTGATCTTTGTTAATCTATGCCCTCAAAATTCAAAGAACAACAAATATTCTTAAAATTTGAGGCCAAGCTCAATTTGCAAAATTATGATGAAAAATGAATGCCAATGTAATACTTAGGACTGAAGAAAGTAGAAAGTGATCATCAAACAATGAATAAATCCTAAACGGTTGCTAGATGGAGTTGCACAAAAAAAAATAGTCCCAAATCAAAAAGATCAGAAAATATTTTGAACTACACACATAGAAAAACTTTCTACATCTTAGCAACCTCCTCCTTGAAACTCCTCATAGATTCTCCTTTATAAATTCTCATCACAATCTCCACCTTTCCCTAATTTTAGGTCAATCTCTCCCTTATTGTTTATCTTGAAGCTATTACTTTGTTTTTTCTTTAGCACCCAATTGTACCACAACTCCTGACCTTATTCAATAAGGATGAAAAACAACATCAAGTGGAGGAGAATAGGTCTATTACCATATAATTTAAAATAAACTATTTTTCATTTAGCATTACATTATTATTTTAATTTAAGTTCATATACTGAGTTTAGTCCTTAATCCAAAAAAATTCCAATTCCAATAAAATAATAGCCTAGGATTTGCATTTGTGAGACCTTTCCAAATCTATATTTTTAAAATTTAAGTCATTCATTATTGACATAAAAATGTCACACACTTGTCACCAATCAAAATGCCTACTTAAAACTAAACAATTAATCTCATATAACATACAAAATCATATTTAATCATATTATTTCAAGCAAATACATTGGACAAAATCATTTTTAAAAAGATTATTTTGAACCTAAAAAGATAATAAATAGCCAAGTATGAAATCAGACATAGAGAAGTTCATTCAAGAGAATACATTCTAAAGCATTACAAAACAAATCGATATAAAGTAAGGTCTATACATAACACCACCGATACCTAATCAACAATAGAAGACCATCTTAATGGATTTTCTTTGAGGCTTATCGGTGATAAGATGGTTTTAGCATTTCTTATTGCGATTAAGAAAACCATTCTAAGATGATAGAGTGCAAATAGGATACCAAGGGTTAAACGTAACACATTTTTCTTAATGAAGGTATGGATGCATCTTGAGTTACCAATAAACACTATTTGGAATTGAAATACTCATTTTATAAGAAAATTGACAACTAGACAATGGTCATTAACTTAGTAAACATGACTCCAATGAAAGGATATAACTCCTGCCACTCAAAGACATTAGATCATAATCTATTGTGTGCCTAATTTTCATTAAATCAAACAATCCATGTTTCAATTATTTAGAGCTCTTGGTGGTGTGTCTAATATATCTACCATATAGACCATTCAACTTGGATTTTAGAATAACCCAAACCAATAGAGTTCATAGTATTAATATAATAGAAGGTATAAAAGATTATCAAGAATATTTGAATAGTTCAAACCACTTGAAGATGTAGTTGAAGCTCTTCCAACCTCAGTAAAAAAAAGAGACATGATATGCACAAAATGAACACATCCACAAATCAATTGTTTGGAGCCCATTTAAGGTGTGTCTACTATATCTACCATAGAACCCACTCAACTTAGATTTCTCAATAAACCCATCCAGTAAAAACAAATAAAAGGAATAAAAGATTATTAGGATAATTTAAAAAATTCAAATTGCAATAGTACAAAAAGAGAAATGATATGCATCATCAATAAGAGAATTTTAGGAGATCTAGCATGGTTTTATATAATAAAAGTATAATTAAGTGCCTAAGAAAGTCAAAACCATTTTGATATATATCATTTTGAATCATAACGAAAATCACTCAACATTTATTGGCTAAGCCAATTGCCATAAAGAGAAATCAATACTAATAAATCTTGAGAACTTAAAATTAAATGGCATTCAATAATTGATAAGGAATTTCATGACATATTATCTCCTAGGTATGACTTGTCATGGGAACGAGAATTCAACTATCAAAGTATATGATTTTTGAGAATTATTGAACAACTCCTAGATGAGGGACATAACTCCCACTTTACATCATCTGAAATGCACAAATGCAATAAGCGACTAATTAAGAATAATTTGGAACAAGAAAAATATGAGTTTTATTATCTCACTTTTTCTATTTTAAAATAACCAAAAGACTCCCAAAAAAATCCATTTCTACAAAAAAAATATTCAAAGAGACTTACATCCTTTAAAAAAAGGACAAATGATCAAGATAACGACAATAAAAGTAAACAAGACTATCTTGACATGTCCCAACGACATTTTTCATATGTTTAATGACCTTGAAGAAAAGTTCTGCAAGCCACCAAAGGTATTAACCCATGAGGAAGGGATACAAAAAAACCTTGAGAGAGTATACACACATTGAAGTTTGCCCCAAACTTGAGATAATGAGCTGAAGCATAGAGCCACTTGTGATGATGAGCTTGAAAGTTTAAGACACATAAGTAACAAGAAAGATGTTCCACCAATGGTTCTCAAAGATTTCCTCAAGAATTGCACTCTAAGATTGGAGATTTCATTAGAAGAGGAAAGAAGTAGTGCAATTTGTCATGAGAAGCAAAACTACAAAACTTAAATAGAGGTGGTGCAAAACCTCTAAGAGAAAGCCTTTAGGAAATCTAGCAAAGATTTGAGGACCAGGTCTTGAGGTATTTCTGCAATCCAAGTGCCAATCTAAAAAACAAGAATTCTCAAGAAATTTTATAAGATGTTTTCCAAATTAATCATAAAAGCAATAACCAAATAAGAGTAACACTATTTTTAAACCAAGCAGAAGCATCCCATCAATTAACAGATATGATAAGATTTTTAAATAAATTTAGCACCACTTTAATTTGAGGTTTTTCTTTATACAATTAATAAGAGTTGTACTATAATATATACTAGGTAGTATTATATGGAATCATTAGTGATTTTCATATGCTTGTGTTTTAAAACGAAGCAATAGAAGTAAGGAAGCATAACCTTCAATTACCAATTTTTGTTCTACTTTCTCTCACTTTATCTCTCTCAATCTCTCTCTCCCCCACCCGCCTCTCTTGCATGATTGCCCTTGATTTATTCAAGGAAAATCCTTTGAAATTCCTCATATAGTGACTAAATTCAATAACTAGTATGGGTTGTGTATGGATCAAGTAGATTAATTTAGCTATGGTATGTGCCATCATTGCAAAGAATTGGACTGCAATGGTCATGAAACGTTGCTATGTGATGCACTAGAAATTGTTGGAAGAAAGGGTTTACATAGTTTTCATTTATATTAAACCAAAAGGCAACCACTGACATTATATTAATGTTAATCACAAATAATTAGACAAGTCTCAAATTTTCCTAAGCAAAAAGATAAAAAACTTCATTCAACAAGTTGGAGGTAGAAGTACAAGATAATATAAGAAGCCTTTCCCATACAAATAAGGTGCAAGAATTGATGTAAAAGGAGCATTTGTATCTCCATTACCATACAAGCGACGCATACTCATAATTGTGAAGTATCTTGATGATTTATGAAATCACCCTTAGTAGCTAAAGGGATAATAAGAAAAATGTAAGTTAAGTCAAAATACAATTTGATTAATGAAAACTTGTTATAAATATTTCCTTGCAAAGGTGCATCCACCAAATAGATTATGTCATAATACCAACTTAGGGATGATAACATGACATAGTTTTCGAGTAAAACAAATATATTCACCAGCTTCCGTATCTACTACAGAACTTCTCTTCAAATGTAGCCTAGTAAGGTACTTCACTTCTAACATATATTTTTTTTGAAAACAACCATGAATAGGACAACAATTGCAATGGTTGCCATGATTCAACCAAAACCAACATTTTCTTGAAAATACATGCCAAAATTAATCATTTCAATGTTGAAAAAATGAGATAAATCACTAACGAGAAAACGATATATGCCATATCTATTACACAGAACACAAATAAGCTTAAAAAGAAGCAAGAATTACTAGTATTATTATGGAAAAGAAGGAGACAAGCTGCATGAAGTCTTTCGGACTGGCTAAATGATTTTCAAATGAATCTTTTAAAAGGCCAAAGTGCAAAGAAAGTTCTCTAACTTAATCAAAAAGCTTCTAAGTCACTGACTAACTCCTAAAATATGACAAGTTAATTGTTATTTCTTTCCTTTTTTCACACCGAAGAGAACCCCGAAAGAGGTTTTGAAAGCCAAGCAAATCAGAATAGCTAGCATATATGTTTTTCCAAAATTAAGATTTCAAAGTTTCATTATAAAACAGAAATAATAAAAAGGAAATGTTATTTACCTAACAAAAGAAGAGTGAACAATGCATTGGAAAATTCTTGGAGAGAGGATTGAAAAACAAGTTCATCATAGACTACTCTTGTAACTTTTTGAGCATACCTGACTTTTCGTTGTAAATAAAAGAGAAGAACAAAAATTATGGGAGTTAATAATAGTGCATTGAAAACAATTTAAAAAACATTAATTGAGTTCAATTATTTTACAAATCATACAACTAAAAAAATTTTATTTAAAATTTTCAATTAAAAAAGATTGAATGAAATGTCACAATTAACATCACCAAAATGTTATTCTCCTTTAAGAAAATAACCTCTAGAACAAAGTAAACAATCCAAATGAAATGAAGTTCAAGCTGAAGTGTCATTATTATGCAACACACAGTTCTCTTGAAATGTATTTAAAATAAAAAACTTCATCTATGTAGCAAACAAGACCATCTGAATATAAACTTGTGGTTAAGTTGTACTGGAAGTTGGCAGTGCACTATTTTCAAGCAGAAAGAGAAATTTAAATGTCTACAGATATGTGGTTGATGATTAAAAATAAACGAAATAATAAGGAGAGATACATCCAGACATATATAGAGGGATTTAAGAATAAAACAAGATGCTAAGCAAGCTCTACCCATAAGCCATTTGTCTATTTTTTGCTTTTTGATGCCAACCATTGCTTTGCTTCTACATTGTAACCATCAGAGAAAGTTAAAGATGTCCTAAGCCATTACCAAGTTCTGTCATCCATTCTTTTCTTTCCTAGTGTTGTAGATGCTCCAAATTATTTAACATGTTTTATTGAACATCCTCCTAGTTTGTTTATTTAATGTCAATTATTTGATAGTTTAAGATCATATTTTATGGTTTTATGTCATTGTTGTTATTTATATGTATGGATTCTGTAATAAGTTTGCATTTGCACATAATAGTTTTTAATATTTATATAATAAGTACAAGATAAAGTGTCATTATTAATGCTATTTATGTTAAGTTTATTGAAGATTACGAGTGACTGCAAGACAAATTATGATTAGGAGAAATCACGTAGATCTAACATCACTCCATTTGTAGTAATAAACAATCACAAACATTGACATTAAACTTTCAAATAATTAAAATGGATTTCAAAGTTCAAAAAAGGAATCCTTAATTTATTTGTTAGATCTATATTTTTAGAACATATTAGACTAAATTAGTTAAATAAAAAAAGAAAAAAATATAAAATAAAAAGGGATTTGATTGAATAGGACTATCGCTAATATGTTAGAGACTTCAATTAATTAAGCAGTTTGCCTAGCACTTTTGCTATGAAACAGAGTCCAAGCATAAAGCCAAGCATAAACTCATAAATAAATCATGATATTCATTAAACAATGCACCTACTACAACAAACAGAATTGCAACAAAAAAACATACAACTTCACTCTTCTCCCTAAAGCAAGCATTCTATTCAGTTGCAAAAGTAACAACAATGTCCATGTTCATTTGTAGTGAAGTCTTCTCCATTTCTAATGATTCAGTCTACATAGGAAGAATATTTTAATACATTAATAATAAAAAAAACTATGTTCAATGGAACATTTTGATTGGTAAGAACTGCTGATTGAGCTGTTTGATGACAAAAATTGCTTCAGTTTCTTGTTTAGTAAGAATGTAATGATCTGGACACACAAATTACTTTAAATAACATGTTGAAAAAGTAGTAATTTTTTTTGTAGGAATTGATTCTAATTCTTTATAGTTTTTTTGGTGATATTTGATGTTCACATCCTTAAAAATCATCAAAAAAGAAACACATTGCTATTTGTTCACAATAGGGCATAAGAAACAGCTTACAATGGAGGCAACAGAAAGATAAACACCTTGCTATCACTATTTATGGAAAGCTCACGAAATTCAGGCAGCTTTCCTGAAGATTGCTCCTCTTAATAAAATGTAATAAAAACCATTATTTGCAAAGTTTCTAGATTCTGAATGAGAGAAAGGAGAGAGAGAGTGATTGTGGGGGGAAGGTAGAATACATACTGAATTTAGGCTATCTATATTTTGATGAGTTTTCTTCAAACAGGCAACATTTAGCAAAGCATGCTCATCAGGAAGAAAAAACTCCTCAGCCTTATCAACACAATCAGCAATCTAAAGTAAACAACTTCCCAAAAGTAGGGTATCCCCATTCAATGCACAAATTTCCTGCATAAAATAGCTGAATGGAAGCCGAATGTAAATTCTAGCCTCTTTAATTGGCTCCACACTGTCAGCTTCAACATTTAACTTAGAAGGTAACTCTAATAGGGACACATTTTAGAAGGCTTGTCACAAAGGTATTGGGTTTGTTTGTTGTCATTATTACCATTTAACAAAGGGCCAAAAAAGTTTATTTTAAAAGAAATTTTAATTTTTTTTATGAAATGTGGTTGAAAAATTATTCTTGTAATAGGTTTTAATATATTATGTGTAAAGATTAGATCTTTTCATAACATTTTCAATAATATGAGAAAAAAAAGACAATTATGTCCATTTTTTTATTGCAAAAAATAGATAACACTGGCCCTAACACGAACCTTCAAAAATATTTCTCAAAATGCATTACGAATATAAGTACAAAGCATAAGCTAACAAACCCATTGTTTTATGAACAAAAATGCTCCCCAAACACATCAACAAAGATATTATACTAATACCATCTATTATGTTAAAAATGCTTATAGCTTCATGAATAACTACCACAACTAATAAATTCTCTAGTGAAAAAAAATGTCTTATTTAAGATTTAAGGTATGTCAATATGATTGCCATATGATTGTATTGTGATATGGTCTCAATGCAAGATAGTTAAATTTAACATAAATAGAATAAATATTATGAAGAATGAGTGACTACACTTTAGAATATGAGTACAAATAAGTATATTTAAGGGAAGGTTGGCCAGTGTTTTAGTAATTGAGAATAAGCTTAGAGAAAATAGGTGTTGATGGTTTGGAAATGTTTAACCTTTTAGGAGATGTGCTATTAAAATTGTTTCATATGAATTGAAAAATAGAAAAACAAAACAGACATAAGAAAAAGATAATTTGAGAAGAGAAAAAGTTGGTTGAAAAATTACATTAAGGACTTGTAACCTAAAACAAAATGTTTTTGTTTATATTGGTTTACAAGTTTGGCTTAACTAGCTAGAAGATAGTAGTCTAATTTTTTATTCTTGAACTACACTTTCCTATTGAGATCTACTGAATAATTATACAAGCACCTAAGACTTATATTAGAATATTTGAATGATATTTAGTGGGAAAAAAGAGTCAAGAATCTCATTATAACATTTAAAAAAATTATGAGCTTAGAAGCTAATTTTGAAACTTAAAAAACTTGAAACTTTAGCCAAATTTCAAATGCCTACATGCAATTTGTCATTTAAAAAAAGGATGTTCCTTAAGCATCAAGAAATTATGATTAAGTTGTATAAGGTGAAACTATATATTGCTTGTGACCTTTAAAAAGATGTTGTACACAGTTCTTCACTATAATTTCTTATTTATACACCATTCTTCACTCTAATTTTTTTGTTATTGTCCATCCCTGGAATTGAAATTAGAAGAAGAAAGAAATGAGAATAGAACTCTATGTAGTTGAAGACATTTGCATTACTAGTGCATAGAGGTGCTTAACGATTTGGGCTTCTATATAATCCAAGAGTTCACTCAATAATATTGTATTTTAAAGAAAGTCAAATAAATAAATGCCAAATAAGAATTCCCTATAAGAAAAATATGCCACTAAAGTTTATTTAATCTTATTTACTTTAATCAATATTGAAAATACTTAAGTATAGGAAAAAAATCAATGGTCATGTGATAATTAGCATTTTTTAGAAATTAGTCTTTTTCATATGAGATTAAAGGGATAATGTATATATTCTCACCAAATAAATGGAATTACTTTTCTAAACATTTGAAACATATGGGCACTTTGAAAGAGAATTTAACTACATTCGCATCACTAAACAATCTAACAAGCACATGCTCCTCCGAGTTAATAAAGAAGAAAATTTGTCAATGACAACAAGCACAACTCCAGATTGACTTGACCATGAAAGCTTATAAGCCACCTTGCTCCAACGTGGAAGAAATCAACAAAGAAATAGTTAGTATCCATAACATCCAACCCTTTATGAAAGGAAAAGGGAAAATTTCCAATGTAGCAATTAATCAAAAAATCTTGCCAATGAAATTAGAATGATTAGAAACCTAAAGAATGCAAAAATCAAATATGGAGGAGCAGTCAAAAAAAAATGACTATAACTGTGTTTGTATCAAAATTCTGAGGAAGACAACATTACTTCTTTTGTTGCAATTTTTCAAAATTGTTTTAATGTGCATGCCAATTGAGATCAATGACCACAAGGTGTGATCATCAGATTTAAAATTGGAATCAGTAGTGCAAGGAAAAACTCCTAGTAGTCTTCTAAATGAATGAATATAATGATAAATAGCCACACAAAAGAAATTTTTAGTCAATAAATATATGCTTAAAATAAGAAAAACTTTCTAGAGGCCAAATTACTCAATACTTTGTCACTAAGGTAGGTCATAAAATGATGGAATTAGTCATACTTTTAGTAATACTTAAAGATGAATAAAAAAACTAATGTATCGATTAGGTAATAACTAGATGTTCAAGCCGAAAAGAGATAGGGACTAACACTGATTTTATCAAAATACAAATCACTTGTGATAGAGAAGGTAGTCAATGGCTTCATTGGTAGTTGGATTTCACTCAAGGTATTGTTAACGGAGAAATGGTGATCGAGTGGATCATTAGCATGCAATGCTTAAAGATATTCAGCAACCATTATGAGGATGGCCTAAGAGAACTCCATTTGTTGTTATAAGAGTTGCAACAACCACTTGCAAATGTAGGTTAAACATAACCAATTGCTTCACAATCAGGGTTGAAAAGGTCTTGGCTTAAGAAAAGGGCATAATCTCCTAATGCCCTTCAGTCCATCTATTATTTTTATAGATAATGCTAGAAAGATATTCAAGTAGTCTTTTAGAATTTCTTTGATGCTACTTAAAACTTAACAAAGATTTAACTACACTTGAGGCAATAGAAAATTGGTCAAACTAGACTTAAGAATTAATCCAACAAGATAATAGCTGAAGGAGTTTTTTATAACTTAATCTTAGAATAAGGAAAAACCAAATCAACAAGGGTAAAACACACTATCTAAGTAGAAGCATATAGTTTAGGAGGCCTAAACCATTACAAGGGACAAAGTAATGGTGTTAAATGAGTTAAGGTCTCTAATTAAACCCAAGACCAACTCAATCAAAGTCTATTTTAAATATAATTAAATTAGCGACTTGGATAAATTTTCATAAGCTTATTAGTGGTAGCTAGGTTCATTTAAGTTTATTTTGATCTTAATTGACAATTAAAATACTAAAAATATAAAATAAAGATCACAATTGGCTATAATATGATTAGTTGTTTCTAAACATTGATTTGTTTAAATTGAACTAGTTAGATAATTTGGCTATTCTAATCTAATAAATAGTATAACCTCCCTTAAAATATATAAGAATTCTAAAATGGCCATTAAACAAATACAAGTATCTCAATAAACACATCCAAGGCTATGGCCTCAAATTCATAGGAAAATAAGAGAAACATTATTGAGAAAATATCAAAATGGTGGTCCCTATCCTTGAGAAAAATAATTAGAAAAATAGAAGAATGGCTTTTATGACTTAGAAAACTCTTGAGAGTGTATCCTTTAATGACCTTTATTTTCTCTATAAATAAGAAGCAATTTGCAAAAGTGGACCTTTCATGGGCTTGATGTTGGCTTCACAATCATTACACAAGGATAATGACTTGTTATGTATTGATTTAACTAAATGAATTCATAATGAGAACTAAACAAATCAGTATAAGTGTTGACATAAAACATATATTAGTAACTCATAAAGTGGATGCTAGAACAAATATGGGCAGTAGATCGTTACTAAAGAATAAAGCTATTGGACATGCAAGAAGTAAAGTTGAGATGATATTGCCAAGAGCTAATGGCAAAATAAAATATCAAAAGGGCATTTGTTTAAGCTATATTGGCATACACTATAATATTATTAAAATATAGTAGATGCATTATTTGATTACATCTTTAAATAATATTATTTAAAATTGTAATTGTATTTTGCAAATATAAGTGACTTCTAGATGATGAACAACTTCATATTAATAAAAATAATAATAGATTATTTAGATAACATTCTGCTAAACAATAAAAAAAGATTGATAAATTTTAGGTAACATTAACATCTATATAGCATAATGATTTAAATGTCAATACTATATAAATAATACTTAACCAAATGTCTCCTAAAATCAATGTGTGTTTTTCAATCATACTATTTCAAGATATGGCACGTCATGCAAAATTAAAAGTGGCCTAAGATAAACTTAGCACACACTTTGCTTATCAAGTACGTGATAATAAAGAACCCAATTAGCTCCAATGGATTAGTTATTTCCAATAAGAATGTGATACTTGACATGGAAGCACAAATTGATATCCAAAGAAATCCTTCTTATATTCTCATGTTCTTATATGACAAATGCAAGGCATATCTTTTTCTTGCAAAGAAGGGGAAATGAAATGATGTCAAATAATTAATAGAATTTATTACATAATCTTAGAAATATTACAATCTAGAATAAATAAATCATAAAGAAGATAACATAAATGAAGGCTAAAATTACTGTAATGGATGCATCAACAAGCATTACCTCATTAGTCATTTTCTTTTGAAAAGCCAAAGGCGTCTTGTCACTTGCATCCTTGCCTGTAACAAAAAAATCATTAATTAGTTAATAATAATAAAATAATATCTTTAAAGATAAAGTATAAAAATGAAAAATGAATAAGAGGAAATGAAAAATTGTCAAAATATGAAGCCAAGTTCTTATAGGGGCATGATAGGCATAGAAATTGTAAAGAACAAATAAAAATATTGCATGATTAGAAGATTAAACAAAAAGATAAATGAATAAATTAAAATTGAAATGTATATACATAACCAACAATACAGCAATCACTTACAATGCAATGAACTCAAAAAATTGCAAGGAAAAAATGGCGACCCTTCACAACATATAAAAAAAGACAATTTTCAGTTATTTGGCACGAACTTTCTAAGCAAGTTTTATAACAAACTTCATGTTATCATGAAGGTATTACCTTTGACAAAAGCTACTTACAGCAATTAGAAAATGTTAGGAAGGATGAGGAGATATCTATTGGCCAAAAGTTTTGTAAAGATCTTATAAACAAAAAACAAAATAGAGATTGGTCTATCCTCTAAGATTGATTGGCCAATAATTGTCTTTGCAATAAGCATCACATTTAAAGCACAAATATTGGTGCAAACCTTGTCATAAGAAAGGCCTAAGTTAGAACCATAATGAAACTCCTCCAAATGACATCCAAACTATCCATGAAGAACTCAACAATGAACCCAACTGACTAGATTACTGCAAATTCAAAAAAGGATTATTAGTTTCAAGAATCCCATGAAGATCAATGTTTCAAAAGCCCATTGATTAGAGATCATCAACACAATTGAGCATGAAGCGTAAATTAGAGCCCAAAGTAGTCAATGAGGATGTCAACAACAAATGGTTGTATTCAATCATCGAGACACCAATAAAAAGAGTCATTCCAAGAGAATTAGATTTTATCCTATATTTTAATCACCTTAAAATAAGTTCAAGTTGTTTTCTTCAACATGCAACCAACAAAACATGTTGAGCAACCCACAAGACATAAACTTGTTAAAGCTAAGGATATCAACTTGATGTTGTATTTCCTTATAAAGCAACAAATAATTCAAGGAGAAGATGCTCTTGTGGAAAAGAAAAAATCAATCATTTCTTCAAGGGATCTAGACCTTTTTTAGAACATGCAAAAAAATTTGATCTTGTTGAGCTTGGATAAGTAATGCTGAGGGCCATCTAACAAGGTAAAATCCATTAGTAATACTATAACATGTTTAAATTTCAATAGTTCGTTCAAAAATTCTTGAACTTTAAGAAGATTCCCCTTAGATTTAGACACACGAGAAATTATACAAGTTAAGTAATTAGAGATGGGGTTTAAGGAGAACCACACAAAGAAATTTGGGAAGACCATCATCAATCCTCATTTAGCAGAGCTCCAGAAAGCTTAGAATGGATTGGATTCCTTAAACAATTGTTGAACAAAATAACGGTGGGGCCGAAGCGAGGAACATCATCCACCATAATATTTATAAGAAGAATTTCTTTATTTCTCATTTGATTCCTTCCCATTAGCTCCAATTAAAGGAGGTAAAACCACTATTCATACCAAGAAGTTATCTTAAATTCCAGGTCATCGTAAGCATAAGTAATTAAAAAACCTCGAGCAAGAGGCCTAAGATCTAACCACCTAAGTAATTAGGATTGTGATAATAACCTTTATTATGAAAAAGCTTTAAATTATGAAAAATGCTATAGAATTCAACATCATCAAGTTGATCCCAAGTAATGCCATATTCGTATACTTAAAGGATTTAAGTTGATCTTTACATTCAATGATCTTGGAGCTATCATGCCAACATGTAACATTCAAACAAGGAAAGTTTGAGGTTCTATTCATTTGGCTAGAGAGGAGAATCATTAATTCTCGAGCAAACGAAGGGAAGAGGAACCACCACTTTTTAAGGGATGATGGGCTTAATTGTGTAAGATTGAGTAACAATCAACTTCAAAGGATAAATCATATAACTAATGACTATCACCATATGACAAACTCAAGATTAGATGATCTCTCAACATAACCAATGGTATCTATAACGAGATGTTACGTGTGATTAATGGCATGGATTCATGTCAAGTACAATCACCACCAAATTGACGAAGTTATGAGAATCCATTCCCCACACGTCAATAGTGTCTTGCTCTAGCTTTCCATGCCATGGCCTCAAAAAGATGCATTTATCCTAAGAACTAGTATTTTAACACAATGCCAACTCTAAGAAGATGTGAACTCCACCATGCTGGCATAGTTAAAGTTAAGTTGCCATAGAAGGTTTTCTTGGAAAATGAATTAATACTTTTAGAGAATTGCAGATGGCTTTGGAATAAAGTTTCATGTAATAATTTGTTAAGGCAAAGATTAAGAGGGGTGCAGCAAACATGAGTGTTGTATGTATAAGAGGGGAGGTAGTTGAAGTGATTGCAACATGAAGGGCAACAGAAGTGGATGCTAATGCCATGCTTCTGGGTTGAGAGAGTGAGCACCACTTGTGCCTAATTTGTTCATTTAGAAATGTCAGTCCTAGCCTTCATCCTGAGATGAAGGTTTTAGTAGGAAGCTGGATAGGGAAAGAGCATTGTATAGAGGACAAAGGAATAACAAGACAAGGAGATAAGGTTTTGAGAGGCAAAGAAATGATGTATGGTACAATACCAAGCAAATCAATGGATGCTTGACGAGGACAAGGATGAACAAAATTGAACAATGATAGCTAGTGTTGAATAAAGAGGTGAGCATGTCCACCAAAGAGGCATTGTGAAGATGATAGAGACATCAAAAGATAAAGTTGATGAGAAGAAAGAAATGAAGCATAGAGTGAAAGAACAAAAAGGCATGAAAAAATGGTGCAACACAAAAGGATGGAATGCTGCCATGTATAATGTCAACAAATTGACATAGATTAAAGCGGGACCATATAAGAATAACAATGATTTAAGCAAGATGAGGTACAAACACTGACAATCTTAAGCAAGCGAAAGGTACGTACTCCAAGCCACTGTGACATACAAAACTCATTTTAAGTTGTATCCATATATAGGAAATAAAAATTATTAAAAATAATTTTTAAAATGGAGAAAGATTATTATGAAGTTCGAACAAGTACGTCCATAATGTTTTTATTATTATGAAAAGTAGTATAAATTATCTGTCCAAAATTTAGGAAATATGCAACTAAAGAAACGACACTTCATAAAGTGCTTATCATTAAACAAATATAGTTATAGCTTCAGAGTAATTTGCTGTCAATTTCCATCAACTATGAAGCATGAACCAAATCCAAAAGTAAACAATCAAAAGGATTTGGAAGCTCCAACTAATTTCCAAGTATTCAAGGTACCAATCAGATGATCGCTTTCAAACTCATTGAATCCAGAATTGATGAAAAAAATCAAAGGAAATATAAAATGATGAAAAAATCTTTGACAAGTGTTATAGATGCAGGGGGTGCCCATGAGTAGATGGACTAGAACAGGTGTAGAATTTTAAATTTTTTATCAAAATCGCATCTTTTTGGTTTTATAAAATAAATATTATACACAAACCTTTAAAAAAATTTATGATTAGAATGTAAGAAATAAATCATAACTTTTAAAAAGTAAAAAATTGAAACATTTAGGGAATTCTAGGAATTAGAAGTTCATGAATTCAAATCCACTTGAGTTGATTCTTAGAGAATTCAATCATTTTATGAAAAAGATCCTCCAGTCCTTCACCTTGTTCCTTTGATTATTGCCATTTTCACACTTTCACTTCGACCATTGCTATTCTGAAAAGAAAGGTCTACTAATGAGGGCTAAGATGAAAATACATTGCAGACAAATCAAGTACTTCATTAAATTCAACATGAGTTCATTGTATAAGTGCTACTGATTTTTTTCCCTTCAACACATAGAACTTGATAAGGATAGCATAAAATGATTTAAGCCTACACAAGTTAGTGGCTTAATCATGACAATACTTTTGGCCAAAGCTTATAAGGTGCTAATTAATTTATTTTACATCTACTGTGTTAGGCATCTTTCATGACCTTAATAGCCCATCCTTATTATTTTAACTATTATCAGGTCAATTGCAAGGGATGTATGGGAAATCATGCAGTAAATTCCTAAATAAAATTAAATCTAATAAATTTGATAAGGAACTTGTTTGAGGGTGATGTTAGAAATCATGGTACTATTTTCATTTCCAAAAAGAGAAGGTTACAATTTGTTAGTTAAGTTGCTATCTCGATATAGTACATCACAACAAGATCATAATCTTCAATGAGAAACAACGAGCGAGCCATGTCATTGACAAGTAAAAATATAATGATTCAACATACCCCTAGCTTTCAACACCATTGCTTAGATTTTTTAATTATGGTACCAAGGTCATCAAGTGCTTATTTATATTTCAGCATACTCCCAAGTGCACACCTTTTACACTGACTATAATAGCGTATTCTGATCCAACAAGAGCCACCAAATTCTATCAAAAAGAAAATGAAAAAGTTTTTCAGACCATCAGGAATTATTCCAAAAAGAAGCATAAGAGATAAAAAACAAATAAAAAAACGTGATTAATTTGTCGCAAAAAAAGCCAAACCATAATAGGTACACGAACAACATCAAAACAAATAATTTAACTGCCTTCTCCACTCCTCTCACTGCTTTAAACAATCCAGAATTAAATTTAAGATGCTTAAAAAAAAGTTTGACAGAAAGCACGATAACAAACAAATGTACAAGCTATGCCAAACTGTCGATAACAAACAAATATACTGTAAAGGTTCATGATTGTCTCCAAAGTGTCGATGAACTGTAAAGCAAAAGAAATTGTACCCTTAAGTTTCAATGCTACTACGATATAACTAAAATGAAGAAATGGCATTTTGGCCTAACATTCACCAATTTCCATGAGTTGAAGAACTTGCTTGGGGGAGGTAACAATCTCCTCTTTCAAACTAAAAACATATACGCCCCTCTTAATAAATAAGGTAGAACCTATCATTCAAATAAAAAAAAAGTTCATAACGATGCAACTGAGAACCATATTGAACAGATTGGAAATATACATGATTTGTGAATTGGCAACTTTTGATGCCCAAGAGCCAACAAGTCTTTGATCTCCTCATTGTATAAGTTACTCAAATAAGGAACTATCTATCCACTTTCTAAATGACAAAAAAAAATAAAGCTAAAAAGCTATGCAGACAGTACAAGATTAAACTAATTTTTAAGTAAACTTTTATTCCTTTTATAGATGAAACATTAAGCTAATAATTACAAGCAGATCTATGTGTGGCTGATGAAAAACATTTTTAATAGTCAGGGACTTCTATGCAGTAAACGAGGACATGGATGTTAAACTATTTCATTGGTTCAAAAAGACAAGTATAAAAAAATCCAAAAATTAAGATAAAAAATAATCCCCTAAAAGGAATGCACTAGAAAAATATAAAAAAGAATGACAATAAATTATGAAAAAGTATTCACAAAAAAAGGTTGGAAGGATTTATAGTTGTTGAGGTAAACCACCTCCAGAATAATTTTGAAAAACACATGAACAGAAAGCGGTACGATTCCTGGTTAATTGGCAGATCCTCTCATGGTATATGTCGAACCACTACATGTTTGTCCTTATGCAAAAACTATGCCTATTAGCAAAACATTTTACCGATAAGAAATAGGAAGTAAAACAATTATTACTCAAAATTCTATCTACAACAAATACATTTAACCAAATTCAACCATTGGAAAAGAAGGAAAACCATAAACTGAAATATAAATTTAAGAAAACTATACCTATTTGAGTACATCAAACAAGAGGAACATTTATAAAAATCAAAGAATCAAATTTCATTACTTAAAATTCTTAACTTCAAATATCAAAGTTTGCAGACCAATCCAAAGAAACATTTTGACATATTCTGCAAAGCAAAATACATATGATCTGATCTATAACCAAAAGTTCTTTCAAAACATCACTATTCAATTGAAAATCAAAATAGAATTTAGAGAGGACTTTTATATAATTTTATTAGTTTAAGCTATAATCCATATTCAAGAATGACCAGCAACTTAGAACATATAACCTCCGCTTTTCTAATGTTCCTTGAAAAATATTAGCACTCAAAAGTAAAACATCTATTTAATAAAACTACAACAGAGAAGAAAAGTTGGCTAATCCATGTGGAATAGAGATCAACCATTGTTTGACCAAATGACCTCAAGATATGACCTTAGCATCATAACATAGTATACTTCTTTCTTCCCTTGAGCCATCCAAACAACTTTGCCGAGGCTCTATTTTAAAAGCTTGAATGCATTCCTCATCAATGGGATTGTTTTCATCAAACATCATTTCTAAATACCTCTTTAAATTTATAATTTCAAAAGAAAAATTGTAGCATAAAATAATTTGAATGCTCCATATAATAGTTGTTTATGATTTTCTGTCAAAATGCACCCAACATTAATATTTCTAAGAACCAATGTCAAATATACTACTCTATAATTAGCATAAATTATATATCATATTTTTCCAATGTTAACATACCAACTACTTATAATTAATATGGACCATAGCAAAGAATTTAATAAAGAAGTAAACATGTGTATATATGCTTGCAAAGCTCATGTCTAATTTCTTGGTTTTGAACTACATAATATTATTATAGAACTGATACACTTTAAATGATTAAAAGTAGCAAACTAAATGAGATGAACTGGAAGGCTGTACAAAAGAGTTAGTCAATGGTGAAGGCACCCAAATCTAGAAATTGTAGATAGAACCCTTCAGAAGTTATGACTAAGATCTCAAGTAGTTAATCAAAGGTTTTTTAACTTTTGAATGCATATCAAGGATTTGTAGAGTTCAGTGACTCAGGCATTAAATTTCTAATTTTCTTTCTCTTATTCATTATGCATGGTTTTCCTTCATACTATTATTCCGTTGTTGCTGCTTTCTTTCTTTGATCTATATTTTTATATAAAATATCATCTTCGTTGTTTTTTGAACTTCTTACATGTGGTAAGTTCATGCTCTGAAGTATGGACTCAATTTTATGAAAATTTCTAGTCATAGTTATTGTTCACTAGTGTTTTCTCGAATTTTTGGAGGTCTTATGAGATCACATCACTACATGATATGGATTCTAGTGTGGCATGCTTAGTTCATTTGACAATATATGTACTTTAGTTATCTTGGATTATTGAATAAAAAAGTTAGTCCAAGACACAAGAATTAACATAGGATATTAAAATATATGTACTTTAGTTAGAAAGATGATGGAATCTTTGAATATAATTATTCAATAAAAGACAAATGTTGTAAAAAGCTAAGTAGATATGAGACAAAACAAAAGAATTTAATACTTTAGGATTTAAGTTTTGACAATTAGGTTAGACACATAATAGAAATAGAATTATCATAATTTTGAATAAAAATTTAAAAGGTGTAATAGTTGTTATAAGGATTAGTGAAAGGATCATAGCTTCAAAGATCATTATAACAAAGCAAGCCATAAATGTTGGTAATGACCACTTTTAAAAAAAGACTAAATATGTTATGAAAAAGTTTAGATTGATTAGAAAAAGTTAACACTAAGCATCCATGAAAACATTTTTAATTTTAAGAGACTTAAAAAGAATTTTGGTAAAAACAAAAGTAATTTAAACTATATCTTGGTGGTTGTTGATTGGAAAAGTTAATAAAGATCATAAAATTATTTTCTATCTTACTTTAGCATATGATTTTATTATTGCTTGTATTTTTTTAAAGGAACAAAAGGAACATTATTACTTGAAAAGAAAAGTCTCTTAAACACATTGATTTTTCCTTAAAGAGGAAAAAAACTTTTAGATTGTAAACATTTTAAGGTGATACCATGAAATGTTTGACCATCAAACATCAATTAATTATCTAAGATGTCAACTTTAAAAACAACAAGAGATAAAACAAATGAATTACCCAAGAATAGAAAATATTAACTTAAAGATAAAAAAAGAAAATTATTGAAGAATAAAAGTCATAGATTTATGTTCTGGGAGATAAAGGAAAACACAAATCATATGCGATATAACATTGTCAATTATATTGGAAATACAATTGAGTTAGTGCATAGAAGATCTAAAAAGTGTGCCCAAAATAACAAATCATCTTGTTGATAGAAACAACTAGAAATTGAGGAAAAAAAATTTTCTTATAAAACATGGCTCAAGTGTATAAGTATGGAGAAGTCAAAGAGATATGTACTAGCAAGACAAAAAGACACAAAGTAATCATGCAAAGAAACCAACTTTAAAAACTTGTATTACAATTTGAAGATTAAAAAGAGAGAAAGGTATATATATTGACCTACTAAAAAAATTGTAAACCAAATATCTATGTCAACTAAAATGGATCAGGATTGTCTACCAAAAGTAATAATAGATGTTTATAATATTAAAATAGACAAGAACAAGCTAAATTCATTGGTTTTAAATAAAAATTATAACAAGAAAATTGATCAAGGGAAGTACTTTGCACCTAGACCTCAACTTATTATAAGTTGAGCTATATACTTGCTTCCGATCTTGATAACCACAAGTTAATCCTCAAGGACATCCCTTGATAGCTTATCTCTATTTGGTGAGCATGAAAAACTTCCCACTAATGATTACATTCATAATCGACACCTTAAACTTAAGTAACAATGGACTCTGACACTCCTCGATAACCAATCCATAAGGTTAGGAAGATCTCAAGACCATAGATAAGCTTCATCAATTAAGTTCAGCTAACTCTCGAAGCAACCTCTACCATGAGACATGTCATCATGCATTTTCTTCACACTTAGGCTAATTTTGTTAGATGTGTTCATCATTATAAAATATTTGAACTTCCTTAACACAATCCTATCATGTCAACCTTATATACAACATCAACAATATCAATTATATCATATACATCAAAGGCATGCCCGTTTGGCACTTGAGACATCAAGTATGGCTTTATTATATTCCAAAAAAATTGAAATCAACATAAACAAATAAGGCTAGACACTAAAATGTGCCTCTGCCGTTCAACTAAGACCGCCTTCTTAATCAAGAAGAATTTTGATTAATAACTCTCCACTAATTTGCCTTCCATCCAAATACCCATTCTTCTATAGATCATAATTGCCTTCATCTACAACTCCTTCCACTTCTTTGATTTGTCTCATCATTTCTTAAAATCTCAGCCTCCTCCTTACAATAAAGGAGCTCCATTAGCCACTACCATAAGAGGTCACAATGTTTCCTTATTGCCAATGATTCCACCATAGTCGACTGCAATGAGTTCACTTCCTTGTCCCTCACGTTGCCATTCTTCCTTTTCTTCTTCACCTCATCTTGTGAATCATCTCATATATTATCTTATAGTTTCTAATTTTCTTTTTTTATTTAATTGATTAATTAATGCTAAACTTTTCATGTGGAAAGAAAAGAAGTCTATGGTATTATTTTCCAAGTTCCATATTTATAGGAACAAATATTTAAAATATTTTGTTAAATTAATTATTTAGGCTAATAATTAATTCAATATTTAATGAAAGAACAACTAATGGTGTTATTCATGTATTTTGAATATGTTGTTAACATGAATGTTGTACTTAAGTTGCTAAAATCGATCTTCGCTCAAGTAACATTGCAAATCATTCAAATAAAATTTGTGCATTCAAGGATAATGAGTTTTACCTAATTGTGCCTTTAATTATTTAAAGCCAAAGTTACATAATAGTACTATATCACACATGGCAAGGCCTGGGTTGATTGGATATAGTTGCATATCATAGTGCAACTACAAAAACTCAATGGAATTTCAATCTAACTTCTTATACCGCAAATCCCACATTGTTTCCAAGTTTAAGACCAACTCATCACCCAACACAAATATGCCCAACGAAATAAAGCATTTATATGATTCCTTTGAGACAAGAAACGAAGTTGTTCCAACTAGCAACAAATGATTATTTGATTGAAATAGAATGTCCCCTTGGAGTATTTTATGCAAGAAATGCACAACTCATTGCTTGAAGTTGTCAACTTTTGCATTATAACCTATCAAAATACAATTGTGCTGGTTATTAAGAAAGCATTTCAACGTCTTCTTCATATGCATGATCAATAATGTTACAATTGATGTCAAAACTAGTGAAAATATTGGTGACATTCTTAAAAACTTAGTTTGCATTTATACAAACCTTTGCAATATGGACTCCCTCAAACATGGCCTTTTTTCAACCTTTTACAAAAAATTGTGAAGCACCTATAGTGATTAAGGTACTTTCACAACATTTTCTCACAATTTTGCAAGTAAAACAAGTTAGGGTAAATTGATTAGTTGATTAGAAGATTTTAACTCCGATAAAAGTTGTAAAAAATAAAGTTGGCGATGCAATTTTAGTCAGAAACCTGTCAATAAAATTAGACTCGACTTTAATGCTAATTAATTCTCACAAAAAGACAATATTTATGATAATGATTATCTCATCTCCAAGGAGAATTTGTACATTCAATGGGTAAACTTGCTACACTATTTTGGGTCGACAAACAAGATCTTCAAAACAAGATGTTTTGCCTGAAACCCACTAGAATTGACAATACTAACACAATGTTGTATGGTAATCTTATTGAACTCAGCCTAAGTAGTTGCCAATTTTTTGTGATCAAGATGTTGTTTTGAGGTTGCTTAACTAAAAAAGTCAACATTTTTACAAACTGTGATGACATATTGTGAAGAAGTGGGTTGTCACAATTTGTGAAAGAATGGAACTTTAGATTATTAGCAAAGATATTGCTTTAATTTTATGCATCATTTATGCTAAATTGGCCACTAAACCTATACATGGTGTGATACTTAATGTTGCTTGACATATGAAAGCTACTCTTATCTTAAGATGAAAAGATAGTCATTTTCAATTGGTTGATGAATTCATAAATTGTTTTTGCATGTTTTTGTATAGACACTTTGCTTGCACAGTCACGAAATCTTGAGTATCAAACAAGTAGTACCATACTTGAGTGCCCCTTTATGACTATCAAAAAAACTTAATCCTTATGTTTTGAGAATTAGAAAATATTTATTTTGAGAAAAACATTGTTTATTTTGAAAACCTTTTTATCATTTTTTTAAACCAAGACGATTGCTCAAAAAAATAACAATTTTAATTTGTTTCACAAAGACATGATTAACATAATTTAAGTAGTTCTTCCAAATAAAAATAATAATTTTATCAAATATCAAATAAATGCATATAATTATCATGACATCTCATGCATCAATTATGTGCAAGATTCTAACACAACAAAATAAGCAAAAGCAAGAAACTATAAAGCTAATATCACCCTCATTGCTCCTTTTAATTCATGTGATAATTATACCTCTCATTATTAAAGACTCTCATTAGTTTATTCATATATTCTAAAAAACCTTTTATAATCTATTTATGATTATTATATCTTAAAATCATTAATAAGTCATTTTTCATTATAATCTCTTTTCTTGAACATGTTTAAATATATTTGCAATTGATTACCATCGGAACAAATAATGAGCCAACAATCTTTCTAAGACGTGTCTTCATTTTGAAAATTTTTTTAACTAAAACAAACAAAGCAAAAAATCATGACCTTAATAGACAAAAAATATCCAAGAAAAATACAATGTACTACAAGACTGTGTCATGACATATGTTAGATCCCAATAACAAAATATATTATATTAATTGTAAGTTATCTAAAATGAAACTAATATATAAATTCAATTTTTCCATACTTTACATTAATTCTTTTTAAATTTGCTTTGTAATTATTTTGAGCATTATTTTAAACTTCCATTAGAACACAAGCCCCCTTTTAATTCAATATTTACATTTATTCAACCCTTTTTCCTTTCCATTCTATTAACAGTTATAGTTTAATCCTCAAAAGAAAAGCTAGACATTCTTTTAAAATTAGGTTCCACCTGTAAATCTATCATTAAATCAAAGTTTAATAACAAAACAAAGAGAAATATTGTAACCTTTACCCATTCATAAATAGAAATAAGAAGAAGTGATTATAAATATTGTGATAGAGTTATCTCAATCACAAATAGGTCTTGATTCAATATAATTGATTGTAGATAGATTAACAAATATATTTCTTTTCTTGTTATTAAGAAAACTTATTTAACATAAATATTGGCTCATATCTATATGAACTAAATTATTAAATTAAATGGTTCACAAAAACTATTATATTAGATGTGAAATACAACTTTACTTTGCATGTTTGAAAGATAATGGATCAATACTTTGAAGCAGGTTCAAAACTTAGCAGTCATTCATTCCCAAATAGATACAAAATAAAGAGAATCATTAACATTCTAAAAGATTTACTTAAGACTTTGTATATTAGGTCTTGGAGGAGGTTAAGAAAGTCATTTATCAATAATAATTGTTTTAATAATAATAGTTATCAATTTAATTTTTAAAATTGCATCATATGAGGCTACATATGATATAAAGCAAATGTTAACTCTATGTTGGAATAAAAGAAAAGAAAGAGTTTTATTGGATCCTTAGATTATTGAGAAAGACACAAAAGGATAAGAATTACTCAAAATCAATTAAAGATAGCTCAATATAAGAAGAAAAAGTACTTTGATGGAAAGCATTGATTAATAAAATTTCAAGAAGGATATCATGTATTTATTAAAATTAATTAAACGAAAGATATTATTAGAATTCAAAAATAAAATGAGCTAAAATCTAAATTTATTGGTCCCTCTAAGTTCTAACGAGAGTTGGAGAAGTGATATAATTGATTGTTTTGACTTTTTATATATCAAGAATTAATAATATATTTCATCTTTCAATTTTATGAAGATTCATTGTAGATCCTTGTTATGTTGTTCATTATATTGGTCTAGGTATAAATGTTTAATCAAACTTATTTAGAAATATAAGCGAAGATCTTAAACAAATGGAGAAGCTATTAAGAAATAAAGCTATTGTAATGATAAATGTTTTATTGAAATATCAAGCCAAAAGAAAAGCTAAATTGGAAGTGGAAGCATACATGATCAACTAATAGCCAAAACTTTTACAAATTTTAAGGCAATTTTTATGGAGGGTAACATTGCAACACCTCAAAATTTGAATATATAAATATATATTTATATATACTATAAATTATAAATTAAGTCAATAAATGTTTAATAATATATGTTTGAATGTAATAAAGTCATCTTTATTAAATACGATATTTATATCCTAAAATATTATTAAATTAATATAGTATTGCAAAGTATGTTATGATTTTAAATGAATTCAAAAAGTTTATTAAGGCAAATAATTGAAAAGAGCTTCTCAATAGTAATCAAGGGCAATCTGTTTACCATTTTTAAAAGTTTAAATACTTAGTAATGATTTTTTTAATATATATATATATATATTATATATATATTTAAAATTTTTTTATAATATTTTTGTAATTTCATAAATTAATTCCTCATGTCTCAACAAAGGTGGGATTGAAGGTGATATTTGTTTGTATTAAGCGAGTTACACAAGTGAGAATAAATAAGCCAGAGAGAGGAAGCTCATGTAGATTAAGTGAGTTGAGAGAGAAGATGAAGGAAATGAGAAGGTTTAACATGGAGAGGCTTCGTTGGGAAAAGAAGAAAAAAGTCAAGATGGATACTAGAAAGCTTTGGTGCAGCTAAAAGGGGAATGTGGAATGAAAAGAGAAAGTAGAGTTATGAGAAGCCGTTTAGAGCTAGCTAAGCAGGGAGCAATAATTAGTTGAGATAAAGTATGGATTCAAGAGTTATTTTTATTTGAATTAGACTTGGTTTTTACTCAATAGTAGAACTTTTTTAGGGAGATAAAAAGACTTATGCTAAAGCTTAGTTTTACTTCATTAATTGAAAATGACCATTTTTTATTGAACAATCTTCAACCTAAAAATTATTCACTAATTAGCCAATTAGATTATCAAAATAAGCAATTTAAATTATCTATTACTAAAAAAATGACATATCAACATTTGGGCTAAATAATTCAATAATCTCTATCACATGATAATGATAAATATTTTAATGTATTAATATTAATAAAAAATTATAATAATATAAGATATTTCTCAAAATATATAATTTTAAAAAATAGGATTTTGAAAAATGAATTTCTATAATATGTTAACACTCTATTAGCTTATGACTTATAAATTTAGTAAGAGGGTTTAATAAAGACGTTTTGAAAATGAGTTTAATATGATAGAAAATAATTTTTGTGAAAATTATTTTTAAAATATCAATGTTTTTGTTCTTGGAAAAAGACTTTTAATAAAACCAAATATGAAATATTTTCCAAATAGGACCTAAAGTTGAACAACAAATTGATGGGCCACATGGCACGCACCAAACAACATAGTTTGAAAAGTTATTTTTGACATTAACCATTTAATTCCATTTTTGTTTTAAGAAAACTTTTCAATAAATAAATTAATACACTTTGCATGATAGATTAATAAAAAAATCTTCAAATTTTTTAAATATTTTTTACAAATAAAACTATTACAAAAATAATTTTCTTTTCTATAATATATTTTATGAATAATTTTTAATGGACCTACTAAAATTTTTTTTTTCAAATATTGTTAATTTTAGAGTAGGTTAAACCCATTAGTGGAGCTAAAGACGGGCAAAGAAGCAAGCTTAAAAAGTACCTATTTGAAAGATGGGCTCAATCTTTCTCTGCACGTTTTTGGTCAACTGAAGAATATACTACATGTAAATGTGTAGGTTGTTTTTTAACATAGTGGAAGCTTCCTTGTCTTTTGTCCATGAGCTTCATCTCAACTACAGTCTCTCTCAACCTCCCACGATAGCAATCCAGTTTTGCCTGTGTTGAGCTAAGCATTGCCTGCAAGTTGTTGATCTTTTTATTGCTTGCTAAAGCTTCTTACAAGAGCATGCATCCACATTAATAAGAGTTGAGGAATCAATTATTTATGGTTAGTCAAATATGAAAAAAAAATTAAGGAAATGTCATATCAAAATTACAAAAGCACAACTGAAGGATACATTATTTGTACTTGCATTATATCAAAAATAGCCTCAAGAGAAGAGGGAACTTTCATTTCAGATGCAATTTAAATTAGAAACTAAAAACATTACTTTTGCATTTGAAACATAACCTCCCCTTTTTTGTAAGGTTAGGGCAATCTATCCTTAACAATTTCTCAGAAATGAAGAACGAGAAATAAGTTACATTTCAGATTGAATGAATGAACCACCATCTATTTAACAATTTATCGAATATGCCTCTGTGTTGGGTTGGGGTGGAAGGGATAGTAAGGGTTTTCAATCGACATTTGCAATTTACTTTGTTTAGAAAGACTTACTAAACAACTATAATTAAAAATAAATTGAGAAAAAGGGAGGAATTGTTTAAAGTGAGAGAGAAGAGGCGAGATAGGAAAATAGGATAGAGAGAGAGAGTAAAGAAGGAATTAACAGGCATGTTCAAAGCAGTATCTCAGTCACCTAAAAATAACAGCTTGTTTAAAGCAACACTTCTGCAAAACCCTTGACAAAACTTTATAAATGTTAGCTAACTCCTTAAGTAGATGATTCACTGATCTACCATTTGTTTCACCCTATTGATGTGATAACAACCATACAAATTACAATAATGAAAAATATGCATGAATAGTAAAAAATACAATTTCAAGTGAAAATTTGCAATTCAAAAGAAAAATATGATTACCATGATAAAAGCACAATAATATAGAACCCAAACAATACATGACCACCAAAGTTGAATGCAACCAATTAAAAGGGGGAAGGTTAAGGTTGTCTAAGCCTATTGGAGAATATCAAAGAAGTTGATCTATGTCAATCTATGCCCTCAAAATCTAAAGAACAACAAGTACTCTTAATTGTTGAGGCCAAGGTCGATTCGCAAACTTATGACGAAAAGTAAATGCCAATGTAATACTTAGGACTGAAGAGAGCAGAAATTGATCATCAAACAATGCCTTAGAGAAGGAATCATCAAGCAATGAATAAATCCTAAAGTTTACTAAGATTGGTACAAAAATAAGTAGTTTCAAATAAAAAAATATCAAAAAAGAGTTTGAACTACACACACACACAAAAGCTTTCTTCGTCTCAGCAAGCTGCCCCTTGAAACTCCTCATAGACTCTCCTTTCTAAATTCTCATCACAATCTCCATCTTTCCCTTATTTCATGTCAATCTCTCCCCTGTTGTTTCTGTTTAAGCTATCACATTGTTTTTTTTAGTGCCCAATTGTCCCACAACTTCGAAACTTATTCAATAATAATGCAAAATAGCATCAAGTAGAGGAGAATAGTTCTCTCACCATATAACTTAAAAGAAACTATTTTTCATTTAGCATTACATTGTTATTCTAATATAAAGTTCATATATTTAGTTTAGTCCTCAACCCCCAAAAAACCTCCAATTCCAATAAAACAATAGCCTTGGATTTGACTTGTTAAGACCATTCCAAATCTACATTTTTAAAATCTATGTCATTCATTATTGACATAAAAATGTCACACACTTGTCACCAACAAAAATGCCTGCTCAACAATAAACAATTAATGTCATATAACATACAAAATCATATTTAATCATAGCATTTCATACAAATACATTAGGCAAAAAAAATTTTCACAAGATTATTTTGAAACTACAAAGATAATATATATGCCAAGCATGAAATTTGACAAAGGGAAGTTCATTAAAGAAAGTACATTCTCAAGCTTTACAAAACAAACTAATCTAAAGTCAGGTCTAGACATACCACTATTGACACCTAATCAACCCTATATAGGTTTTGTTGGAGGCTTATCAAAGATAAGATGATTTCACAATTTCCTGTTGTGATTAAGAAAACCATTCTAAGATGATAGAGTACAAACAGGATATGAAGGGTTAAAACTAACACATTTTTCTTAACGAAGGTATGGATACATTTTGAGTTACCAAAAAACACTATGTTGAATTGAAATAGTCATTTTATAAGCAAATTGATAACTAGACAAAGGACATTAGCATAGTAAATATGAATCCAATGAAAGGATAAAACTCTTGCAACTAAAGACATAAGAACATAATCTATTGTGTGCCCAATTTTTGTTAAATCAAACCATGATAGTTCAATGTTTAAAGATCATTCAAGGTGGTGTGTCAAATAACACACTATATAAGGAAATGGCATTTCTCTATGGTTTTCATTTGACATTACCTTATATATAAAACTTCTGGTATGGTTTTATCCTTATATATATGATTGATATTCATTGCTTATTGTATTTTGATATCTCTTTTTCATACTTGTTCAGTTGTTATGATTTATCTACTGAGATGTGTAAAATCTCTTTTAGTGCTTACATTACAAGTCATGAAACCACCGCACCGAGAGATAGGAATGGGGTTGCGACAAAAGAGCCATTTTCAAGAGATGTGTGAGAGAGGGAAAGTTTTGGTATGATTAAATGTTTAAAAACATGCCTTTATATATATACTTTGGATTTTGAAAATTCCAAAAGTTGTTTTATAAAAATTTTTCCAAAACAGTTAAAAATTCTGCTTTCTAAAAGTTTTCAAAAAAAGTAAAAAAATCTCATACAGCAAAAATTCTGGTTTTCTAAAAGCTTTCCCAAACATGAAAGATCCAATTCTTAATTTCAACTATTTGTTTCTCAGTGGTATTCCCATCGCGTGGACTAACCGCGCCCAACACGCCCTGTTCAGTAGTGCAAACACGGTCCAAAATCCTGGACTAGTTTCTGCTATATTTATTTTATTATTATTATTATTATTTTCTCTCCCTCTCTCTTTTGTACGTCCCACGAAGACGAACCCTTTCGTCGGCACTGAATCGGCCGTTTCATGCGCTGAATCGGTCGAACCAAGCTCCACCTCTGCCCTCTCGATCTTCCCTACTCACTGGAAAGCTTTACACAACCCCGATGACAAAGAAATTATTTCTTACATGACGGAAACCTTCGTCGACCAATACTGTAGCGTGTAGGAACCTCGCTGAGCATAACTATAGTCGTTGAAAATATGATCCTCGCACTTCGACAACCTCCCTACTATCAACTGTGCTTTTCAAACGCACTAGGGTTTTGACTTTTATAAACGCGGTGGAAACCGATAAGCCCTCGGTTTGAAAACCACATTTTGCATATTAACCCTTTCAAATTTCTTATTTGCACATATCCTCCGCCTAGGGAAATAAACCTACGTCGAAATTCTTAAAATTTCATATATACTCATCGCAGCCAACAACTTTACAATTGCAAATATACCTTCTGCCAAAAGAATTTGAACTATGCCACATTTACAAAATTACAAATATATCCTTAATATTACAAACCAATCCAAATCTTTGAAAATTCATAATTTATTCCTTAGAGCTAAAAAAATTACAAACTAAACACTGTTATGCTCGTCTTAAAGAGCTCTTTCAAGAATAATAAAATAAAAAAAAGTAAGGCTGTTACACTAACATAACTTTGTCTTGCAGTATTATAGAGCTTCAATTTAGTTAATTTCAACTTCAATATATATTTTCATAATATTAGAATAAAAATTTAATATATATTTTGAACTTTTACTTTGGTAATTTTTTATAATTTCAAATGAGTTCGGATCAATATGAAATTGATAATGTTTGAGTCATTTTGAATGGTTTTATATAGTAAAATATTCATTTTTACATTCTTAAGAATTATATTTCAATATTTTTCAAATGCTTTAAAAGGCATTTCAATTCAAACCAATTTTCATGATCGAGGATGTCACACTATATTTCTTTAGAAAATTGGAATGCGAGTTTATCATGAAATTTATCTCTTTTATTTTCAAATGGTTTTTTTTATTTTTAATATTATTATAAAGATCTCATTCGCCTCACTTATGACCTCTACTTTCTAATGACTAAGTTATATGTATGGAATCTATTTCTCTTATATCAATTTTAGTATATCATTACTTATTAATAAAAAATATTATTATTTTAGATTATTTACATTTGTAATTTAAAAGAACTAATGAAGACGTTTGATTGATAGGAAACGAAAGTCATTTGACTCATCAAAACAATCTTTATTTGTTTATGTAAACTCATGTTTATATTTCAAATATATTATCTTTTATGGTTCCTATATGTCTTAGAAATATTTTAATTTGTCCCTGATTTGATAATTGAGGATCTTATATTCAATCTTCTTACCATTTTGAAATGAAATTTTTTTGTGATTTCTATAATTTGTTAAAATTTTGCACTTTTATTTGGTTATATTACTGTGAAACTCTAGTTCTCTTATCATATTATGCGAACTATAATTTATTTTATTATATTATAATTATATAACTTTTCTCATTTTACTTTTTAAATTTAATAATGTATTGTTAAAAAGATACTGTTTACTTTATTTTATTTTATTTGGTAATTGTCATTAAAGAAAAAAAGGTTAATTAAGACAAAATTATAGCCATTAGACCAATTACTTCAAGCTCTATCATACTTAAAATTAATTTTTATATTTTTAAATTTTTATTATTTAGGGTTTTGGTTTGTTTTAAGAGAAATTTTTATTAGTACAGGATTTGATAATTTATGATTTTAAACTGGACACCCTTACCATGTCATAATATAATTCTTATACAATTTATCTTATTTCAAAAAGTTTTTGTTGTGATTGGGTTATATAACGAAGAGCTCTAAATTTCCTTTTTAAGTGAGCCTTATATGTCTTTGACTCGGTAAGATTACATTAACTTAATTTAACTCATTTGAAAATTACTATATATTTGGTCAAAACTCATTCAATATATTATAATTAATTTATCTTATTTATCTTTGTAATTTATTGTAATTAGAAAAGATATCCCATCAATGTGAAACAAGATCACCAAACTCATCACTGTAGGAATTCATCTATATATTCTTAAAATCTTTTATTCTTTACTCTTGCAATGATTAATAGTTGTCTCAAATCATGCCTAATTTTATGATTAAGGGTGCTACACCATATCTTCTAATTACCTTAAAAGAAAATTTTCTTTTCTAATTTATCTCATTTACATAAATCTTTCTCTTCGAGTATGTTATATTACTATGGCACTCTAAATCTCCTAACATGTCATCTTGTATTGGTTTGATTTTGATAACTATATTTCAAAATTTTGTTATTTTAACTTATATATAAATTTGTACAATATTTAAATAACAAGTTCTTATTATTAGTTATTATTAAATTCTGTAATTTGCGATAATGTATAATGAGCTTTCATCAAGAGTAAAAAAACATTACTGACAAATTTTAATGAACTCCATCGTACTAAATATTGATTTTTTAAATAATTTATTTTCAATGATTTTTGCATGATTAATGAGAAAATTTAATTTGTACTTGATTTATGGATGAAACATCTCAAACACCATCTCACTAGTATACCAAAATGAAACTTGCTCTTATACTTTATGTAGCTTCTCCAAATGTTTCACTTTAATGTGGTTATATTATTATAGAAATTCAAATTTTTTCTCATGTGATCATTTTATCACTTTTATTTTCTTCTATTACATGCATTAAATTTAGCTCATTTAGATTTTATAAATATTTAGATAAAATAATAATTTTATATTGTTGATTCATATTTTTTATAGCTCATTGTACTTACAAATTACATTTGATGAAGAAAAAATGTCCTTGGACATGGCAAAAAAAATTTTGGATATTCAAATATTCATTTTTCAATTGTATATATATCTTTTATGAAATGTGTGTTACTTATTGTTGATTTTAATTGTACCTAAATTTGATGAAAGAAGATGTTACAATTGATATCTTCACAAATTTTGAATGCAACTTTCCAAACCAATTTATCGAATGTAATCATATTTTGTGTCTTCATTCTGTCATACTACTACGTAACTCTAAATTTGCACTATTATGACTATAACTTCACTTTCATTTGCTTTCGCTATATCTCTTTAGGTCATCTTATTTTGCTATTAATGTGTATTTAATTAAAGTTAAAATAAGAATTCATCACTATTTATGATAATTAATTTATTTAGTTTCCCCTAACTCAAAATGACATTCTATCAATGAGAAAAAAACTTTATTAATCCAACTTTATTAGACTCAACTCCATGAACTCTATGCAATTAAACTTTTTTTTTATTTTGAGAAATTATATTTTATAAGATTTTTGCATGCTTTAAGAGATATTTTAATTCCTCCCTATTTTGACAATCAAGGATGTTTCCCTTGATCTTCTAAGTCTCATCGAATGCAACTTTTTCATATAGTTTATGTCATTTTTTACATTTTTTACTTTGATTTGGTTATAATGCTATGCAACACTAAATGTCATATCACGTGACCTTCAGAATTTGTTTAAATATATTACAATTCTTTATTTTATATCTATTTTGCTTTAATATATATTCATTGAGAATTTATATAATAATGTACTATTATTTAGCCTTATTTTCTTCTTATACTTACAAGAAATCCAAACAATGCTGATCAAGTCGAAACTATCATTAGGCAAAGGTTAATGAGTACAATTCATAAATATATATTTTAAAATTTCTTGTAATGTTTTAGAATATATATTGGCAAATTTTAATTTCGACCTCATTTGATTATTAATGATGTTACACTCAGTTACCTTAGTACATTGGAATGCATCTTTGCCGTATAATATATCTCACTTTTTTCAAATTTTTCACTTTGACTTTGTTGTATTACTATGTGATAAAAGATTTCCGATTTTGTGACCTTTACATTTTTTTCTTGGTTATATTATATTTCCTTAATTATTTTCATTTAATTTTTAATACATTTTACTTATAATATAATTATCTTTTATTATTTTTTCTTATGTATTGTTCCGAGTAAAGCCTTATCAAGATGAAGTAAACATTATTTGACTCATCTCCATGAGCTTGGTGCAATTAAACATTTATTTTTATATTTTTTGGTATTTTATTTTCTAGAAATTTTGTATTTTTATGAGATATTTGATTTGTACTTGATGTTTGATCAAGAATGTTGCACTCAATCTCTATATTCTATTGTAGTACAACATTGTATGCAATTTTTCTATTTTACAAATCTTTACACTTGTTTTTCTTATCATACTACATAACTTTATATCTCATCCTTGTAGATACATTATTTTGAGTTAATTTAACTCAATTCTTTTTTAATTTAGATACATTTATCATTAACATAATATACTGCCATTATTTATGCTAATTTAGTTTGATAACTCATAATAATTCGAATCAAGTTCTAATCAATATGAAACTAACATCTTTGGACAAGTCTTTGAAATCAACTTTCCTATGTAATATATCTCACTTAAAACTTTTTTCAAATGGGTTATATTGTATGTTAAACAAAATTTGCTTCCATGTAAACATAAGTTTTGTTTTATGTGGTAATAATATGTTTATTACAATTATAGGTTTTAACTTCTTATATATATCAACTGTAAATAAAAAAATATATATTTGGTATTACCTATGCTTGTTTACTTTATTAATTCACAATATTTTCAAGAGGCCTATTTAGATAGAACAAACATTATCAAGCTCAACTTCAAAAGCTCAGTTTATTTAAATATTTACTTTTCCAATTGGTTTCTATGATTTATGATATTTTTTGATTAATCCTGGATTGGACAATCAAGCATCTTACACTATATCATTTTAGTGACTTTTAATCTGCAACTTCCTAATAAAATTTATCTAATTTTTTAAAATTTTTTGTTTTGATTGGATTATATATTTATGTGCTTATTAGTCTCATCTCATTTGACCTTTACAACATAATCAAATTAAATATTATTATTTAATATTTTATTTCTTTAGGTTTGCAAAGAATTATGAGGGATTTTGACTTGTGCTTTAATTTATGATCGATGTTGTTACAAAATTTCCATAGTACCTTCGAACAGAAATTTCAAAACAAGCTCTCTATTTTGTTTAAAATTTTTACTTTGATTTGGACATATCATTGAGTAACTTTAAAACTCCCTTATATAACCTTTAACTCACTTCTATCTAAATATTTTAAATGTAGTAATATTTAGTTATTTTTTAATCTTATCTAATTAAGTAAATTGTATTAATTCAAAACAATGTTTGATTGTGAAGAAACAAATGTATTTCAGTTGTCTTGGCATGCTCTATCTAATAAAATATTTACTTTTATATTTTTAAACTCTTTCTCTAAGGTTTTTACATTTTATGAGAAATTTAAATTCATACCATATTTGATATTTGATGATATTACCCACAATCTCTTAAGAATATTCGAATGTAGTTTTCTCAAAGAACTTATCTCATTTCAATGATGTTTTTAGTTGTTTTGGTTATATCATTTTGAAACTCTAACTCTCCCCTCATTTCACATTGACATTCCTATGCTTTAGCTATATTACATTAGCACAACTTGTCTTATTTCAAGATAATATATATAATTATTTAATAATAAAAATAACAAATTTCTATTATTTATTATTTTAATTTTTTGTAATTTGAAATTTTCAAAATGATGTCCAATGGAAATGAAACAAACATCATTGGGCAGGTCATAACAAGTTATATCAAGTTCAATATTCTTTGTTATATTTTTTAGCAAACTTTATTTTATTATGTGTTTTGCATGCCTTTAGAGATAACTCAATACATACTACATGACATCTTTGTCGATGTAATTCTAAATATCCTCAATACATTAAATAGAACATTCCTACACATATTAAATCATTTATTCAAATGTTTTGCATTGATTTCATTACATTACTATCTTACTCTAATTGTCTTTTCCTATGACATTTGCAAAACTCTTATTTGATTACTTTATGGAAATTTTTAGCTTAAATTATAATTCAAGCAATTCTTGTAATATGCAAACTATTCTATTGGTACAAGATCTTGTTCATTTTAACTTAAAATTTAGATTTTTTTTGTTGTTTTTACAATCATTGTGATCTTTAATTCACTTTAATTTCATTTTGTTACTTTAAATGAGTTTATCTCATTTTGACATAAATTTATAATTACATAATATTTATGTAATTATATATATTTTATGCTTATTTAATTTTTTTTATTTACAGTAATTCCAGAGGTGATCAAATAGAGAAAAAAGAACATTAGTAGAAGCATCTGGACATGATCTACCTAATTATGTCTTCAATTCAATATATTTATATGTTTTATTTTATAGTGTTTAACATGATATAAAAAGATATTTTGATTTATGATAGATTTGATGATTGAGGATGTTAGTCTCGATCATCTAAGTATCTTTAATGCAACTTTATTTTACAATTTATATTATTTTTCAAAATTTTTTATTCTTTATATTACTATTTTAATTGAAATTTCTTGTGGTGTTACTTTTACATCTCTTAAATTTTGTTGAATTACATTACTTCAATAAATATTTTTTCCACATTAATATTTATTTAGTGAATATTTAATTAAAATTTCATCAATATTTTATTTTATTTAAAATTTTTAATTAGCATTATTTCTAAACAAGGTGACATTGCGATAAAGTGAACATTGTTAACCTTATCCTAACGAGTTCTATCCAATTAAATATGTACTTTTTATATTTTAAAATAATATATATTCTTGGGTTATTAGACAATTATATTTGTAGTCAATTTGGCAATCAAAGATGTTATGTTTCATCTTGGCATCTTGCAATGTTTTTTCCTATACAGTTTTTCTCATATTTTTCTCTCCTATGATAATTCTGTGTTTTGACTTGGTTATGTTACATTATATAATTTCAACTCATTTCAACTTTAATACATATTTATTTAATATTTAAATTATATATTCCTTTAATTTATGGTTATCTTGTTAATTCATATTAATTCCTAATTGTTTTTGACCAAAATGAAATAAACATCACTGATGCCATCACCGTTAGCACTACAAAATTAAATAATTAGTTATACATTTTAAAATATTTAAGCTTTTAGTTTTTTTCTAATTTTATGAATCTTTTTAAGTCATACTTAATTTGATAATTGAGGATTTAATTGTTGATCTTCTAGATATCTTGGAATGGAGCTTTATTAGATAGCTTATTTCATTTTTTAAAGTCACACTCCTTGATTTCATTATGTTACTATGAAATTTTAAAACTTTTATATGTGTCTTTTACATCATTTTTATTTTGTTATATTTTTTTCAATTTGTATTATTTTAACTTTAAATTTTTTTAATAAATATCAAAATATTAATTTATCATGTTTTTTATTTAATTTAGTAAATTCTAAAAACTATATATGAGGTTTACTAAAGACAAAGCAATAATTATTTGACTAATCTTAGTAATCACTTATCAAATAAAAATTCTATTTTAAATTTTCAAGTTTCATTTGTACCTTATTTAATGACCAACGGAGTTAACTCTATATCCTTAGTATATTGGAATGTAGATTTATTATAAAATTTACCACATTTGTTTAGTTGTTCTTGCTTTTCTTTCGTTATACTACTTGGGGCACTACTTCTGCTCTTGCGTGGACTTCACTTGTCTTTCATTTGGTTATGTTATATTAATTCAATTTATCTCATTTCAACTTTAATATATATTTGCTTATTAGTAAAATAATATATTACAATTATTTTCACTAGTTTTGATCTCTAATTCATAATAATTCCAAATGTCATTCTACTTTCGTTAACTAGCTCTGTGTAATTAAACCTCTATTTTTCAATTTCTACCCTTTTAGAATTGTTAAGAAGCTATTTTTTTGTGCCTAAAATTTCAATCAAGGATGTTACATTCGAATTCAATATTTTTGAACGCAACTATCCCTTACTATATATATATGTATATATATCCCATTTTCTTAAATTTTGTAATTTGATTTTCTTAAGTTACTATGAAATTCTATTTTTCATCATGTCTGTCCATTACATACCTTTTATTTTGTTTTGTTACACTACTTTAATTTATCTTATTTCAACTTTATTACATATTTAATTGTTATTAAAATAAAATTTCTTATTATTCATGATTATTAACTTTGGTAATTCATATTAATCTTAAAAACTATCAATTAAGATGAAATAAAAACTATTTTCATTCCGTAATGAGTACCAGCAAATTAAATATTTATTTTTGAATTTTCCAAACATTGGCCTTGCAACTCATTTTAATTCATGCATAACTTGTTTAGCAATACTTTTACACTAAATCTCCTTTGTATCTTCAGAAGTAGATGTTCTTTATACTTTTTATCACTTCTACAAATAATTTAATTAGATTTAGTTACTATACTTTCAAACCCTAACTATCATCTTATGTTAAAATTACAATGTTTCTTTATCATATTTCTTAAATTTACCTCATTTTTAGTTTAATATATCCTTACATAAAAATAAAATAATAATTTGCTTTCATTTTTATTGCTTCATTTCAATAATTTGCAATTTTTTCAAATGAGTTTCGATTAAAAAAATAAATGTAATTGGACATGTCATAATGAGCATTGTCTAATTAGATATTCATTTTTTAATTTATAATTTATTTTTGAGTTTCATAATATTTTATGAGACGCTTTGATTCGTTATTGATTTGACGATTGAGGAAGTTATATTCATACTCTTTAGTTTGTTGCAATGCAATTTTGACCTATAGATTTTATAGTCTTTTTGAATTTTTCACGTTGATTTTTTTACATTACTATGAATCTCAAATTCTTCTATGATGTTACTTTTATAACTTTTAATTTTACATTTACTGGTTAAATTTATCTCATTTTTGTTTTGTTATAAATTTTCCTTATTACTAAAATTGGGATTTTTATGATATATGGTTTTTTACTTTGTCCACAAAACAAATACTGTTAAACAAGTCTTGGCAAGCACATTCAAATTAAATACTATTTTATTCCATTATTAAATAATCTTTAAAATAGTTTATTATTTTTTATGCTTTATAAGACTTTTAATTCTTATCTAATTGAAAATCTAGGGTGCTAAAAATGATTTCCTTAATATTTTAGAAGGCAACTTCCAAAAGAAAATTCTCTCAACTTTTCAAATTTTTACTTTGATTTGACCACATTTATATAAAATAAAAATTTTCCTCATGTAACATTTAATTGTTTTAACTTAATATATTTGATCGCTTCAATTTTTCACATTCTAGCTTTCATATATTTACTTAATTTTGAAATAATAATGTGTTATTAACTATGTTAATTTCTTTTTGTTCATCATAGTAATTTCAAATGATATTTGATTGAGAAGAAACAATGGATGTCATGCACATCTTAACAACTTCTATCTAATAAATTATTTTTGTTGTGTTTATTTACTTTTACATTTTGTAGTTATTCTAAATGGGTGTTGAATGAGATGAAATAATATGTACTCATCTCGAAGAGAATTATAAAATTATAAATTCATTTTCATATTTTTAATTTTTTTTTCATATTTTAAGATTATTTTTATTTTTTTTATTTGATGATAGATGATATTAAATTATTTCTTTTCTATATCTTGGAATGAAACCTTTTCATTAAGTTTATCTTATTTCTTCAAGGTTTTTGCTTTGATTTGGTTATAGTTCTACATAAGACTTGACCTCATCTCATGGGACATCTACTTCACTTTTATTTGTTCATGTTATATTATTTAAATTAACATTTTTTTGGCATTCACATTTTTTAAATAATAAAGTAATAATATATTATTATTTGTGCTAGTTTACAATGAATGTTTTTAGTAATTCAAAATTACAATAAATATTTGAATATTAATAAATTTTTTAAATGTTTATTAATGCCTTACTGAACATTCCATTCATATTGGACTTGACGATCGAGGACGTTACCCTCGATCTCTTTTAAAAATATGAGTGAAAATTTTAAAAATACTATAATATAATGAAATTAAAGTGAAAACATTTTAAAAAAGAGATAAATTATATTGGAAACTTAAATTACAATATTATGTGAAAGGTCAATTATAACATCTTCAATCATCAAAGTAAGTTTGAATGGAATTATCTAAAAAGCAATTACATAGCCCAATAAAGTAAGTAAAAAATATAAGAATTAACATTTTATTAGTTGAAGCACCATGAGACGTGTTAAGCTACATTTGTTTTGCCTGTAACACACCTTATTTGGAATTAATATGACTTATAGAATAAATAATTACAAATAATAATAAATTATAATTTTTAATTTTTAGTAAAGATATATTAAAAGTGAAATGAAATATGTTAAAAAATATAATATTAGTAAATTAGAATGATGTTAGTGTCACATTATTGTATAATTAAAGTTATATGGTAATATGATAATATCAGAGAATAAAATTATAAAAAATGATAGAACTTATATAAGAACACAACAATAACTTAAGAATCCAGAGTGCAGGATCATTAATTGTCAAATCATATACATAGCATGATGCCCATAAAGCAAGCATAATCCTTCAAGGATAAAATTTTTTAAAAATATAAGAATGAACAATTAATGATTTCAACTTATCAAGTGTAATATCATCAACTGAAAAGTTAACTATGAGTTAATTTATAATGAATAGACTAACAACTTCCAAGAAAATAAATTATTTAAAAATATAATGAATGCAATATTGGAAAATAATTTTTTTTACATAAGAAAATGAGAATAATCAATTACAAATAAATATTTTATTGTTAAGTAAATAGATATTAAAGACGAAATAGTCACATGAGTTCATATTTAACTTTACGAATTTAAATATCCTAATTGTTATAGAATTATTAAGGAGATAAGAAAAATTATACAAGAAGTTTCTTTAAGGATATTAAAGAGTTAAAGTACAACATCCTCAATAATCAACTTGGGCACAAATCAAATTTTTTTGTAAGATGTGTCAAAATCCTTGAGAAACTACTTTAAAAATTTAAAAAAATAATTTATTCCTCAAATTATGTACGAATTAGGTTATCTTTCAAAACTTTCCAAAACCTCAAAAAATAAAAGTTTTAGATAATGAAAACGAATTTTTAATTCATAATAGTCATCAAAACTAGCACAATCTTGTTTTTCTCGTTTCAGTTGGAGATGGAATAGAATTTTAAAAACTACAAAAGCAAAAAAACTTAAACAATAAAAATTGTTCTTTACATTCTAATTAAGTATGGGTTGTATCTGCGAAGATATAAATTGAGGAATTGTAATGTAGCCATATAAAAGTCATATAAAGGGTTTGTAAGTGTAGATTTGCACTTATATATTAATATATCTAAAACAAAGATTATAAGGAGAGTGTACCATCTTTGATTATTAAATCATGTATAAATTAATTAAAGTAATTGTTTAATTGGTGACATCTCATTGAAGTGGGTCTTATGATATTTGTTTCTCTTTATCCAATTTTTTTTTTAGAATTACCCCAAGTTTATAAAGTAAATAACCACAAATAATAAGAAATTACTATTTAGTTTCAAAAAAATACATATAAAATTGAAATGATATAAATAAAAGTAGTGTAATATAACATTATCAAATGTGTTCCAAGGGCCATATGATACAAAAACTAGGCACACATAGTAATATAACTAAAACAAAGATAAACATTTTAAGAAATAAGAAATTTTTTATGGCACATTTTTCATTCCAACATACTTCTATGGTTGACTGAATGGTCTTTGACAAACAAATGAAAAACAAATTTAAATTCCAATATAACTTGCAAAAGTTAGTGCAAATATAAATAAAATATAAAATTCAATGTGTTTTAGGATAGAATCACTTGACATAAATCTAACAATGTTTGTTTGATTTGGACATGCTCTCTTTTCTAATTACTAGATATTACAAAAGCAAATAAGCATAAATAACATCAATTTATAGTTTCAATATTAGGTAAATATACAAAAAAGCTAAAATAAAATTAATTAAAATAATGTCATATAACCAAATCAATGTAATGTAAAGGCTACAATAGAAATGTTTTAAATTACAAAATAATATAACCAAATCAAAGAAAACATTTAGAAAATTATGACAAGTTGTACAAGAAAATTACATTTGAAGATACTAAGGGGAACCAGTGTAATATCCTTGATTGCAAAATGTTGTTCCAACTAAAATATCTCATAAAGTATGTTAGATTCTAGGAAAAATAAATATTTTAAAATTCAAAATTTAAAATTTAAATATATAGGCACGTCGAGTAATAAAAATTTAACAAAGAAGGAGATTTATAGTTACTCAAATGTATAACCAAATCAAAGAAAAAAATTTGAAGAAATGAGATAAATTACATGAGAAGCATAAATTCATAGCACCTAAGGAGAACATATGTATTACCCTTAACCATAAAATTTTGTACGAATACAAGTTCTGAACAAAACATCTTAAAACTCAGAAAAGAAATTTAAAATTATGAATATAGGAATTTAATTGGATTGATTTATTTAGTCGAGTTCAATGATGTCAATTTTTTCTTGAATAGTCAAAATCTAGAATTTCAACGAATTATTAAATTAATTAAACATAGAAATGTAAACTATTATTTTACTATGGAGTAAATATGTTTTAAAGATGAGATAGTATTTATAAAAATAATATAATTAAACAAAATCAATTAGATATATAAGTCAAACGATAAGATATTTATGGTTATAAAGCAATATAACAAAATCAAAGCAAAACATTGAAAAATATTGGAAAAATTATATAGGAAAGTAACATTATGAGATATTACATAGATTAAGTATAACATCATTAATTGTCAATTTAGGTATAATTATAGATGAGTTCACAAAGTGTTAAGGATCTCTAAAAAAGAAAATATTTTAAATTTTCAAAATGAATGTTTAGTGGGTAGCGATCATTGAGACCAGTTTAGAAAAATTTTCTTCACTCGAAGAGACCATGTTTCGAATAAATACAAATTACCAAAGTAAATAAGCATTAACAATAATAAATTTTTATTTTAATTTGAAGTAAAGATATGTTAAAGATGAAATAATACATATTGAAAAATATAATATAGCAAAATAAAAGTGATACAAATGTCATACAATAGGAGATTTTCTTTTACATAGTTATATGAAAAAATAAAATTAAAATTATTGGAAAATATGAAATAAACTATTTGTTAATATTGCATTGCATGGCTCTAAGAAGATTGATTACACCATTGACAATCAAATAAAGTACTGATAAAAACTTATATTCAAGCACTCAATTACAAAAGAAAATAAAGCAGTGAAAAATATAAAAATAATTTTAATGTTTGACATGTATGGATTAAAACACATTAAGAATTTGGATGACTTTTCAAATGAAATAAACATAGGCAATAATAAATTATTATTTTAATGTTTAAAAAATAATTATTAATCTTGAAATGATTTAAAAAATGTTATACAATATTTTATAATTAAATAAATGCAAGCATCACAAGAGTGAAAATTTAGAGTTATAGTTTGATATAAGAAAATTATAGTAATAAATTTCTAAGAATGAGATAAATTGTTAGAGAAACATGATTTTAATATAACAAGTAGATGAATTGTCACATCCTTAATCATTAGATAAGATACACATCAAAATGTCTAATAAAGCATGCCGGAATAATAGAAAAATATTTTTTGGAATATAATAATTTGTTGTTAATTTGATAGAGCTTTTTGATATGAGTCTAACAATATTTGCTTTTCCTCGTTTGAACTAGATTAAGAAATATAGTAATATATGAAATTAATTCGGTAAAAACTATCAAAAAACTATCATATAAGGACTAAGCAAAATTAGAATAATGTAAAATAAAAAAGTTGAAGAATTATAATATAGCAAAATCAAAGCAACGTGAAGCCAAATGAGAAGAGATTTAGAGTTACATAGTAATATAACAAAATCAAGAAGAAAACATTTGAGAAAATTAGATACTTTTTTTGAAAGTGATGCTTTTCAACATACAAAGGAGATTTAGTGTATCATCCTCAATTATCAAATATGGTGTGATCTAAACTATCTCTTAATGTTTTTAAAAAAATAGAAAATATAATATTTAAACACATATAAATTAATTTTTATCTCTTCTTTATTTGACCTTTGTTAGAATTACATGAAATTACAAAATTTTTTAAACATAACTAATAATATGTTTTTATTTTATATTTGAGAAAATATATATTAAATAATAAATTAGATAAACTAAAATAGTACAATATACAAAAACTAAAGTGTCTCTATGAGCACATTAGAGAAAAATTTGCATTTCTCAAATATAAACAAATAAAAATGAATGATTTTAAGAAATAATTTAAAAGTATAAGAAATTTAGATTTTAAGATGCTAAGGAGATGGAGCATAATATGCTCGATTGTCAAATCATGTATGAGTTGAATGTCAGATGAAACAAGCAAAAACTTAAGATAATAAATAATTTAAAAACAAAAAAATGAATATTTATTCTTGTAGAGCTCTTTTAGTAAAGTACAAAGTTATTTACTTTGCCTTGATAAAACATCATCTGTAAGTAATAAGGATTTCAAAATTAAATAAACATTAAAAAAATAAATTATTTTTAAATTAAGTAAATATATGTTAAACCTAACTTAAGATAAATAAAGGAAATATAATGTAACCAAAACAAGGAAATTTAAATGTCGCATTACATGAGAAATAACATAGAAAGTAAATCATATCATTCGAAGATTTTATTAACATCGAATTTAACATTCATAATTTTCAAATAATGTATATATGATAATTTCTCAAAAAGCATACAAACACCTCAGAAAGAAAAATGTTTAAAGATATAAAAAATATATATTTATTTGGATAATGCTAGTTGAGACATTTGTAATGACTCCTGTTTCATCCCAATATAAATTCATTTGTGACTTCTAAAAATCACCAAATTAAAAAAAACATAAAAATAATAAATTACTAATTTAATGTAATGTTAATATATATTAAAACTAAAATGAGATAAATTAAAGAAATTTTTAACAGCCAAACTGAAGCAATTTAGAAATTTAACAAGCGGATATTTAGACTTACACTGTAATACAGAAAAATTCAAATCAAAATGATTCATTAAATAATTAAATTGTAAAGGTAAGTTTCAATTCATAATATTAGAATGATTGAGTATAACAACCTTGTTCATCAAATTAGGTATAATTCAAAATATTTGCAAAGCATATCAAAATAATAGAAAAAATATTTTAAAATAAAAAATCAATAGTTATTTAGATGGAGGTCTTAAAGACAACTACAACAACATTCATTTCCTTATAATTGAGTATTGTAAAAAAATAAGCAAAACAAAAAAAATTATTATAACAATAGTTCTAGAAATATATTAATGTTAAAATGATATAAATTAAACAAACGTATTATATTGTAATCAAAGAAGTGAATAAGGTCAAACAAGTTGTCCAATAGGATTTGAACCTATACCAAAGGTTCCTTTTGGTATCCTAGGTTTATTCTTTTACTTATGTGAACCAATGCATATATTCTTACGTAAATAATTACGTAAAAAAATTTTCATGATGAATTTTGTCATATTTTATTGTCTTTTAACATAGAAAATAAAAAATGACAATTAGAGTTAAAAAAATATCCAAATATAAGAAAAACATTTGAAGAAATGAGATAAATTATAATAAATTTTCTTTCAAAGGTATTAAAAAAGTCAAGAGTAACATCCTTACAAGTAAAATAAGGTACAAATCAAACTAACCTATAAAGCATACTAAAACATTAAAAATTAAATTATTTTGTAAAATACAAAAAATAATATTTAATTGAATAAAGCACATCGAACCCAATTTGTCTATGTTTTGGTTTGACTTGAACTCAGCTAATTTGGAATTTCTTGGAATTTCTAAAGTGATTAGGCCTAAATAATAGTAAATTATTATTCTAATATTAGCTAAAGATATAGTAAAGTTCAAAGGAAAAAAATTGAAGCAATGTAATAAATAAATTGAAGCAATTCAAAAGTCTTAAAAGTGTAAATTTAGAGTAATAATGTAATATAATAAAATATAAGCAATGTTTTGTAAAAGCTTACATGAAGTTCATGACAAAATTTATTTTAATATACGGAGGTCTAGTGTAACATTCTTAATCATCAATTTTGGTACAAATTAAAAATCCTTATAAACATCTCAAAATAATGGATATAAGATATTTTAAAATACAAAAAATGAAGGGTAACTAGATAGGGTTTATTCAGATAAGTGAAATGAAGTCCACTATTTTCTCGACTATGGCTCATATGGAAATATGAAAATTTTCCTAGCTAAATAAAAGGAATGACAAATTATTTGATAAAGTTACATTTATAAATAAAAAAGAGATTGAATGTTAGGTGCACATTTCAATAATTAAGGTTTGAATTAAAGTTTCTTGTAAAACTTGCAAAAGTTAGAGAAAATAAAATATTGAGTATTTTGAAAAAATAATTTTATTTATAAGTGCTCATCAAAACAAGTCCAATGATATATTTTTAATCTCCATCAAATCTCATCTGGATTATAATAAAAAAAGATTAAAAAATTAATAATAAAAAATTGTTAATTTTATTTTAATTATAATCAACAAATATTAAAGCCCAAATGAGATAAATTGTGGTCATACATTAAAAATTATTAAAATTGAAGTGCAAATTACACTAGAGAAGAATTAGAGTATCACAACAACATAACAAAATAAAAGAAAAGAACTTTGAAGACATGAGATAAAATTTTTGGTAACGTTGCATTTCCATATAGTTACACTAATAAGTGCGACAACTGTGATGATCAAATCTAGTACCAGTTGAATGTCTTGTAAAATGCATAAAAAAATAAAAAAAAATTTTAAAATAAAAAAATTAAGATTTAATTCTACAAAGCTTATTAGTGTAAAGATGTTTGCTTCGTCTCAATCAAATCTTGATTGAATTACTATGAATCTCTCATGTATAAAATTTGATAATAAAAATTTTTTTTTGAATGTCAATTAAATATAATTTAAATAAAAAAAAGATAAAACAAAGAATGTAATATATAAAAACTACGAAGTTGTAAATGTGACATGAAGAGAGATTTAGAGTTACATTGTAATAAAACAAAATGAAATGCTAAACTTTTAAAAAATGCGATCGATTTACTAGAAGATAGTATTCAAGGATACTTAGGATATGTGCATGAAATCGTCAACCATAAAATCACATATGAATAAAAGAACCTCATAAAGCAAGCAAAAAAAAGAATAGATAACACATTTAAAATACAAAAATGAATATTTAATTAGATAAAGCTTGTTGACTTGAGTCTGTTGAAATTTGTTTTTTAGATAAAAAATTTGAAGGAATTTGTGGAAATTACCTAACAAAATATGCATAAGTAATTATTTTTCTTTAATGCTCAGTAAATATTTGTTAAAGGTAAAATGATAAAATCTTAAGGAATGTAAGATTACAAAATCAAAGTAATGCGAAAGGTCACCTAAGGGGAGATTTAGGGTTATTTATTAACATAATAAAATCAAAGCCAGTAATTTGAAGAAATGAAACAAATATTAAATGAAAGTGGGTCATTGAGCTTAGTAAATCGAGTATACCTCAATCTACGAATGCATTACGAATTGAAAAATCTCAGGAAGAATGTTAAAAAATTTAAAGACTCGAATTTGTAAAAATATGAAAGAGAATATTTAATTTGGTAAAACTTACAACATGAGTCCAAAAATTTTTTTTCATCTTGATCAAAACCCATTTCGAAATACTATGTATTACCATTTTAAAAAAAGATAAATAGTAATTTTCTTATTTTAATATTAAATTATTATATTCTAAACTTGACAAAACATAATTTAAAGTAAAGTAATATAACAAAACAAAACATTTTTTTTTCATAAAAGAGAAGACATAGATTTATAATACAAAATAATTTAATAAAAACTAAAAAATAAGAAAAAGTGAGATATTGTATAAGAAAGTTGCATTCCAAGATAGGTGAATGAGTGCAACAGCCTCAATCATATAATTAAGTACAAACTAAAATGTCGAATATAAACCTATTAATTAGAACAAGTTTAGAATTATAGTGAATTACCATAGAGAATAAGGATAAACACAAGTGTATTCTTTATTATTAAATAAATATTAACTTGTTCTTTATAATATTACAAAATCAATGCAAACTAAATATCACTTGGGAGGAGAATTTGAGTTTAATAGTCACATAACATAAGAAAAAACTTAAACAATCCTTGTTTAGAATAATTACTAATTATTATAGTAAATATGTATAAAAAATAAGAAATTACATTCTTCCTTTAAGTTAAATATATATTAAAAAAATGAGATAAATTGAAGTAATGTAATTAACCAAATCGTAGCGATATAACTATTAAATGAAATGAAATTCATTTTTCATTATTGTATAAACACATCAAAGAAAAAATTTGAAATATTGGAATGAATTTTACTAAAATAATGCATTTCAAAAATAATAACAAAACTGAGCATAAAACATCAAATCAAGTACAAATAAAAATGCCACATAAAATATGCAAAAAGAACCACAAAATGAAAATTTAAGAAAATTAAAAAATTAATATTTCATTGGCAAAGCACACTAAGAGAAGTTGGATGATGTTCATTTATATCGATCAAACCTCATTGAGATTAAAGAAGTGATGTATATTGTATTACAAAATTATTTTAGAACATACTAAAGATTGAAAAGAGATTGAGCATAGCATCCTCATTTATCAAATATATACTAATTATATTGACAAATTAAAGGGGAAAAGGCCATAGAAAACCTCTTATTTAAAACATTAAAAAAGATATTTAAAAAGTTAGAGCTCATTGGTGGGAGTCCAACAACATTTGTTTTAGCTCAATCAGATAATGTTTGAAATTTTTGTTAGTTATCAAATTAATTGACATAAATTTTAAAAATTAATATTATTATATTTTTTGAAGTAAAATATTAAGTAAACATAAAAGTAGTTCAATTTACATAATATAATACAATAAAATAACAGAAAATTCTTAATGTCAATGAGAGGACATCTATAATTATATTGCATTATAAATAAGTTAAAGCAAAGCCTATGAAGAAAATAAGATAAATTGTATGGGAAAGTTACCCTCCAAAAGACTAAAGAGATGGAGTGTAACACCATTAATCACAAAATATATTTAAAATAATAATACTCTTAAATTCTATCAAAAACATAGAAATAAAATGTTTGAAATGCAACAATACATATTTTGTGTAGACCTCATTAAGAAGAGATCAATAAGATTTGTTTTTGTCTTGATTAGACCTTTTAGAACTACTGTGAGTGTTCAATAAAAAAATAAATAAGAATTTATCATTTAAATATTAAGTAAATAAATATTAACATTAAAATAAGATAAATTAAAGAAACATAATATAGAATAATGAAAGTTTTGTGATTGCCACATGAAAAGTGAGTTATAGTTTTGTGTTAATTTAGGAGAATGAAAGCAAATTATTTGAACACATTCGATAAAATAAATGGGAAAGTGGCTTTCAAAGATACTATGGTGATCAACTTATCACATAAAAGCAGCAAAAACCATAAAAAATAAATAATTTAGAAATATGAAAATCGATAACAAATTAGATAAGGCTTATTTAGATGATCCAACAGATGTTTATTTCAATTTGATCATATCTTATTTGGAATTATTGCAAATTGCTAATGTAATTAAGCCAAAATAATATAAAATTATTATTTCAATCATATATAAATATACATTAAAACTAGAATAAGATAAATTGAAGTAATATTATACAATCAAATCAAAGTAATAAGAAAATAAAATATTTTAAAATAGAAAAGTAAATCCTTAATATGTAAATACATTTTATCATCACAATCAGACATTATTTGGAAATACTATGAGTTACCAAAATAAATATGATTAAATAATATTATGTAATTATTTAATTATAAAATAATAATAAGTTACTAATAAATTAATAATAAATTAATTATTAAATATGATAAACCAATACAATGTAGGGAAACCATATTAAATTAATGCACTGGTCACACAAGATTTTAGCTAGAGTTTCGTAATAATATTGCCATATTGGAGGAAATAACTTTAAAATATGTCATAATTGTCATAGGAAATTTGCATTTCGAGATAGAAAAAAGATCAAGCCTAACACTCTCAATCATAAAATAAGGTGTAAAACACAATGTTTTATAAAAATTTCAAAACCCAACAAAAATATATCTAAAAATTTAGAAAAGAAAATCTACTTTGATAGAGCTCATCGAAATGTGTTAAATAAATTTTTTTTCCTTGATTGGACATTGTTAAAAAATATTCCAATGCATTAAAATAAATTTATAAAAGAAAATAGTAAATTATTTTTAAAATATTAAAAAAGCATATAAATTAAAAAATGAGTTAAATTGAACAATCTAATATAACCAATCAAAAACATTGTAAAGGACACCTTATAGAAGATTTATTGATTCAAAGTATTAAATGCTAATTAAAGAAAAAAATTTGTAGTGAGTTCAGTTATACGTATAAGTTCTATTATGTGATACATTGGGGTTCAAGTTTGAAATCTTTCATCATTAAAGTAGATATGAATAAAAACATCTGATAATGTGTTTCATGATAACAAAACATAATATATTTCAAAAATGTAGAAACAAATATTTAATTAAATTGAGCTCCTCAATACATGTCTAATAAAAAACGATGTCTAGATCATTCCTTGCTTAAAATTACTAAGAATTACAAAAGTAAATAAGCATATATAATAATAAATTATTATTTAAAATTTTGAAAATATCTAATAAAACAAAAACAAGACGAATTAAAATAATGTGATATAACAAAGTCAAAGCCATATAAATATCATACAATAGTATGACTAAAGTTTTATAATAATATAGCCAAATCAAAGAAAAAAATTAAAGAAATTAGATAATATTTAAATGAATATTGCATTCAAAGATAATAAGTTGATTAATTACAATAACCTCAATCATCAAATCATATACAAATAAATATTTCATGCAAAGTTTGTTAAATTCAGATAAATGAAAATATTTAAAAAAATATATAAAATCTATTATCTAATGGGAGAAAGTACATCATGGCGAGTGCAACGATATTTAATATGAAAATGATCAAACTACAAATTAGAAACAATAAGTATCAATAAATAATAACAAATTATTATTTTATAGTACGTAAATATATATTAAAATAATTATGTAAGTTGAAGCATGATTTATACAAAAATAAAAGTAATATAAAAATAATATGAGAGTATATTTAGTGTTACTAGGTAACACAACATCAAAAATAGAAAATTTTAATTTATGAGATAAATTATATGAGGAAAATACATTCGAGGATACTAAAGAGATCATGAGTGGCATCCTTGATCATCAAATCATACACGAATTAAAATATCTTTTAAAGATTGGAAAGGCCCTAGAAAAAGTATATTTAAAAATATTTAAATAATTAATTAATCTGATATAGCTCTTTAAGTCGATTTTGATGACATTTGTTTCCCATTGATTGAACCTTGTTTCAAATTATGTTGAATTACCATAAACAATAAGTTTTCATAATGACAAATTACTATTTTTAATTTGAAGTAGATATTTAAGTAAAATTAAATCTCATAGATTAAATAATTATTATATAACAAAATTAAAATGACATAGATATCACACGAGATGAAAATTAGAACATTATAATAACATAACAAATTCAAAATAGGACAATTGAAGAGTTAATATAAAATGTGTTGCTATGATCCTATGGGGATCATATGTTACAACTCCAATCATACAATAAGGTACTTATCAAAATGTTTCATAAGGAACACCAAGGCAATAAAAAATAAAATATTTAGAAGTAAAGAAATGAATACTTAATTGGATATAACTCATTGAGATGGGTCCAACAATAATTTTTTTATCTCGATGTGACATCATTTTAAATTTCTATGAATTACAAAAATAAACATAATAAAATAATAATAAATTAGTATTTGTTATTCGATAAATATACGACTAAGAAAAAATGAGATAAATTATGGAAATGTATTATAATTAATTTAAAAAACTTTAAATGTCACATAGGTGTAGTATAGAAGTTTCATTGAAATGTGATCAAACTATTGCAAAACTTCTGAGGAAATGAGATAAATTGTACAACAAATTTGGTTTTATTAGAAATCTCTTATGAAAACTATGAAAAACATAAAAAGTAAGATATTTAAAATATTGAAATAAATATTTTATTATATAGAGCTCATCGATATGAGCCTAATGATGACTGTTTCATCTTGATCAGAACCAATTTAGGATTATTATGAATTACAAATGCATCTAAACATAAATAATAATAAATTATTATTTTAATATTAAGTAATTATATAATAAATTTTTCATGAGAAAAGCTAAAGAAATTTAATATAACCCATTAAAGTAATGTGAAATTAAAATGAAAGAAGAATTCATATTACATGATATTATGATTAAATCAATGCAAAACATTAAAGAAGATAAGATAAGTTATGTACTATAGTTGTATTTTATGTTATTAAGGATATCGAGTGTTATGTTCCCGATCGTTAAATAAATTATGATTTAAAATTTATTATAAACTATGCATAATTAATAGAGAAAAAATATTTTAAAATATAAAAATAAATATTTGATGATCATTTTTTCCTTTTCATAAAAAACTTTACTAATTGCTACCAACTACAAATAATCAAAGTAAATCTACATAAATAAAATAAATTTTTATTTTAATATTTAGTAAATATATATTAAAGCTAAAATATGATATATTGAAGTAAATTTTCGTCATCATATTAAAGAGATGCACGGGTGACCCGTTGGAAGATTTAAATTTGTGTAGTAATATGAGAAAATCAAATAAAAAAGTCAGAGAGATGAGATAATTTATATGAGATAGTTGAATTCTGATATATTAAGGAGATTGATTGTATCACTCTTAATTATCAAATGAGGCAAGAAATGAAAAATCTTATAAATTATGTTGAAGACATACAAAATAAATATTAGATTGAATTTAAGAAGATAAAGTTCATAATGGCCAAACTAATAATCTTATCTACATCTCAATAAGATCTCATTTGCAATTAAAAAAATTAATATAATAAATAATTACAAATAATAATAAAAATATTTTTAATGTTAAGTAAATATATAATGAGCTTAAATTTTATAATTTGAATGTAATTTAACAAAAAAAAATGACATAACAGTCACATGAGAAAAAAATATGAACTTCATGGTTATATAACTAAATGAACATGAAACATTTGGCAAAAATGATACAAATTATAAAGGAAAGAAAGTAAGAAGATTGCATAGAGCATCCTTCATCATCAAAAAATGTACGAATCAAAATGTCTTGCAACACATGCCAAAACAATGGAAAATAAAAAATTTAAAAATATAGAAATCAAAATTTAATTAGATAGAGCTTGTTCTGATGACTCCAATGATATTTATTGATCCTAATTAAATCAAGTTTGGAGTCAAAGTGAATTACAAAGATTACTATGCATAAATATTATTAAATTATTATTTTATTATTAAGTATATCTATAATATGGCTAAAATAAAGATAAATTGATGTAATATATTATAGCGAAATATAAATATCACATGAGAGAGGAATAAACATTTCATAGTAATATAGCCAAACATTTGCATAAATGAGAAAAATTGTACAAGAAATTTATATTTCATGTTATTAAGATAATTCATTGTAACCTTCTTGATTATCAATATAGTAAGGAATAAAAATGTCCAATTAAAAAGACCAAAACAAGCAAAAACATATCTATAATATTATTATGAATATTGAACTTCATAGAGCTTGTTAATATAAGTTTAATGATGTTGGTCACTTCTCGATCAAAACTAGTTTTGAAGGAATTATAAATGTAAAAAAATAATAATATGTAAAATTGTTGTTTTACAATTAAAAAAATTTTATTTAAAAAATTTTATCAAAAAAAATTATTAAAAAATTGAGATAAAAAAGCAATTCAATATAACAAAATAAAGACAATATAAAGGTCACATGAGTCGATGATTAGGTATTCATAATAATATAACGAATTAGAAGAAGAAGTTTAAAGGGAAAAGTTACATGCCAATTTAAAAGGGACACTAAGTGTAACATCCTTGATCACCAAAATAATATTGAATCGAAAAGCCTTGTGAGAAATCCCAAAGCTATCAAAATATAATAGCTGTTATATATATTAAAATTTCTATTAGATAGAGCTTATCAAAAACAATTTAATGAAATAAAAACATTAAATTATCAGTGTGGTATTAATTAAATATATAAGAAAGTTAAAACAAGATAAGTTAAGGCAATTTAACATAAAAAATCAAAATAACATAAGCTTATATGAGATTTGCAATATAATTTCACAGTACTATAAGTAAATCAAGCAAAAGCATTTAAATAAAGGATACAAATTGTATGAGAAAGTTATATTAAAAAATACTAAGAAAATCGAGTAGAACATTCTTGACCCTCAAACATGGAATGAAATAATATATCTCTTAAGATATTAGAAAACTTTATGACATAAAATATTTTAAAAAATAATTATAAAATAAATATTTAAATGGATAAGGCCCATCGAGGTGCATGTATTTGTCATTTGTTTTATCTTGATTAGAATTCATTTGAAACTTTTGCTATTTTAAAAAATAATAATAATAAATAACACTAAATTTTTATTTTTAATATTAAAGTAAATATATATATTAAAGTTAAAAATAACATAAAAATTCATACATACAACAAAATCAATATATTTTAAAGGATACAAGATTAGGGATTTAGACATACATAAAAATTTAGCCTAATGAAAAAAATTGAAGGAACAAAATAAATTTTCAAACAAAGTTGCCTTTTGAAGTTACAAAAGAGTTTGTGGAACATCCTTAATTATCAAATTAGGTATCATTAAAATGTCTCATAAGGCATGCCAAAAATAATAAAATAAAATATATTGAAATATTACAAAATATTTACTTATATAGAGGACATGAAAATGTGCTCAACGATAATTATTTTGTCAAATAAAATTAAGTAAATATATGTCAAAGCTTGAATTTGATAAATGGAAGCAATTTAATGTAAACAAATAAAAGCAATATAAGGCTCAAATATGAGAGGAATTTGAGTTTCATAGTAATGTAAAAAATAAAAGAAAAAAAGGAAGAAATAAGATATTTTTATAGGAAATTTGTATTACAAGATATTTTTGGGCTTCAAGTTTATTATTCTTCATTTTGAACACAATAATTAATAGAAATTTGTTAAGTGTTCTATGCCATTAGAATATAAAATACTTAAAAGATAAAAAAATATGTTTAACTATATAGAGCCTGTAAAGACAAGTCCAATGACCTTTGTTTCAATTATCTCATACCATTATTAGATTCACAATAAATTATCAAACAAAACAAATGTTAATAATAATAAATTATTACAATAATTTAAGTTACACATACATTAAAGTTAAAATTTGATAAATTGGAGCTATGTAATACAGCAAAATTAATATTATGTAAATGTAACAGCAAAGAAGATTCAGAGTTATATCTTAATATAACAAAATGAATGCAAAACATTTGAGGAAATTTCATAAATTTATTAGGAAAATTACTTTCCATTATTTTAAAGAAATGAAATGCAACATCCTCGATAATTAGATGTGTTACAATTCAAATTGTCTCATAAAACAATATAAAACTACAAAATTAAAGATTTAGAAATTTAAAAAAGAGTACCTAAATTGTGAGATCTTTTAGGAAGGGATGAACAATGTGTATTTTGACTTGACTCGATCCCTTTTGAAAAAAATAATAATTTAATATTAAGAAAAAAAATTATTGCTAGTATGAGTTATAACAAAATAATTTACGATAACCAAATTAAAGCTTGGTTTGGTTCACAAAAAGAGAGTCTTAGTTTTGCATAGTATTATAACAAATTTGAAGAAGAAGATTTGAACAAAGCCTAGAAAAATCATTTGGAAATCTAGCACAATAATATATATTAATGGCATTCAGCATAATGTCCTCGATCATAAAATTATATATAAATCATAATCCCTCACAAAGATTGCAAACTCCATAAATAATAAAATATTTAAAGTAACAAGAAGGAAATTTTGTTTGGCTGAGCTGATCAAGACAAGTGCAATAACATTTGTTTTATCTCGATCGAACCTCGAATTGCTATAAATTACAAAATTAAATAAACATAAAAAATAATAAATAACTTTTTATACATTAAATAGATATTAAATAAAATTTAATTGAGATATCGAAGCAATGTAATATGACTAAATGAAATTGATCCGAAGGTAACATATGATGAGAGTTAGAGATTCACCGTAATATAACTTATGAAAAATGAAAAAATTGAAGAAATAATGTAAGTTATTAAAGAAAGAAGTATTTTATGATATTGATGAAATCATGTGTACCACCTTCTATCATCAAATTAAGTGCTGATTGAAATGCCTAACAAAGTGTCCTAAAACATTAGGTAATAAAAAAATTTAAAACAAAAAAATATTTAATTTGATAAAGCTAGTTGAGGATAATATAAGTTTGTTTTTTCATTTTGATTAGACATCATTTGGATTTTTTGAATTTTTGAATAAAATAAGCATAAATATAATACTAAATTAAGCTATTACTATTTAAAAATTTATTATAACTAAAATGAGAATTAAATTAAAGCAATATAATATAACTAAATGAAAGTGATATTAAGGTCACATGATGAGAGAATTATTGATACATATTAACAAAACAAATTAAAGAAAAAAAATGAAAAAATGATGCAAATTGTATGATGGAGTTGTAGTTCGATATACTATGGTCATTAAATAAAACATCTTTGAACACCAAAATATCTAAACCTAGAAAGATAAATATCAAATTGGAAAAAGCTCGTTTAGATGAGTCTAATGACATTTTATTTTCTCTTGGTCAGACCTCATTAAGAATTAAGATGAATTTTCAAAATAAATAAACTTAAAAAATTATCCATTTTTATTTTAACAATATCCATCTGATGTTAGGGTCCCATGATATGAGATTTAGAGTAACATATTAATGTAACCTAATCAATGAAAAAACTTTGAAAAAAATGAAATTAATTGTTTTGAAAAATTATACTATGTGATATATAGTAGGTCAATTACAACTTAGTCGAATAGAAAATTAATTACAATAAACATATCTTATAAAACATACCAAAGCAATACAAAATAAATTTTTTAAAAATATAAAAACATATATTTAATTTGTTAAAACTCATCAAGAAAAGTTTAAGCACCTTTATATGATATCAACATGACCTTCTTTGGAACTTCTGTGAATTAGCACAATAAATAAAACATTATTTCAATATTAAATAAATATATACAATAATAAAATGAGATAAATTTAAACAATATAACACAACAATACCAACGAGATGTAAAGGTCATATGAGTAGAATTTTTTGTAATATTACTAAATAAAAAATGAAGTTGAAGAAATGTGATAAATATTGAGGGAAACTTGCACTCCATCATAGAAAAGAGATAAAGTGTAAGAACATGGTGATTGAAATAGGTAGAAACAACAAACTATTGGACCTTACAAATGCCAAATAACATAAAATATTAAAAAATACAAAAAAATTATTTAGTTAGATGAAGGCATTAAGTTGAGTCAAATGACATCTATTTCACCTTGATAAAATCTTTTTTGGGTGTCATTTACCATAAGCATAAATAATTAGAAATTATTTTTAAAACATAAAAAATAACTAATTTAAAAATAATTTATTTCTATTATAATTATATATGCTTTTTTGGTATAAGCATAAGCATTATTTCATCTTAATCAATTATCATTTTGAATTGCATTGAATTTCTGAATAATGTAAGAATAAATAAAAATAAATCACTATTTTAATTCTATGTAAAAGATATATTATAGTAGAAATGATATAACTTAATGTAGAGTGATACAATGAAATTAATGTGATGAAAAGGTCACATGAGCAAAGATCTAGGCTTAAGTAGTACAATAAGAAAAATAAAAAGAGAATTTTAGGAAATTAGGTAAATTATATGTAAATGTGTTGTTCCATGAAAAAACTGGAGGTCGAGTGTAATGTCCGAAATCAATAAATAAATGACAAATCAAAAACTTTTGTTCCAAAAAGCATAGAAGAAAAAATTTAAAATATCAAATTGATTATTTAATTAAATAGAATGCATTAAGATAAGTGTAATAACCTTTATTTGTTCTCGATTAGATGTTGTATATAACTATAGTGAATTACCAAGATGAATAAGTGTAAATAATATTAAATTAAAGGAAAATAAAATAAAATATTTGAAAATAGTAAATTGAATATTAATTTGGTATTGCTCATTAAAATTTTCACAAAGTATTTAATTAAATAAAATAAATAAAAATAAATTATTATTTTAACATTAATTTAATATATATATATATATTAAAATTGAAAAAAAGATTAATTGACACTATAATATAACCAAATCAAAGCAATTTAATAGAAAAATGTTAAGAGAATAATAGTTTCACTAAAATATCTGCAAACTAAAGGAAAATACTTGGAAATGTCATAAATTAGATGGGGAAGTTGAATTTTATGATACGAAAAAGATTGAGAGTGATACCATCAATTCAGCATCAGTTCTAATCTAAATATCTTATAAAGAATAAAAAATTCCTTGGAAACGAAAGATCTAAAAATATTAAAATGAACATATAGTATGATAGAGCTTAATAAGATTGATTCAAATGAAGTTTATTTCTCCTATAGAAGATTTAATTGGAAATTATTAAATTAAAAAATAAAATAATAAAAAATAATAAAAAGTTATTTTTCAATATTAAATAAATATATACTAATTCTAAAAAAGATAAATTTCAGCAATGTAATATAACAAAATCAAAGGGATGAGAAGTATACATGATAGGAGATTTAAAATAACATGGCAAGGAAACAAAAGAAAAAATTATAAAGATGAAAAAAGTTTATCAAATGGTTACAACTAAGATGCCAAGGTTATTGATATAATGTCCTTAGTCATTAAATTTGATACAAATCAAAATGACTTATAAAGTATCCTAATCGCCTAGAAAAAATATTAAAAAGCTATAAAGTTACTTTTTAAATCAATGAAGCTTGTTGAGATATGTTCATCGACTATTATTTCATATATTTTAAACCAAATTAAAAATTACATTTTATTATAAAATACTTAAAGATAAAAATTAATATATTTTTTTAATATTAAGTAAACATATTAATCCTAAAATATGTTAGATTTAAGCAATGTAGAATATCTAAATCAAAGAGATTTAAAATGCCACATGATTTGAGAATTATAGTTTCATAAAACTTTAACAAAATAAAAAAAACATTTTGATGAAGTGTGACAAATTGTAAGACAAAGTTGCATTCACATTAGTAAGAAGATTAAGTGGTACTTCAATTGTTGTAAAATTACTTATGAATTGAAAAAAATATATTTTGAAACATTAAAACGAATATTTAATTGGACAAAACTCATTAAGATAACCAAAATTATAATTTCTTTGTCTTAAATGAACATCATTTGGAATTACAACGAATTTCTTAAATAATAATAAATCATGATGGTTACATTGTACTATAACCAAATCAATTATATAATGGTCAAATTAGAGGAGATTTAGAGCTAAATAGTAATATAACAAAAACAAAATAAATAGGTTATTGAAGTGAGAGAAACTATAGATGAATGTTACATTCCAGGGCACTAAGGAGAACAAAGTGACATCCTTGATCGTCAAAGTAAGTATTAAATAACTTTTCATATAAAACATGAAAAATCCTTGAAATAAGTTTAAAAATATTAAAAAAAATTAATTGCATAGAGCAAATCAACATGAGTCTTCCTTTCATCTTGATCGGGCATTAATTGAAATTACTATGAATTGTCATATTAAATAAGCATAAATATAATAAAATATAATTTAAATAATATGTAAATATACATTAAATTGAAATGAGATAAATCAAGTCAATGAAACACAATAAGAACAAAGTGATATAAGGCACACAAAAAGGGTGATTTATTGTTAAATTTTAGTAAAAGCAAATGCAAACAAAAAATTGAAGCAATGAAATAAGTTAAATGAGAAAGTTGGACTACAAGGTATTAAGGAGATTGATTATAACACTTTGAAAGTCAAATAAGATACGAATCAAAAGAACTCACAAAGCATAAAAAACACAAGAAAATAAAATGTTTTTAAATGTAACAATCAAAATTTAATTTGATGGCACTCTTGAGATGGACTAAGGACATTTATTCATTCTTTAGTGGACCATATTTGTAATTATTTTTAATTAACAACTGAATTGAACATAATTTATAAAAAAAAATCAAATTACAATCATGTAAACATAATAATGCTTATATGTGATAAGTTGAACTAATGTAACATAATCAAATAAAAATGATGTAATGGTCACATAGGTGAAGGATTTTATTTTTATTTTAAGATTACTAAATTAAAGTAAAATATTTGAAGAAATTAGACAAATTATATTGGTTTTTCATAATCTAAGATAACCAACAGATTGAGTGTAACATCAATGATCTTCAAAATGGTACGAATTAAAAATAACTTTTTAAAAGGTAAATTCTTAATATAATATTTATTAATATAAAAATAATTATTTAATTTTGTTGAATAAGTTGAGATAACTCTAACTATGTTTTCTTCAACTCAAACAAATCCATTTCCAATAATTAAAACAACAAAAATAGTTAAACATAACCAATTAAAAAAAATATAATTTTAAATATCTTTATATTAAAAAAGAAATTGGAGAAGTTTCAGCAATTTAAATAACCAAATCAATGCAAGGTAAATTTCATTCAAGAAAAAAGTTAGAGTTTCACTATAATATAATCAAATTAAAGCAAAAATTTTTTGAAAATGCAATAAATTTTATGCGAGAAAAAATTCCAAGTTAAAAAGAAAATTTTATTCAAAAACTTTGTTCTCAAACGAATGATAATTCAAAATGTGTCTCTGAAGATATATATATATATATATATATATATATATATATATATATATATATATATATATATATATATATTTATATATATATATATATATAGTTAGTGTTCATGCAGACAAACCTAATCATGCTTCTTTCATCATGAATAAACCAGATTTTCAATTATTTTAAATAATAAAATTATAAATACCTAAATAAAAAATGTTATTTTAATGTTTGGTTAACATATGTTGAAACTGAAATGTGATAAATTAAATCAATAAAATACAACCAATTCAATGTGATCTAAACATCACACGAGAAGAAGGTTAGTGTTATGTTGTAATATGACGAAACAAAATTAAAATATTAGAATAAACGATAATTATACTTAAAACTTGTATTCAAAGATACTAAGCAGATTGAGTGGAATTTCCTTAATCATGAAATAAAATAAAAACAATTCTTTAAAAAGAATCCAAAAACCTTAGAAAAAAAGAAATTAAAACAATAAAATTAATATAAAAGGTAATAGTGATCATTAGGGCGAGTAAAACTAAGTTTGTTTCTTCATAATTAGGCCTTATTTAGAATTTCTACTATCTATCTAAAAAATATTTAATAAAAATAAATTATATTTTTAATATTAAGCTAGTATTAATCAAAGTTTAAATAAGATAAATTGAGCCAATTTAATATAATACGATTAATGAGATGTAAGGTTCACTTCAAAAAAGTGTTATAATTAAATTTTGATTAAACAAAAGTAACGGAAAAACTTTTGAGGAAAAAAAATAAATTGTACAGAAACATGCTCCCAAGATTTTATGGAGATGAAGTGTAACATATTGAACCATAAAATTTGGTGCAAATTTAAAATCTTTCAATGGGTACAAATTAATCAGAAAATATAATATTAAATATAATTAAAATAAATATTCAATTGAATAATAACCTTGAAGATTGGTCCAATGAAGTCTTTTTCGTCTCATGTGTACTCATAAGAAATAAAGAGAATTTGTAACGAAAATAATCATAAAAAAGAACAAAATATTATTTTACTATTAATTTAATTATATTAAAATTGAAATAAAAGAAATTGAAGCAATGAGATATCAGGTAATCAAAGAGAAGTACTATTCACATGAGAGAAGATTTAGAGATAAAAAATAATAAGCAAAATAATAATTCTATGATACTAAAATGATTCAGTATAAAATCTTGGATCATGAAATAAGCAAAATAATAATGTCTCAAAAAGCATGCAAAAATTATGGAAACTAATAATTTTATAAAAATATAATATTTATATTTAACTCGATGGCATTTGTCTAAATGAGTCCAATGATATTAGTTTCATATACAAAAAATATATTTTGAATTAATACAAAATATTAGGCTAAATAAGAATAAATTTTATTAATTTTTTAATTTTAATATTAAATTAATAGTTATTGAAGTTGATACAAAATAAATTGGAGCAATACGATGTGAAATTTGCACGAGAACAATTTACATTTGCATTGTAAAATAAAAAAATCAAAACAAAAAATTAGATGAAATAGGGTAACATTTTAGAAACATGGATTCTAAGATATTATCAAGATTGTGCATAACATCTTAAAATGTAAAAAATATCTAATCTAAATTTTTAATAAAACTTATTAAAAACATAAAAAATAAGGTTTGTATAATGTTTAAAAATAAATATTTAATTTTTTGTAGCTCATATAAATGAATCTCATTAGTTTAGTTTAATTTCAATTGGACATTATTATGAATTAATGTGAATTACCAAAATAAGCACAAATTATAATAAATTATTCTTGTAATGTTAAGTAGATTTAGATTAATGATGAAAAATGGTAAAGTTTGCTTTGCGATATAGCGAAAAGCATGTTGATGCAAAGGCCATAAGAGAGGAGAATTAGTTATTTATAGTAATACATCGTATCATGACAAATATTTTGAACAAAAGGGATAATATATTTGGGAAAATTTTATTCTAATTTGCCATGGAAAGGAAGTGCAACAATCTCAACCATAAAATTTAATACAAATCTAAATGTTTGTAAATAAAACCCTAAAAAAATTTATAAGGACCTAAAAAATATTGAATTATATTGAGATCAACTTTATGTGTCTAACGACATTTGTTTTGTTTGCGTTTAAGCTAGTTAGAAATTAATGCTAATCATTAATGAAAACAAGTATAATTAATAAAAAATCCATCATTTAATATTAAGTAAATTTATATTAAACCTAAATAAAATAAATTCAAGGAATTAACATGTCCAAGTGAAACTATATAAATGTCGCATGAAATGGGATTCAAACACAACTAGTAATAAGATAGATTAAAAGTGAAAACATTGGAGAAATAAGATAAATTATGCAAAAGCATTTATTGATATTAAGGGGTTTTAGGTTAACATCTTTGAATTTCAATCTAAGTATTAATTGAAATTTTTAGAAAATGACTCAAAATATAATAAAACAACTTCTTTAAAAACAATGTCTAAATTAATATTTTACTTGATAAAGCTCATTGAGATCACTCTTGTTTATTAGTTTCTTCTCCATCATGCATGGTGTAAAAATACAATGAATTACAAAATAAAATACTGATAATAATAATAATAAGATATTAATTAATTTTAAGCTAATATGTATTAATTTTGAATGTTTTATATTAATATGACTTAACATATACAAATCAATGACTTGTAATGGTCAAATGTGATAAGATCTAAAGTTACAAAGTAATATAAATAAAACGAAGCAAAAAACTTGAAAAAATAGGCTAAGCTATATAGAATGTTGTATTCCAAGATGATAAAGAGAATGTTTGTAACATCCTTGATCTATAATTCAGGTGTAAATCAAAATGTTTCATAAACAACACAAAAAACATAAAAAATAAACTTTTAAAAATTAAAAAGAGAAAATTTGGTTAGATAGAACTCAAAAATGTGTGTCCCATGAAGTTTTTTCATATATGTTAGAACTGCTTCAAAATTATTTTAAATTACAAAAATAAATAAGCCTAAATAAAAGTAAATTATTTGTCAATTTTAAACAAATATATGTCCAAGCATAAAAAGGAGAAATTGACAAAAAATACAACTAAATCAAAATGATGCAAAAATAGCATAAGAGGAGGTTTAGAGTTATTTAGTTATACAACAAATTAAAAATGAAAATATTAAAAAATGAAATAAAGTGTATCACAAAATTCCATAAGAAAATGCCAATGAATTCGAGTGAAAATATGCTCAATTGTAAAATATAATATGAATCTAAGTGTCTTATATATAAAAACAAATCATGGAAAATAACATATTGGAAAAAATATATATATATTTAATTGGATGGATCATGGTGAGACTTATCCAATGAATTATTATGAAGTAAAAAACTAGATAAACATAAATATTAATAAGATTTAAAAACTAAGTAAACATATGCTCAAGCTAAAATTAGAAAAATTTATGAATTGTAATATAAAAAATTCAAAATGATTTAAAGATCAAATAATAAGGGAATTTGAGTTTCATAGTAATATAGCAAATAAAATTAAATAATTTGATAAAAGTGGATAAACTATATCTGAAAATTTCATTTGAAAGTACCAATGAGAATGTGTGAGGTCCTCTACAACACGTCCCAAAACATTAGAAGATATAATTTTCAAAAAGTCAAAAAAATTAGATACTTCGATGGAGCACATGGAGATAAGGACATAAAACATTTGTTTCACCTCTATCACTCATCATTAGAAATTTTTTCGAATTACTAAAATAATTAAAAAATTATTAATAATAAATTGCTATTAAAATTATAATATCAAGTAAATATATATTAAAGATGAATGTGTTAAATTAAAGCAAAAATAATATAACTATTTCAAAGCAATGTAATGGGCTCAAAAGATTAAAACTAGTGTTTAAAGATAATATCACCAAAACAAAGCAAAAAATTTAAAGAAATTAGAAAAATTATTTTGGAATATAAAATTCAAAGATACGTAGGAGATCGACTATAACATCTTCAATCATCAAAAAATAATACAAGACAAAATATTCACAAATCATCTCAAAGCACTAAAAACTAAAACCTTTAAAATTATAAATATGAATATTTAATTAGTTAGAGCTCATCAAGATCTGTCCAAAAGTACTTGTTTTCTCTCATTCAAATCTTGTTTAGAATTATAATAAATTGCTAAAGTAATTAAACTTAAATAAAATAAATTATTGTTTTTAATACGAAGTAAATTAATATAAAGCTTAAAATAAGATGAATTATTATAACACAATATAACCAAATCAAAATTATGTAAAGGTCACTTGAGCTGATAGTTAGAGTTTAATAGTAATATGAGCAAATCAAAGTGACAATTTGGAACATATGTGATAAATTGTTTATGAATGTAAAATTCCATGATACTTAGGAAATCAAGCGCAAGTTCGTTAATCGTGAGATAAGGTATGAATTGAAAGTATAATAAAGTGTGCTAAAAACCTAAAGCAATAAATATTTAGAATTTTAAGAATTTGTAAATATAAAAATATTAAAAAATAAAAGTAATTGTTAAAGGATTGTTAAGTACAAAGGTAATTAATGATAAATATTAACAAATTATTCTTTAAATACTATCTAATATTTATTAAATGAAAAACAAGATAAATCAAAGTCATGTTATACATCTAAATCAAGGTGATGTAAAGATCACAATATAAGAGGAAAAGAGTTTGATAGTAAGATAACATAAATAATGCAAAAAATCTTCAAAAATTAAATAAATTTTGCTAAAAGCTACTCTCCAAGATATTATGTGGATCAAGTGTAAATCATTGATAAACATATCAACAAAAACTAGAAAGTCCCATAAAGCACTCAAAAAGAGTGAAATTAAAATATTTAAAAAATAAATATTTTATTAAATGGAGCTAATTGACATGAGCCGAATGTTGTCTACTTGCTATTGATCACACCTCAATTGGAGTGAATATGAATTACCATAGTAATTAAACATGTATAATGAAAAATAATTTTTTTTAAATATTAGTTAAATAAATATTAAAATTGAAAGAAGATAAATTTATGCAATGTAGTATAATGAACTAAATGTCTTTTGTATGTGACATAAAACAAAAAACAAGACTACATATGAATATAAATAAATTAAAGTGGAACACCTAAATAAATGTTGTGAATTATATAAGAAATATACTTTTAAAGACAATGAGGAGGTGAAACGTACTACACTCAATTTCAAGAATAGATATGAATCAAAATGCCCCTTAAAACATACAAATACCATTTAAAATAATAATATTTTAAATAATGGATATTTATTTTGAGAGAAGTTTTTTAGAATAGTTAATTGATGTATTTTACAACTCAATTGGATAACATTTGGAATTTCTATAAATTAATAACTTAAAATAAATAAATAAGATTAAATTATTATTATAATCTTAAGTAAAATTATATTAAACTAGAAATGAGACATATTCAAGAAATATAAGTCAACCAAATAATAATGATGGAAACTTCATATGAAGGAAAAAAAAGATTTTCCAAGTAATATAACAAAATTGAAATGAAAATTTTTGAGAAATGGAATAAATTGTATGAGAAAGTTGTATTGTTATATGAAAAAAAGATCATGTACGACATATTTGATTGTAAAATAAAGCATAAATTAAAATGACTCATGAAATACATAAAAACCTTTGAAATTAAATATTTTAAAATATTAAAATAAATTCTTAATTGCATAAAGCTCATCGGGAAGAGTCCAATGACGTTTGTTTCTTCTCTACAGGATATCATTTAGAATTTCTATTAACTACATAAATAATTAAACATAAAAGGAAATAAGTTATTATAGTAATATTAAGTAGATGTGTATAAAGCTAAATTTATATGAATCAAGAAAATATTAAAAAAATAAATAAATGCAATATAATGGTCACAACATAGAAGAATAAGTGCTTCATAGTAATCCGACATAATCAAATGAAAACATTTGGAACAATGAGATAATTTATTAGATAGGTTTTTTCCATGGCACTAAAGCTATTAGATGTAACATCCTTTTTCATAACCACATGTTCAAATCAAAATATCCTATAAAGTTTGCAAAAGTCCTAGAAAATAAAATAACTAAAAGTGTAAAAATTATATTAAATATGTTAGATCTCATGCATATGAGTCCAACTAAAATTTACTCTAACATGATCAAACCTCATTTGTAGTTACAATGAATTACCATATTTCTTAAGCATAGATAATATTAATTTTTTTATTTAACATTAATAAAGTACACAATAAAAATAAGTGAAATAAAAGAAAGCAATATAATATAACCGTATAAAAGTGATTTAAAGGTCATATGAGATGATAATTAGGGTTACAAAGTAGTATATATAATTTTTTACGAAAGATTTCAAGAAATAAGATAAATTATACAAGAAGTTTGCACTCCAAGATGCTAAGCTGATCGAGTATATTGCCCTTCATCATGAAAAATATTATGAATTGAAATACCTCATATAGAATATTAAATGTTTAGATAAGAAAATTTGAATACATAAAAATAAATTTTTAATTAGATTTTCTTTATCACGAGAAGCTTAATGACGTTTCATTCATCTTTAGCTGACATCTTTTGCAAATACTGTAAATTTCAAGAATAAATAAACATAAACAATTCCATCATATTTAGTTGATCAAGTGTAACATCGCTAATTGCCAATTTTGGCATGAATCAAAATATCTTGAAAAATATTTTAAAAACATGGAAAAAGAAATATTCAAGAAAATAAAAACTAATATTTAACTTGATAGTACTAGATAAGACTTTTGAAATAACATTTGTCTCATCTTCATCAAACTTCGATCGTAATTATTATTGATTTCAAAATAAATAAAAAATATTAATAAATTGTTATTTTGATTTTAAGTAAATATGTATTAAACATTAAATACAATAGATTAAAACATTATAAAATAACCAAATCAAAATGATGTAGGACACATGAGAAGTTAATTTGAGTTTAATAATAATATAACCAAATCAAGCTGAATTTTAGATAAAAAAGAGATAACTTTTATTAGAAACTTTTATTCCAAGGCACTAAGAAAATAGAGTGTAACATCCTCTCTCTTCAAATCAAGTAAAAACAAAAATGTACCATAATATATATCAAATGATTAAGAAAAATAAAATTTCCAATAACATAAAAAGAATAACTAAATATACATATTTCATATCACGATAAGTGCAACGATGTTTGTTTCATCTCAATTAAAGCTCTTTCAGAATTACTAGTAATTCCCAAAATAATTAAACATAAATAATAAATTATCAATATTATTTACATTACAATAAAAATATATATTGAACTGTAAATAAGTAAATTTCAATGAATATAATGTAAACAAATGAAAATCATTTAATGGACATCACAAAGGTGAATTAGTGTTTCATAGAAATAACAAAATTTTAAAAACATATGATGGAATGAGATAAATTACAAGAGAATTTTAAATTTCATAATAGCTTAGAAATTGAGTGAAACATTCTTAATCCTCAAATATGGCACAAATAAAATTAACATGAAAAGAATATAAAAAATCTAGAAAATAAAACTTTTAAAAATAAGAAAATAAATTTTTAATAGGTTTGAGCTCGTTGAATCTAGCCCAACCACATTTGTTTTGTCTGTTTCGAATCTCATTTAGAATTATACAAAATTATGAAAAACATAAACATAAATTGCAATAAGTTATTATTTTTAATTTAAGTAAACTTTTATTACAAGTAAAATGAGACTTCACCATAATATAATATAAAACAATCAAAATGACATATTCATCACTTGAGATAGAGCAAGAGTTACATAGTATTATAACCAACTGAAACAAAAAAAATTAATTAATGAGGTGAATTATATATGAAATTTACATTAAAAGATACTTAAAAAATTGACAATAAAATCCTTGATTGTTAATTAATGTATGAATAGAGACTCTTCAAGAGTGCAAAAAATAAAAAAAAAATATTTCATAATATTAAATAAATATTTAATTTGTTAGAGCTCTATAAAACAAGACTAATGACATTTCTTCAACAAATGGATATTCATTTGTAATTACTACAAATTACAAAAATAGTTCAAAATAAATAACACCAAATTACTTTTTTCATATTAATTAAGTATATATTAAAGCAAGAATGAGATAAATTTAAGTCATATAATGATATCTGAATAAGTATGGCCAAAGGTCACAAGCTAAGATAATTAGAGTTTTATAGTAATATAACCAAATCAAATAAAACATTTTAGAAATTAGACTAGTTTTTATGAGAAAGTTACTTTCCAAAATAATTAAGGTATCAAGTGTGACATGGCTTATAGCCAAATTAGATATAATTTGAAATGACATGTAAAGTGCTCTAGAACCAAAGGAATTAAAACATTTAATAGTATAAAAATAAATATTTAATTGGCTTCATCTTGTCAATATAAGTCTTAAAATGAATGCCTAAGCTTATTAAGACTACATTATAATTGCAATGGCTTCCAAAAAATAAACAAAAAAAAATAGTTATATTAATATTAATTAACTAAATATTAAAAAATAAAATGAAAAAATTTGAAGCAATGTAATATAAGCAAGTCAATACTATGTAAATGCCATAATAAAGGAAATTAATTTAAAAAATATGACCAAACCATATAAAAATATTTTCAGAAATGAAAAATCATATGGGAATATTGTTTTTCAAGATATATAGGATATCATGTGAAACAACCTTGGCTCTCAAGTTAGCTACGAATCAACATAACTTCTAAAGTGCCCAAAAACAAAAGAAAACAAAATAATTAAAAACATAAAAATAATATTTATATTGATAGAGCTCATGAGATGAGTCCATTGATGTTTGTTCAAAACTTGATCAGACCTTCTTTAGAATTACTACAAACTAGTAAACTTATTGAGTATAAATATTAACACAGTATTATTTTAATGTTCAATAAATTTGTGTTAATGCAGGAACAATATTAATTGAAGCAATGAAATTTAATCAAATCAATTTAATCAAATCAATTTATTGTGAAGATAACGTGAAAGGAGACTTGGAGTTTTATCATAAACTTGCCAATCAAAGTGAAATATGCTAAGAGATGTGATAAATTATATGGGAAAAAGTTTTCCAAAACACTAAACATTCAACAATAACATAAAGATTGCCAAAAAAGAAATATAATTTCTTTGAAATATAATAAATGATATTTAATTGGATAGAACTCATTTCAATATATCTAACGACGTTTACTTCATCTCAATTAGACTTCATTTAGAGTTACCATGAATTACAAAGCTAAATAAGCATTTAGAATAATAAATTATTATTTAAATAATTAATTAATATATATTCATGAAACTTAAAATACAATAAATTAAAAAACTCTAATATGCTCAAGTCAAAATGATATGGAAATCACATGATAAGAGATTTAGAGATACATATTAATATAACATAATCAATGTAAAAACTTGGAAGAAATGAGGAAGCAAAACCCTAAAACATACAAAGCAGAATGAGCATAATATGCCTAATCATCATACTAGACAAGAATGTAAATGTCTTGTGAAGCAAACAAAAACTCCAAAAAAATAAAATTTTTTAAAATTTTTAAATGTATATTTAATTATATTGAGCTCATTGAGATGAGAATATCAAAGTTTGCTTCAAATGTAACAAAGTTGTTTTAAATTATTTCAAATAACCATAATATTTTAGGATACATGACAATAAATTATTTTTTAAAATTAAGTGAATATAAAAGCTAAACATTAAATTAGATTAATTAGAAAAATAATATAACCAAATCAAAGATACGGAAAGGTAACACAAAAACATATTTAGACTTATAAAGTAAAATAACCTAGTCAACACAACCTTTAAAAAATGAGATAATTTTTACAAGAGTGTTACAGTTCAAGATGCTAATGAGATGAAGTGTAACATCTCTACCCTTTAAATTAGGTATGAATCAAAATGTCATGTAAAGAGCACCAAAACTATAGAATATAAAATATTTAAAAATATAAAAATAATTATTTAGTTGGATATAACATGTTGATATTAGTACAATAGTGTTTAATTCACCTTTAATTTTTTGCACAAAAAATTATTGTTTATTGGAAAATATATTAAAAATTAATAATAAAAAATCACTTCTTAAATACCAATTATACATATACACATTAATTCTAAAATGGGATAAACTTAAAAAGCATAATATAACTAAATAAATGTTATGTAAACATTAAATGAGATTAAGTAAAGGAATAAACAAGAATAAATAATAAAAAGTTATTATTTTAGTATTTGTTAAAAAAAGTAAAGCTAAAAAGTGATTAAGTAAAGGAATATATAACAATTCCAAATCTAAGTGACATAAACAAAAGAAAAAGAGAATTAGAGTGTCTTTGAAATATAGCCAAATGATAATGAAATATTTTAAAAAATGAGGCGAAAATTGGTGAAAATACATTCGAAGATATTAAAGAGTTTCAATGTGACATCCTTGATGATAAAATTAACAACAAATAAAAATATCTCAAAAACCATGCCAAACCCATATTTAATAAGATATTTAAAATTAAAAAATTAATATGTTGTAATAAAATTTGTCGAGCTGAGTGTAGTGATGTTTATTTCGTATCGATTCAATGTTTTTTAGAATTACTATGAGTTATAAAAGAAATTAAAAAATAAATAATAACAAATTATAGTTGAATATTTAGAAAATATATGTTATATAGTAAGATAAATGTAGTGTAAAGGTCACATGATATAAGAGTTTGAGTTAAGTTGTCCTATGACAAAATAAAAAAATTTCAAAATATGTCAAAAATTGTTTGGGGGAAGTTACATTAAAAGATACGACAGAGTTTGACTGTAACATGTACTATCGTGACATTTTTGTGAATCTAAATTTCTAGCAAGTGCACCATAATCCCTAAAAAATATTCTTTAAGTGTAAACATACTTATCTAATAGAAAAATAGTGGTCATAATGTGTCCAATGATGTGTTTATCATCTACTTTTCTCTTCGTTAGTAATCAAAAGGAATTGCTAATTAAATTAAGTATAAATAGTAACGAATAATTACTTCAATATGAAATAAACTTGCTTTAAAAATAGAATAAGATAATAAAGGTAATATAGAATAATAAAAATCAAAGTGATGTAAAGGTCACATTATAAGAGATTTAGAGATATATATTAATAAACCATATAGAAATGAGACATTTAAAGATTTGAGATAAATTATATAAGAATGTTGTCTTCTAAGATAGCATGGAGTTGTATATAATATCAACAACTATTAAATCTAGTATTAATAAATATGTTTCATATAGCAAGCAAAAATCATTAAAAATAAAATACTTAAAAGACATGTTGAAAGCACTAACAATAAAGTACTCTAAAATGTAAAATTGATGCCTAGTTAGATAGCACTTGTTGACAAGAGTCAAAGGATGTTTGCTTCTACATCACAAGACCATATTTGAAATCACTATTAATTATCAAATAAAATATGCAAAAAAACAATAAATTACTTTTTAACTAGAAGTAAAAACTTATTAAAGTTGAAATGAGGTGTATTTAAGCAATATAAGTTAACAAAATCAATGTGATGTCTATGGTCACATGAGAAGAGATTTAGAGTTGTATTGCAATATAATAAAACCTAAGGAAAAATTTGAAAAATTGAGAATGTTTCTAAAAAATTTACATTTTTGGGTGATATGGAGATTGAATGTAAAATCCTCCGTTGTAAAATCAAGTATAACTCTAAATTTCTAGTAAAACATATGAACACCTAAGAAATAATGTTTATTTCAATAGTATCGGTCCTCATTAAAAATTTTTGTAAATTACTAATGAAATAATCATAAACTATAAAAAATTATTATTTCAGTATAAAGTAGAAATATTTAAATAGGAAATAATGTAAATTAATGTATTGTAATATAAACAAAGCAAAAGTTGTTAAGGTCATACGAGAGGAGATTTAGAGTAACATAGTAAAAAAATCAAATCAAAATAAGAAACTTGAATAGTCAACATTAAATGTTTTAGCTAACTACATTCTAAGGTACTATGGGGATCATATGTTACATGCTTGATTATAAAAGAAGGTAGAAATTTAAATATGTCATTAAGGATGCCAAGGCTTCAAGAAAAATAATTTTTTAAAAAATAATAAAAATACAGTTAATTGGATTGAGTGCATCGAGATGAGTTCAATGATGTTTATCTTATCTCCTTTGAGCCTTTTTAAGAGTTGATGCTAATTATCAAGGAGTGGAATAATAATTATAATAAATTAAATTTTAACATTAAGTAAATACATGTTAAAGCTAAAATAAAATAAATTTAAGCAACATAATATCACAAAATCAAAGCAATATGAAGGTCAGACTAGATGACATTTAGTGTTAAATAAGGGTTAGGCATGAACTGCATGGAAAGAAACATTCAATGATATTAAGTACATCATGCATAACATCTTACAACACCAAACAAAGTATAAATGAAAATAAGACATTACCCATGAATGCTAAAATAAGTTAAATATAAGCATTGTAATATAACCTAATCAAAGCAATGTAATGGTTAAGTGAGAAGAGAGTTAGGATTTCATAACATTACAATCAAATCAAAGTGAACGATTTGCAAATTATCTAAATTATATAAAAAGGTAGTATTCTAAGATACTAAGAAGGTAATGAGTAATATCCTCAATCCCTGTGGCTAGTACAAGTCGAAATGTCACACAAAGAGTGCCAAAAATAAGAATTGCTAGCTATATTTTTTCAACTCAAATGACCTTTGAACGTACTACAAATTACAAAAGTAAATAAGCCTAATAGTAATAAATTATCATTTCAATATTAGCTAAATTTATATTAAAGTCAAAATGAGTAGACTTGAAATGATGTAATGTAACCAAATCATAGTGATATGGTTACATTATATGAGATTTGGAATGATAAAGGATTATAAACAAATCAAAGCAAAATATTTGGAGAAATAAGACAAATTATGTGATAAACTTTCATTCTAATATACAAAGGAGATCAAATGTACATCCACAATTATCAAATCATCATCAATCAAAACTCCTTATAAAAGATGCAAAAATAGTGGCAAAAAAATTAAAAAAATCTGAAAGTGAATAATTATATCAAAAGTTCTCATTGGGAGAGGTCCAACGATAGATATTTCATGTCAAGTAGACATTGTTTGGAATTACTACAAATTACAAATGTAAATTAATGTAAACAATATTAAACTATTATTTTGATATTATGTGAACATACATTAGAATAAAAAGGAATTAAGTAGACGTAATATAATGTAACTAAATCAAAGCGATATATGTTTCACCAAAAAAAGATTTAGGTTACATAATAATAAAAGAAAATCAAAGAGAAAAAGTTTATAAAATGCGAGAAATTAAAAACAATGTAGCCATATTTGTTGATCAAGGACGTTACCCATAACCACCTTAGCTTTTTAGAAGGTTAATTTCTTTGTCATTTCTTTAAATTAATGTCTTTTCTTTTCTATATTGTAATGTGACTCTAAATTTCCCATCGTGTGACATTTATATGCCTACAATTTTATTATGTTACATCACTACAAGTTTTCTTATTTTTGCTCAACATAAGGTTTATTTAATATTTGAAGAGTAATTTATTTTTATTTATACTTATTTACTAATAGCTTATAACAATTCCAGAAAGATTCAATCTAGAAGAAATAATATCAATGGAAGGTCTGACGAGTCTAAGAAATGAAATATTCATTTTTTATATTATTTATTTATTTTTTATTTTTACTTTTTTGAATGTTTTAATAGATATTTTAAGCAATAGATGGTTTTTGGATCGAGGTAGCTACATTAAATCATTTTATTTTCTTGTAATGTTGTTTTCTCGTTCAAACTATCTTTCTAAATTGTTTACCACTGAATTAGATAATACGTCCACGAAAATCTCTTCTCATATGGTTTTTAAAATTTCTTTGATTTTTGTTATATTATTTTTCTTCAATTATTTTCATCTTGAGTGGTATTTCAAAATACATTCATATATTACTTTTATTTATTGTTATTCACTTTATGAAATTTTTAATAATTCTAAACAAGTTTTGATCATGATGAAACAAAGGTTGTCATACTTGTCTTAATGATCTCTACTAATTGAATATTAATTTATGAACATTAGAATAGTTTATTTTTTAGGCTTATGATGTTCTTTACAAGGTACTTTGATTTTTGACCATTACATCCCATTGCTTTGGTTATATTATGCTGCACTATTTTATCTCATTTCAACTTTGTCATATTTTTACTTAATTTTAAAAGTGTAATCCTTTTCTATTATTCATACTTATTTACTTTTGTAATATTTGATCATTACTAATGAGTTTAAATCAAGAAAAGAAATTTTATTATACTTATTTATTCAAGTTTTATCTAATTAAATAATAATTTTCATAATTTTTGAAATACTTTATTTTCTAAGGTTTGGACATGTTTTATGAAAAACTTTGACTCATACATAATATGATGATCGAGTATGTTACAGTCGAACTTCTTAGTATCGTACAATATAGCTTTCTTGAACAATTTATCTGATTTTCGTTAAACCATTTTCTTTGATTAGAATGTATCTCTTTGTAGTTCTAAGTCTCTTCTTACATAACTTTTACATTTCTCTTATTTTATTAAAATACTTTAATTAATCTTATATTTGTTTTAATATATATTTACATAATATGAAAATAATGATTTTTTAATATTTTTACTTCTTAGTTTGATAATCAAAAGTAATTCTAAGATAGTCAAATATAAAATATTGCAAGACTTTTTAATGCAATACACCATATTTTGATTTGTTTATGATTTGACGATCGGAGACATTACAAAAAATCACTATTGCACCTTGAAATGTAACTTTTGTCACAATTTACCCTGTTTCTACAAATAGTTTTGCATTAGTTTCTTTATCATATAATATCACTAAGTCACCTAGCAAGTGATGTCAACACCATTCTTATTTGGTAAAATTTTTCTACTATAATTTATCTCAATTCTCTTTTATATATATTTACTTAATATTTAGATAAAACTTGTTTATTCTTTATGTTTATTTATTTTTGAAACTAGTAGTCATTTTTAGTAAGGCCTAATTGAGATGAAAAAATATCATTCGAATAATCTTGATGACCTTTGTCCATTTCGAAATTCATTTTTATATTTCATCATCTTCGTTAATCTGGTGTTTTTGTACGCTTTACTTAAAAATTTGATTCTTATATGAATTGAGGAATGAGGATGTATCACTCAATCTGATTAGCATATCGGAATGTTACTTTAAATATAACTTATCTCATTTATTAAAAAAAATTATTTTGTTATATTAATGCAAAACTGTAATTATTTCCATATGCGACATTTATATTGCAAGGAGTTAGTTATGTTACATTGCTTCCATTCATCTAATTTTAGTTGTATTAAGTCAATATTTAATATTAATATTATATTTTTCTTTTTCAATTTTATAAAAAATTAGATAAAACAAAAATTTTATTTAACTCATCTAACTAAGTTCTATCAAATAAAATGTTAATTTTTTATAATTACTTAATTTTTGTCATTTTGGTGTACTTTATGAGGGATTTTAATTTGTAGTTGACTTATCAATGGGTAATGTTACATTCAATTACCTTAATATCTTTGACTTCAACTTTCCATTATAATTAATCTTATTTTGTCAAATGTTTTGCTTTGATGTGGTCGTATTAATTTGCAACATTGAATGTCCTCTCATATGATTTTCACATCATCTTGTTTTAGATGTATTATATTACTTCAACTTATCTTATTTTAGATTGATCACATGTTTACTTACTATTAAAATAATAATTTATTTTTATTTACGAATTTTAACATTTGTAATTGAATGTAATTCTAAAGGAAGTCAAATTGAGATAAACAAAACTTCATTAGAGTTATTTCTAATAGCTCTATGAGATTAAATATTTTTTTATTTTCAAATATTTAGTTTAACTCAGTTTCTAGGAAATATTACAAGTAATTTCAATTTGTACCTTATTTAATGATTGACGATGTTGCACTAAATTCCCTCTATATGTTAGGCTGAATTTTGATGGTGTAATTTATCTTATTTATTTAAATTATTGGTTCTCATTTGGTTATATTACTATCAAACAATAATTCTCTTTTGGTTGAGTTTCTTTCACTTTGATATGGCTATATTACATTCCTAAAATTTTTCCTATTTCATCTTTAATTTTTATTAGCTTAATATAAAAAAGCAAAATATTATTTCTTATACTTGTCTTCTTGTGTAATTTTCTATGACTAAAAATGAGTTTTGATCTAAATAAAAAAAATATCGTTGCACTAATTTCGTGAAGTATTGTCCAATGAGATACAAATTTGTGTGTTTTTAAATATTTTATTTTAAAAATTTTTGCTACATCAAGATGCCTTTTAATTTGTACTTTATTTTCATGATATAGTCTATTTGTATTTACTTACTAAGTATCTCAAACTAAAGTTTTTTCATATAATTTACCTCATCTCTTCAAGTTTTTTATTTTTATTCGGCTATATCATAACGAAATTCCAAATCCCACCTCTTGTGACTTCACACAACTTTCGTAATTCACAGTAATTCCAATTGATGTCTGATCGATATGAGCCAAACCAATCTTAATGAGCTCTACCAAGTTAAATATTCATTTTTATATTTATAAATATTTTATTTTCAATGTTTTTTCCAAGCTTTATAGCACATTTAAATTCTTAATTAATTTAAGTATCAACGATGTCATAATTGATCATTCTAGTAATGAGGAATTTATCTTTTCTACCCAACTTATGTCATTTCTCTAAATGTTTTTCTTTGAATTGATTATATTACTATGAACTCTAACTCTACCTTTTTACAAACTTAAAATAATTTCTTTTGTCCATATTAAATTGTTACAATTTATCTCTTTTTAGCCTTAGTATATATTTACTTAATATTAAAATAATAATCTCATATCATTTATGTTTTTTTTTTGTAATTAGTTGAAATTACAAATGATGTTTGATATTGATGAAACAAACATTTTTGGACTAGCCTCAATGAACTTTATCCAATTAATGATTTTGTATTATATATAATTTGCTTGACAAGGTCATTGGTACTTTGTGAGAAATTTTTATTTGTATGTAATTTAGCAATTGAGGACATTACACTCTATCTCCTTGTTATATTGGAAAGCAACTTTCTTGCAATTTATCTTATTTGTTGAAACTTTCCTCTTTGATTCGTTTATATTACTTTGATAGCCTAGTTCTCCAATCATAAAAAAATTACTCATTTTATCCTAGTTATTTTACATTGCTTCAACTTATACTATTTTAGCTTCAATATATATTTACTTTATATTTTAAAAAAATATGATTTTTTCTCAATATCTATAATGATTCATAAAAATTCTTAATGAGGACCTATTTAGAAAAAAAATAAAGATAATTAGAAGTGCCTTATTAGCCTCTATGTTTTTTATTAACAATTTTTTAAAATTTTTTAAAATTATATTTATTGTACCTATTGATGTGATGATTACAAAACTAAAGTTAAGTGTTTACAAATATTTTATTAAGTTTTGTGTTGCATTAGTTAAATCTTAAGGTATATTATATTGATCTAAATTCGTTAGAGGAATGACTGTTGCAAGATAAATAGTTAACTTCAATTGATGGATTAATTTGCTGACTTTGGACCTAAACAAAAATAATCTTTGAAGTGTAGCTAATCCATTAGCTTTTTTATAATATTTATTAGCTAGAATGTTAAACCTTTCAATTTCCCATAATTATGGCACATATGACTATCATCATTCATGCATATGTAAATTTGGTTTAACTTATATTTTTTTTGAAGATATTTTTGTTTTTAAGGAAAACAATACTTTAAAATTTTTGTAATGTGGAACTAAAGATAATCTTTGCCAAACTTAAGTTCCTACATTAACTTTTGCTTCACTCGTCTAATTTGATGGTAGTTTTATCGTCTTCTCAACTATTAAGATTAGCTTTCCCAAACTTAGATTCTAGTTTTTGTATGACTAATTTATGGAGTTTTTCATTTTAACAGTGAATAGCGATCATTTACCAAACAAAGAAAATAATAAATTGAGCTTGCAAATTTTGATACAAGTCCAATTCAAGTTGAAACTCCAAGCAACAAATTTCACCACAGTTATGGGAATTGTGTATTTTAACTCTCCCTATTTGTGTTCTTTCATTCATAATCTATTTTTAATTTTTTAGTAATAACAATTTCTTTCTTTAGTAGTGCCACTCTTGCCTTAATAATTAAATGTGTAGGGATTTTGTTAGAAAAAAATTGTAAAGATTTGAATGTTACTAAATAGCATAAATTTCCCTGATTTTGCCCTCTCATTGGAGCACTAGCATGTATTTGGTTTACCCATATCCACTTCACCAAAAGAAACAGGTTAATGGAAGCCAAATTAGGGATCAAGGGTTGATGTGTGCATGAGTTTTTGTTTTACCACCTAAATCTCTTTTGTGCATTTAGTTAATTATTGAGAATTTATAAAAATAACTTTTAAGCCTGAAAATTTTTCTTCTAATATTTGGAATAGAAAAATTTTGTCACATCCACAATTAAACCATCACTTTGTATTTCTTTTACCTAGCATGTTTTAAAACAATGTGTATCAAAGTGGGGTTTCAATCAAAAGAAAGAGATTTCTAAAAAAAGACCCTATTGGCTTGTCCTTTTCTTGAGTACAATGCATTCTTATCTGGTGGAGCTTCCTCGCATCAACCACCTATGTTTAACAGTAATTTCTACTCTTTTGGATAAATCATGTGTTTATTTTTGTAATCCATTGATTTGGAAATTTGGAATGTTGTTAAAAATATGTTTAGATTGTGAATAAGATATTGATGGAGAGAAGTGAAAGAACCTTTATGTCAACATAATAAGAATGAAAAACTTAAGGTAAAAATCAATTCTTGTAATATAAACATTTGTGTTGCAGCATAGGTGCTTTCTTATATAATCAGATCATGAACTTTAAAATGGCATGTAAGATTTTGTCTAAACATGAAGCTGCTTGTTAGGGTGCTTCTCAAGGTAAAGAGACTAAAATGAACATAATAGTTCATGAGTACAAATTATTTCAAATGAATGTAGATAAAAGTATTAATCTTGTAACAAATACACTAGTAGTGACTAGGTGAGGAAGATTGTACTAGTTCTTCCTAAAATATATGACCCATTGTTGATATCCATAAAAGCAACAAAAATTATTTCAACTGTGTCATTGTATGAGTTATAGTGTGAGCTTTTAACATATGAAATTAGGTTTTCAAGAAGAAGGGATGAGGTACTTATGATTCAAAATGAGAAGTAAAAGAAGAATGAAATAATAGCATTTGTGTTGACCTATCTATATACTTAGATTTTTCAATCTCATGTGTGGTAACTTTAACCTTAAAATTTTTTAAAAATTATATAATAAAAGAAATTTAGGTCAAAGCTGCAGAAATAATAAGAATCAAAAGAGAAAGATGGTCTCCTATGAAGAAATAATTTGTTATAAATGTAAACTTCCTAAACATACAAGGCAAAATCTTGCCAACTAGAAGATAGGAAGGAGAGTTTGATTCATCTTTTGGCCAATTATAGTATTATGTTTGAATCATTAGGAGATGAGGTATGTTCCATTTCCTCCTCTTAGTTATCTTCTATTTTTTATTATGAGGATCAATGTATTAGTGTTTGCACAAAGACTAAATAATTAGCTTCTAAATTCCTTAAATTCAAAGAAGAGCATGGAAAATAACTAGGGTTCTACAAACAAATGAATGAGTTAATGCTGATTACTTACTGGAATTATGGTTGAGAGAGGAGGAAAAGCTACAATTTTTTTTGAAAACAAATTCTTAGTTATATAGCTAAATAATTTAAAAAATTTGCATGATCATTATCAAAATTCTTTTAAATATGCTAAAAATACTACATATTCCTCAACTCAAAATAGGGTTTATAATTATTGAATAAGAATTAGACATATCACTACTGATTATAAATTTAGAAATATTATGGATAAGAAATCCCCTAAAGTTTTATGGATTAGAAAGGATTGTTTAACAAATGATCAAGTCAAAAACAAGTACACCCAAAAAGGTTTGGGTCCATAAAACTAATGTTTGATTGGTTTTCTGAGCATACTATTTTATAGGGACTAAGGGAGGTATGCGATACTTTGATAGTGGATACTCAAGAAACATGACAAGAGATTCATCTTTATTCATCCACTTGAAGTCTTATGATGGTAATTAGGTAACTCTTACAGACAACCATCGGCAACTCACACATTTTTATAAGAAAGTTCCCTCTTATTCAATACCTAAGTTACGATATTCTTAGTATTAATTAATTGTGAGACTCAACATTTGATGTCTTATTTAATAAAAATAATTTCATTTTTAATAGAGGTAACAGTCCACTTATCATTGCAAATAGAAAAGATAATTAATAGTTTTTATTTTTTTTTCATGATTAAGGACAACAGCATAAAATTCCTTACAACAAATGATAATAGTTTTAAATTATGGCATAAGAGATTTAATCATTTAGGAAAATATTCTTTTAAAAACCTTTTAAACTTTAATATTTTTAGATTTTTCTAAACCTTAGTTGGCCAAATTGTAAACAATGTGGTTTATGTCAATTAGCAAAAAAAAAACAAAAACGGGCTGTAAAACACTTAAAGACAATAGCTAGGAAACTATTAGAACTTGTTTATTTAGACCAATTTTGTCTTATTCATCTAAAGACACTTGGAAGAGGAAAATATGGGTTGGTAGTTGTAGAAAGCACTATTAAGTTTACATGCATTTTTTGCAACAAAAAAAGAGAAGTGATAGAAAATTGCTATGATAGAAAAAGAACATTAAGTTCAATTAGCCTTTATTAGGAGTGATAAAGAAGATGAATTAAAGAATGAGTTATTCGATGATTTCTATTGTTAAAACAAGGAGATGCATTCATTTTCTTTACCAAGAATTGCTTAACAAAATGGTTTAGATGACAGAAAGAATACAACTTTCTTAGATGCTGCAAGGTTCATCCTTAATGAGTTTGGTGACTCTGAGTTTTTTTTGGCAAACGTAGTTAATACTACCTCTTATGTATTTAATAAAGGAACATGTAGACCTTCACTAGATATTTTCCTTTTTCAATAATTCGTTATGAGAAGTCCAAGCTATTCAATTTTCATGTGTTTGGATGCAAATGCTTTATTTTAAAAAATGGAAAATGGGATTTTGATAAATTTGATGCCATGTCTAATAAAATAATTTTGTAATATACTCATCTATTGGTAAAACCTTTAGAATATACAATAAGTGATTCTTTAGTATGGAAGAAACAATTCATGTCAAATTTATTGACTCTCTTTTTGAAGCATGTAATTCTCATCATCATCAAGATGATCATTTTAATAAATTAGAAGATTAACTCTTAGTGAAGAAATATTAAATTATATAATTTAAGGTAATGACACAATAAAAGAAGAAAATAAAATTGATAAGTAATTGAGAGATCTAAGGATCGTCTTAGCGAGTTGATCATAGGAAACATAAAAGAGAAAGTTAGGATAAGAAGCCCCTTTAATCTAGCAAATTGAATATAATTCTATTGGAAAAACTATTGAAAATTAGTCTTGGATTATTGTAAGGAATGAAGACTTAGTATAATTTTAAAAAAATAAAGTTTGAGATCTTGTACCTCGACCAAGTCATAAAACAGTTAATGGTACAAAATGGATGGTAAAAAATAAGTCATATAAAAATGGAAAAGTTCTAAAGAATAAACCTAGATTTTTAGCTAAAGGAGATTATCAAGTTAAAAGAGTAGTTGTGGATGAGATATTTCCTCCTATAGCTAGGCATGAAGATATGAAGATCTTACTTACTTATACATGCTAGAAAGGGCTTACATTATACAAATCAATTTTAAAAGTGCATTATTTTAATGTATATATAAATAGAGTTTTTTGTAGAATAACCCGAAGATTTAAGATACATGAAAAGATATGCAATAAATAAAAATTTAAGAAGCCACTCTATGTCTAAAGCTTGCCCCATGTGGTTGTCATGAAAGATTATTCATTTTACTTACATTAAATGCTTTAATAGAGACAAGACAAATAATACTTTATTTATTAAAATATAATTGAAAGGTTAGTTAACATGTTAAGTTTTTTTGGATGACATAAATTTTGGAGCCTCTAACAAATAAACTAGTGGGAAATTTACCAATTTTAGAAGAAAATGAGTTTGCAATTAGTGCCATGAGAGGGTTATCCTTCTTGCAAGGACTTTAAGGAAAAAGAAACTAAATGAATATTTATTTAATTAAAAAATATTTGTTGGAGTTGCTAAACAAATTTTGTTATGAGAGCATGAAGCATTAGAATACTATGAATAGCATAAGTACAATCGCAGACAATGAGAAAGCTGGAAAACTTGTTGACACAAAATTATATTGATGAATGATTTCATCATTACTATACCTTACTATGTGTAGGTTGGATATTTTTTACTGTAAGAATATGTGTAAGATTTTTAGAGTAGTCATAAATAATCCCATCTATATGTAGTACAGTATATCTTAAAATATCCTTTTCGAACAAAAACCCTAGGCATATGAAATCCTAGGTGTGAGTTTGCATTTGATTTAATAGCCTACATCTAGTAGTGTTGCTAGTGGCAACAGAAATAGAAAAAGCACCTTTGGTAAGGGCCAATTGATTTGTGGTTCACTAACTTCTTGGGCTAGTAGAAGGTAAAATTATATTGCACTATCATAAAAAGAGGCTGATTATATTGCTATAGACAAATTTATATCTCAACTATGTTGTACAACTTTTTGATTCTGGCCTACAATTTACAATTGAATTTTATGTAATAATTTAAATGTAATTTTTTATCTAACGATCCTATTCAACACTCAAGAAAAATAAATTTGAATTAAGATATCATTTTATTAGAGAATAGGTTCAAAAGAAAGTAATTTAGTTGTCATTTGTGTCACTGGCTATAAAATTACCTAATATTTGTACTAACCAATTAGCTTCCAAGGTATTTATTAGACTTAGGTTAAGCTTATGTGTCATCAATGACTTTTGATGATTATAAAAAAGGGGTGAACGTAGTTCTAGAATTCATGGGAAGAGTAAGCTAAAATTTAGGGGTAGCATAAGCTATCAAAAAAGGTTTGCTTAAATATTGAATTTTTTATTTGGTCACTTTTTTAAATTTTGTTTTAGTATTTGTTTAGTAAATCTAAAATGGAAGATTGTTGTATCTTTTGATGTGATAATCACAAAACCAAGCCGAAGAATTTACAAATACCTTCTTATGCTTAGTATTATTTCTATGAAATCTCAAGCAATATTCTATTGATCAAAATTTGTTGGAGCAATAACTTTTGTATCATTGAGTGTAATTTGCTAGTTCCACCTTCTAGAAATAATACTAAGCATAAGAAGGTATTTGTAAATTCTTCGGCTTGGTTTTTGAGTGTAATTCGGCTTGGTTTTTAACTGTATCATTGAGTGTAATTTGCTAGTTCCACCTTCAAACAATGGATGCAATTTGCTAGTTCCACCTTCTAACATTGGATCAAAGGATAGTAGTTTTTGTGTATTGTCAAATCCGATAGAAGTTCAACTCTAAAACATAATGGTTAGTATGCTCAGTTATTACATTCTTTCAGATTGTTGGACATAGGATTATCATTCCTCGTGCATATGTAAATTTTTTTATGTTGTATTTTATTTGAATGTATTTTTGATTTTAAATAGTCAAATAGTATTTATAAAATTTATATAAAAAACAAAAATATTGGCAATGAATCGTCACCCCGAAACCAAAAGGGCTCATGTTTGGTGCCCTAAGGGTGAGATGAGCCATGTGGACCCATAAGCTAATAACATAATCAAAACTAAGACGATTCAAGAAAATTTATTAGGTAAGCCAACATACTATTGTGGTATTTGGGTGAATTGGTATAGGGCATTACGTTTGAACTACTAAGGCAAAATGAATCACAAAGACTCATAATTTAATCGATGTAAATTGGGTCATGTTGGACCTGTATGGACATGGTGGTGAGTTGGGTCATAACCTATCGAGAACACTAAGGGATAGTCATCCTCATTAGCTAGATAGTAATATATAGTAGATTTGTTATTAGTACAAAATACTTGATTTTTTTTTGCAATATGGGACTAAAGATAAGCTTTGTTAAACATGAGACTTTTGCACCAATCTATAGCATGCTTTTGTGATCAGAAAGTATAGAGCATGACCACAGCTATGAGTATTCTTTCGTTCTTAAGCGTTCGTCGATGATGCTTGATTGAATGAGTGAAAGTCTCTCTACATTGTGATTAGTATATAATCATTATAATCCATTCCACTTTTGAATCCAATGCTTGAGATCTTATCATTGAAGTTCATTTGCTTACTGTCACTCTCCATATAATATGATGATAGTTCTATTGTCTTCTTCATTCATGAGTAATTACACTCCTATTTAAAAAATAAATAGCATAGGGATTTTGAAAGAAAATTTTATAAAGTTTAAAATTTTTTCAAATAAACTAAATTTTGCTAAAGATAGTTTCTAAATGGACCATCGATGTGTATTTTGCTAACCCTTTATGGCTTCGACAAAAGGGAGCTGTTAGTGGAAGGGCTATTAGGGATCATGTGCAGATGTATGTTCTGGTTTTGGCTTAACCACAAAAAAATATGTTGTATTTTTTTATTATTTAGTTTAATTACCTTGATAAATGAAAAACTTTTTAAGCTCTAAATTTTTTCTTCTAATATTTGGAATAAATATTTTTAAATGCACAATTTACCCTTACTTATTTGATTGTTTTGTAACATAAATTTTACAACAACATTTTTTAATTTGTTTGCATCCTTGAAGTGGAATTTTTGTTCATACATGATTTCACTTTTGAGGATGCTATATTCAATCTTTTTAGTATGAAAGAACGTAACTTTGTTGTGTAGCTTTTCTTATTTGTTTAAGTTCATTTCCTTTTATTTGGTAACCTGCATTCCTTAAATTTAACTCTTTTAAGTTTTAATATATACAATTATTTAATATTAAATTGAAAATGTATTATAATTTATGATTTTTTACTTTGGTAATTAGTAGAATTCAAAATACAGTTTGATCATGGTGAACAAAAGGTCATTGGACACATTTAGAGGAGCTCAATTATTTAGATAAATATTTTCATATTTTTAATTATTTCATTTGAGAAGGGCTTTCGTAGCCCTTAGAGTCATTTTCATTCATACGTTGTTAAATGAACCGAGAGTGTCATACTAAATCTCTTTGTTATCTTTCCAATACAAATTTCCCACACACATTGACTAAGGTCTTCATTTTTTTCAATTGGTTATATTATAGTGAAACACTATCTCTCCTATCATGTGACCTTTACTTTGTTATACTTTAGTAACATTACTTTCCTTTGATATATAACATTCCTAGCTTTAAAATGTATTTAATATTTAAATAATAATTTCTTCTATTTTATACCACTTTTCTTTGATAATTTAAAGTAATTCTAAATGTGATCTTACAATGACTAAACATACTTGGCTAGACTTTCTTGATATGTTTTATCTAGTTAAAAATATATTTATATGTTTTTCATAAATATTTTATCATTAATGGTTTTGAAGTACTTTATGAGTTATTTTTATATATAATTTATTTGATAATAAAATATATTATACTATATCTCTTTAATAATTTTAAGTGTAAATTTCTTATACAACATATCTCACTTCCTTAAATTTTATGCTTTAATTGTGTTACATTACAATGCAACTCAAAATCTCCTATAGTATAATCTTGCCATGGCTTTAATTTTGTTCAATTATGTTCATTCTAAATTAATTTATTAATTCATAATTAATTAATCTTATTTAATTTTGTAATATGTAGTAACTCAAAATGAGGTTAGATTGATTACCAACAAACAACATTGGACACATCTCAATTAGCTTTATGACATTAAATAATCCTTTTTATATTCTTAAAAATTCTATTTTTTATGTTTTTCCCATTACTTGTGGAGTATTTAATATGTAGTTGATTTGCCTATCCATTATGTTTTGTTCGATCTCCTCAATATCATGAAAAATGGCATTTGCACACAATATATCTCATTTCTTCAAATTGTTCATATTAATTTGCCTATATTTCTATGAAGCACTTAATTGGGTCTTGTATGACTTTTATATAACTTTGGTTTTGTTATATTATAAAACCTTAATATATCATATTTTCTATTATAATATATATTAAGCTAACATTAAAATATTAATTTGTTATTATTTATGCGATTTTGATTTGTGAATTTGTTGTAATTTAAAATTATGTGTGATAGACATGAAATAAATGTTGTTGGAATTTTCTTGACTAGTTCTATCAAACTAAATATTTATTTTTATATTTAAATATTTTATTTATTCAATCCATGTATGTTTTAAGAGACATTTTAATTTGTAACAGATTTGATGATAAAGAATGCTACACTCAATCTTCTTAGTATCTTTGAATGCAAAAATGCTATAAAACATATGTTATTTCTTTAAATTATTGGCCTTGCTTGTGTTATATTACTATATAACTTTAAAACTCCTCTCATTTGAGCTTTACATGCCTTTATCCAATTATTTTACATTAGTAAAATTTATCATATTTTAGACTTAATTTATATATATTTAATATTAAAAGAATAATTTTGCTTTATTTTGCATATTTAATCTTTTATCAAAGTAGTTCCAAATGACATACACTTTAAATGAAAAAACATAGACTCAACTCGACGAGCCCTATCAAGTTATATGTTTCTATTTATGTTTGTTGATAAAGAATATGAGACACAATCTCATTGGTACCTTAAAATGTATCTTTCTCGTATAATTGATCTCGTTTTTTTAAATGTTTCATTTTCGTTCGATTATGTTACTTTAAAACCCTAATTCTTCTATTATGTGACCTTTAGATCGCTTTGTTTACTAACATTACAAAGCTTTAATTTACCTAATTTTGGCATTAAAAATATATTAATTTAACTTTTAAATTATTTTTTATCATTATTTATGCTTGTTTACTTCAATAGAGGGTAATAAGCACAAGTAGAGTCATCATTATGAGAATTGCCAAATTGAATATCATTTTTATATTTCTAGAAGTTTTATTTACCAATTTTTTTGGCATATTTCATTGGACAATTCCATTCAAATGTGATTTATTGCACAAAAATATTACAATTCATCTCCTTAGTGACTTTGGATGTAACATTCCTTTGCAATTTATCTCATTTCTTCAAATTTTTTTCTTTTATTTTGGGCATATTAACATGAAACTCTAATTCTCCTTTTTTGTGATAATTACATAACTTTTATTCTATTCCATTACATTATTTCAATTAAACTCTTTTCAACTTTGCCATATATTTAATTAATTAAAAGGTAATAATTTATTAATATTTATGGTTATTTGCTCTTGTAAGGGAAATAATTCCAAACAAAACAAGAACGAGATGAAATGAACATCACTTTACTTGACTCGACATGCTCTATTTAATAAAATATTAACTTTTATGTTTTCAAAATTCTGTTTATCTTTGTTTTGGCATATTTGATGAGGAATTTCAATTCATAATTGATTTTTTAACCATGTTATATTGTTCCTCTAGGTATATGATCATTTGACTTTCTTGTACTATTTCTCTTTTATTCTTATTTTTATATTTGTTTTATTTATTTAGCTATGAATGTCTAATTCTCCTTTTAAAAGACCTATACTGCATTTTAATTGGGTTATAATACATTGCTTCAAGTTATCAATTTTTAGCTATAAAATAACTTTTTTAACAATAGCAAAAAATTGATGATAATATTTGCTAATTTGGTATGGATATTGAAGTAACTCCTAACCAGTTTGATCAAGTCAAAACAAATATCATTGGAGTCAGCTATACATATAATATTCAATCCTTTATTCATTTTTATATTTTTAAATTAGTTTTTCCAAGCACTTATGAGGGATTTTGACCAGTTCATAATTTGTTTCTATAGAATTTATTATCAATCTCTTTAATACCTTCCAGTGCAACCATGTTTTAAAATTTATCTTCTTTCTTCGAATTTTGTTTATTCTTTTCATTTATTACTTTTCTTTAACTTATCTAATAGTTGTATATATTGAAATATTATTAATTTGATAATTTAATATGTTTGTTCTTATTCGCTTTGATAATCACAGTAATTCCATTTACCTTTCCATCGAGCCAAAATAAATATTATTGAACTCGAGTAGATGATCTCCTTCCAATAAAATTTTCATTTCTTATATTTTGAATAGTTTATTTTGTAAAGTTTTAACATATTTTATAACATATTTTATTTCATAAAAGATTTATTGATTAAGAATATCACACTTAATCTCCTCATTAAGTTAGATTGAGATTTTCACCTATAATTTATCTCATGTCTTTAACTTTTTGATTTAATTTGGTTATGTTACTATGTGACTTTACCTCTTCTATGTGTAACATTTATTTCTTTCGTAAGTCATAGTAATTCCAAATGATGTTTGACTGAGACAAAAGAAACATCATTGGACTCATCTCAATGAGTTCTATCAAACTAAATAATCATTATTATATTTTTAAATGTCCTATTGGACAAATGATTTTGCATGTTTTATGAGATATTTTGATTCATATATATTTTCATGATCGATGATGTTTCATTAGATTTTCTTAATATTTTGGAATGTAACTTTTATAAAATATATATTATTTTTTCAAAGTTCTTGCATAGAATTGTTTATATTTTTGTGTTAATCAAAATCTCCTTTAATGTAAGATTTACGTTGTTTTTTTGTCGTTTTGTTGAATTATTTAAATTTACCACATTTTGACTTTAATATATATTTCCTTAACATTGAAATAATATTTTTTTATTGCTAATTATTATTTATTTTTTGTAATTCATTGTAATTCCAAAAATAGTCCAATTGGGATTAAAAATTGGTCCTTTGACTTTCCATACGAGCTTCATCAAATTATATTTTAGTTTTTATATTTTTAGATATTTTATCTTAAAAGATTTTTTTTGTTTTGTAATTAACAGTGATTTGTAATATATTTGTCAGTCAAGCTTAGTATACTTAATCTCCATCATATCTACAACACAACTTTCTTATATAATATCTCATTTCTTCAAAAGTTTCATTGGTATTTGATTAAATTTTCAGTAAATCTACTCTCCTATGACATTTAAGTCAGCTTCGTTTAGCTATTTAAAAATGCTTCAATTAATCTCCAGTTCTACTTTATTGTACATTTCTTAAACATTAGAATAGTAATTTATTATTATTTATACTTATTTATTTTAGTAATTCACATTTATTCCCAATGAAGTTTGTCGGAGAGAAAATAATCACCATTGGACTAATCTCGATGAGATTTATATAATTAAATATTCTTTTACTTATTTTTAAAATTTTTTATTTTTAGTTTTGCCAATCAAGGATGTTTCACACAATCTTGTTAGTATGTTATAATTTAATTTTTCTATGTAATTTATCTCATTTGTTCAAAATTTCAATTTTTATTTTATTATATTTTATTATATCGAAAAATTGCCCCTCATTTTACCATTACATCACTCTAAGTTTGTTATATTATATTGATTAAGTTAATCTTACTAATCTGCAACTTATACTTGGATATTATTCCAAGATTAATTAATTATTATTTATGTTATTTAAATTTTTTATTTGTAGTAATCAAGTCACATTTTATCTTCTTGGTATCTTGGAGCATAATTTTCAAATAACATTAAGCTCATTTATTCAAAATATTTCTTTATATGTGGTTAAATTACCATATAGCGATAAATCGTTTCTCTTTTGCCAATTGCATCTCTCTGATTTGGTAAAAAAAGCATCCTTCAATTAACCTTTTACTGGTTTTACTTTATATTTTTAAATATGAAAATAATAATTTATTATCGTTTATGAATTTTTCGTTCGTATTTCATAGTTATTCCTAGCGAGGCCCACCTAAGGCAAAACAAACAACATTAAAGTAATCTCAATATGTTATATCATATTAAATATTTTTTGTATTTTGTATATTTCAATTGAATTTTTTTTATACGTTGTGTGATATATTTCAATTTGTTACTAATTTGGTAAGTGATGTTGTTACCCTTAATTTAATTAGAATTTTTGAATGCAACTTTTTATATTATTTATCTCAATTTTAAAATATCTTTTTTCAATTTCTTATATTATTATTTAACTAAAAATCTTGTCTCATGTGACCTTTATACTGTTTTAATTTCTTTATTACATAGTGATTCAATTTACCTTATTTTGACTTTAATATGTACCTTTCCTCAACTTTTAAGTAAAATTTTTTTTATATTTATGCATATTTTTTTCCAACACAGAACATTAAGAAATGATATCCAATTAATACAAAATAAATGTCATTTGTGCCAACTCAATAAGCCCATTCAAATAAAATAATTTTTTTAAACATACCCTTTTTTAAAGTTTTTGAAAAATTTTATGAGGTATTACGATTCTACCATATTTAACATTCGAGGATGCTACACTCAATGTGCTTAGTATGTAGCAATTCAACTTTCAAGTATAATTTATTTTATTTCTTGAACATTTTTCTTTGATTTGGCTATATTATGAGGAATACATAATTCTTCTCTTATGTGACCTTTCTAGTACATTTATATGTTTATATTTTATAGCTTTAATTTATCTGTCCCCAACTTTGACATATATTTAGTTAATATTTAGATAATTTTTTTAATTCTTTATTTATTTTACATTATTGATTCATAGCTCAAGTTTGATTAAGGTTTAACAAACACCACAGGACTCGTTTTGATAAAATCAATCTAATTAAATATTTATTTTTATTTATTTTTATTTATTTCCATATTTAATATTTTTGAATTTGGAATGTTTTAAGAGACATTTTAATTCATTACTAATTTGATAGTTAGGAATATTACACTCAATCTGCTTAGTATATTAGAACTTTTAAGCATAATTTGTTTGATTTTTTTTATTTTTTTTTGCTTTGAGTAGGTTATAGTACTTTGTTTCAAATTATCCCTCTTAGGCTTTCATGGGTAAATTCTAGTAATTCCCAACCCTGTCTGTTGAGATAAAAGAAACATCATTAGACAAATCTTGATAATCCACATTTATTAAAAAAATTAAATGATATTTTTTTAAAATATTTTATTTTATGGGATTTTTGCAAGCATTGAGAGATATTTTGATTCATGAGTTAACTAATGATCGATAATGTTGCAGGAAATTGCCTTTGTGCCGTGTAATGTAACATTCTCACAAAATTTACTTCATTTATTAATCTTTTTTTGCTTTGATTTGGCAATACTACAATATAATAGAAATTCCATCTTATTTATCATTTACATCACTTTCATTATGAGAAGTTACATTTATTAAATTTATCTCTTTTGAGTTGAAAATACTTTTGTTTAAACTTTAAAATATAATTCATTATTTTTATGTTTATTTGCAAGGGTGATTTGCAATAACTCGAAATAAGGTCTGATTTAAAATATTAATAGCTTAATAAATTTAATTATCATGGATATCTTAATAAATTTAAAATATTAATTTTATTATTTTAAAATAATTTATTTTGCATGGTTTTGGATACAATATATTATGATTCAATCCTGATTTAATTATCAAGTATGTTACACTCTATGTTTTAGTTGTTACAATTCAACTTTCAAGTATAATTTATCTCAAAGTTTTTCACATTGATTTGAAATATTAGTTAAAATCCACAATTTTCCTCTCTTATAGCACATCAATTTTATTTTGCTATGTCATATTGTTTAATTTATCTCATTTTAGGACAAGATAAATTTACTTTATATTAAGATCATAATTTATCATTACTTATATTTATTTATGTTTTTAATTCACATTAGAGGTCTAGTGAGATGACTGATGTGTCATCATATCACTTAAACCTCCACTTCTTTTATTATGCAATTATTACATTACTTCTATTTTGTTTTCATGCAATACTTTTATTTGACTTATTTTAGCTTTAATATGCATTTACTTGATAATAAAATAATAATTTACAAGAAATTATGATTTTCTTTGTGATTCAAGCCAATTCCAAACTAGGAATCATCGAGACAAAACACATGCAATTGGATATTTCTCGATGAGAACAATCTAATTAAATAATAATTTTTTAAAAAATGATATTTTCTTATTGATTGTAATTCTTTATCACATATTTTGATATGTTCCTTATTTGACGATCAAGAATTTCACAAAAAATCTATTTCGTACCATATTATACTAGATTTTATTATAATTTATATCATTTCTTCAAATTTTTTATTTTGAATTAGTTATATTACGTCATCTAAAATTACCTTTATCAAAAATTAATATTTATTTAATTAATTATGATATAGTAATTTATTTACATTTATCCTTATTTTCTTTTTTTGTGGAAATTAAAAAACAGTTTCAATTGATGTTAAATAAATTTTGTCAGACTCATCACACTAAGCTATATCTAATAAATATTACATTTACAAATTTATAAATATCTTATTTCCTTTGGTTTTATCAATATTTATGAGTCATTATAATCCAGGCATTATTTGTTAATTAAGGATGTTACAATATATCTCCATCATATCTTTGAATTGATGACTTTGAAACAATTTATTTTTTTCTTCAAATTTTTAGTATTTTTTATTCTTTACAAGTATTTTGATTCTTATATTATTTGGGAATCTAGGATATTAAATACAATATCTTAACTAGGAATTCGTCATTTTCTACAAGTTATCTTACAGTTTTCAAACTTTTTCCATTTATTTGGCAATACTATGCATCTCAAAATCACCTCTCGTGTGACTTCTGGATCACATAAATTTTACTTTATTAGATTGCTCTTAATTAATCCCAATTTTTGTTTTAATACATATATTTTCTTGAAATAATAAACTATTATTGTTTAAGCTAATTATAATTGGTAATACATACTATTTTAGCACGTGATTTGTTCGAGACCATGCAAACATTGTTGGCTTCGTTTAAATAATGTTTATCAAAAGAATATTCATTTTTTTTATTTTAAGTATGTTTTCAAAGCATTTAGATATTTTCAGAGAAAATTTGACTCTTACCATATTCAAATAATTGAGGATATTATACTCAATGACCTTGGTTTCTTCGAAAGCATCTTTCTCAAAAAATATAATTAATTTCACATATTTTTTTATTACATTAGAAACTTCAATTTTCCTCAAGTCTAACTTGCACATCACTATGATTTTATTATTGTACAGCTTAAAGTTATCTAATTTTACTGTTGATATACATTTACCTAATATTAATATCATAATTTATGATTTGTTGTGCCTATTTCTTTAAGGGATTTTAAGTAACTCTAATAGTGGACCAATCTCAAAGAAATGAATCTCCTTGGATCCATTTGAATGAGGTCAATCCAATTAATTGTCAGTTTCTAGTTATTTAACTTTAATTTCTAGGACTTTTAAATCTACTTAGTATGTTGTAATGTAATTTTTAATACAATTTTTCTCATCTCTTCATAGTATTACTATGTAACTATAAATTCATGTACAATTTAGCGAGTGTGTTAAAATTTTTCTCTTAGCAAAATTATATTCCTACAAAACTCTAAATATCCTCTACTATGACATTTTCATCACTATGATTTCGTTATATTTCATGGCTTCAACTTATCTCATTTAAGCTTTAGTACATATTTACTTAATATTAAAATTAAAATTGTTCCCTATTTATTCTCTTGATTCACCATAATTTTGAAAATGCTTTGATCTTGAAAAACAAATCTCAATGGACATGTTTCGACAAGCTCAATACAATTAAGTATTAATTTTATATTTTTAAAGTATTTGATTTTGTTTTAGAAAAATTTACTTGTCCTTTATATTGAAAACTTATTAGGGGTCAAGTTGGACCCAATCTTCTTTGTATGTAGGAATGTAACTTTCTAAAATAATTTAGCAATTTTTTAAGAATTTTTCACATTGCTTCGGTCATATTACTAAAAAACTCTAATTCTCCTTTGAAGTGTCCTTTACTTCACTGTGAAGTTGTTATATTATAATTCTTCAATTAATAACATTTTTACTTAAATGTATATTTATATAATATGAAAATAATAACTAACTATTATTTATGCTTTTTTAGTACTCTATTTATAGCAATTCCTAATGTGGCTCTATAGAGATGAAACGAAAGTATTTGGTCCTATTTTTTATTTTTAAATAATATTTCATTTTGCACATATTTTAGACACTTGGATTCATACCTACATTAAAAAATCAAGAATATTATATTTAATCTCATTAGTATCCTCGAATGTAACTTTCCTATAAATTTTACTTCTTTTCTTCAAATGTTTTGTTCGATTTTATTATATTAATATGTAATTCTAAATCTTTTCTAATGTGATATTTAGATTTCCATGATTTGGTTACAATATTTTTTATGATTTTTCCACTTAACCTTTAATATTTTTTTTCATATTGTCAAAAATATAATTTATTTTTACTTTTGCTTAACAATTTTAGTCATTCGTGGTAATTCAAAATGATGTTTGTTTGAGACTAAACAAAAATTGTTGGTCATCTTAATGAGCTGTAACAATTTAAATATTTATTTAGCTTATTTTTTATTTTATTATTTCCTATTATTTTGGAAGGTTTTATTAAAGATTTTTATTTGTACCATTCTTGATGGTCAAGCATGTTACACAGTAGCTCCTTTTTCTTTGGATGCAACTTTGTTATATAATTTATATAACTATGTAAAATGTTTATTTTTTTCATTGTATCACTATTTTTCCTGTAGTCTCCTTTTTTGTGACATCCACATCTCTTTGTTTTTTTTAATATATTAATTTAATATATCATATTTCACCTTTAACATATATTTACATAGAATTGAAATAATAATTTATTTTATTTATTCATATTTTCTTTACAAATTTATAATAATTCAAAATGCGATCCAACCGACATGAACCAAACATTGTTGGACACATCACAATGAGCCATATTCAATAAAAATTTCTTTTACATGTCTTGTGATGTTGTTATCGAGAGTTCTGTCAAACCTTGAGTCTTTTTAGTTTATTTCTAATTTCGTTATTGAGTATATTACAATATATCTCCTCTCCTTCTTTAAATGTTATTTCTCAAACAATTTGTTTCATTTCCTCAAATTATTTTTTTTTTACTTAATTATAATTCAAAATAGTTTAGTTTTTGAAGGATGGACATGCCTTATAAGAATTTTTTTTCATACAATATTTTGTGGTCAAGTGTCTTATAGTTGAGTGCCTTAGCAACTAGGAATGTAACTTTATTCAATAATTTATCTCTTTTTTTTTTATAAATTTTCACTTTTAATTAGTAATATTTCTAGGTATGTTCAAATCTCATCTCATGTGACCTATCCATTACTTTGATTTGGCTTTGTTACATTTCTTAGAAATGATGTCTTTTTTAACTTCAATAGGTATTTACCTAATATACAAATAATAACTTGTTATTATTTGTCCGTATTATAATTTTTTTGTTATATTATTTTACAGCGAGACGTGATTGAGATATGCAAACATCATTGTAGTTGCCTCGACTATCACTATGTAAAAAATAATATTTTATTTTGTAAAATATATTTTTTAAACTTTTTTCATATTTTATAAGATATTTTTAATCTTATCTTATTTGACAATTAAGCATATTATATTCAAACTCCATAGTTTCTTACAATACAACTTTCCTATAAATTTTTCTAGTTTCTTTTAATTTAACTTTGTCATTATGTTATATTAATGTGAAACTCCATTTTTCTATTGGGTGTCATATGCATTTATATGATTTGGTTATATTATATACGACCAATTAATCACATTTTAGCTTTATTATATATTCACTTTATAATAAAATGTTTATTTCTCATTATTTATTCCTATTTATTTTAGTGATCTTCAATAATCCTAAACGACGACCGATCCTAACAAAATGAACTTCCATGTGCTCCTTTGGCCAAGCTAAATAAAATTAAATATTCACATCATGTTTTTTTAATATTGTTTTTCTAAGGCATTGTGATTCTTTACAAGGAATTTGCCTTCATATCTTGTTTGATTATCAACGATATTAGACCAAGTTTTTTTAGTATATTGGAATATAAATTTTAGAACAAACTTTATCTCATTTTTTGTATTGTTTGAATCGATTTAATTATATTACTATGTAACATTAAATTATATCATATGTAGCTCTTACATTGCTATGATTTAGTTATGTTACATTTACTTTAATATATATTTTCTTACTTTTAAAATAATTGATGATTATTATTATAGCATATTTATTTTGGTAATGCATTGTAATTCTAAACATGATCCTCTTGATATGAAACAAATGTGTTCAGAGTCATCTGATCAAGAACAAAATAAAATTCTTTCAATATAACTTTAAATATTTTACTTTCTATAGGTTCTATTGTACTTCACTATATATTTTGAATCATATCTAGCTTGATAATCACACATGTTATTCTCATTCTCTTTCTATCTAAGAATATAATTTTGTCATATAATTTGTCAAATTGTTTTAATTTTTATGTGTCATTGCGCGACTTTTAATCTGCTTTTATGTGACCTTTACATTGCCTTGAGTTGGTGTAACTACGTTACTTTAATTAATCTTTGTTTAGTTTCAATATATATTTCCTTAATATTGAAATATTACTTTATTATTATTTTTACTTATTTACTTCATTAATTTGTAATTGCTCCAAATGATGTCTAATCGAGTTGGAAAAAATATTATTGAACTTGTATGAACGAGCTCTATCCAATAAAAAATTTATGTGTATAATTTCCAATATTTTATTTTTGGTGATTTTCATATTCTTTATAAAAGTTTTACTTGCACTTTATTTAGTAATCAATGATATTATACTTGATCTCCATAGTATCTCGCATTACAACGTTATTGTACAATTTTTTTCTAAATTCTTCATCTTTATTTTCTAATATTGGTTTGTAACTCTAATCTACTCTCATGCTGCCCACGAAATTATTATAATTTTTCTTTATTATATTGGTTGCAATTAATCTTAATTTTTCCTTTCATATATTTCTGCTTACAATTAAAATAAAAACTTATTATTATTCATGTTTTTAGTAATAAATAATTAATAATATTTCTAAAGGAGATTTTATGGAGATCAAGCAAATGTCATTGGACTTGTCTTCAAGAGCTCCATCTAAATAATCTATAATCTTACATTTTAAAATATTTTCTTCAGTTATTCTTGCTTATTAGACAACACATTTTGATTGATATCATATTTATCAAATCACAACATTACATGTGATCTCCTTAGTTTATTAGAATGCAACTTTTATGTCCAACTTATCTAGTTCTTCAAAGTTTTTCTCTTTATTGAGGCCATATTACTATGAAACATTTATTCTCATATAGTGTGATCGTTTCAACACTATGATTTGTTTACATTACGTAGCTTCGTATCAATTTTACTTTTGTACATATAAACATAATAATTAAAATATAATTTTTCAATATTTATGTTTCTTTACTTTTAAGGTTTGTGGTAATTTCACATGTGGTTTTATCTTGATAAAGTTGAGGTCATTTGGACACATTTACATTAGCTTAATCAAACTAAATATTTATTTCCAATTTTATAAATATTTTTTTAATATTTTCAAACACTTCACGAGATATTTTCATTCATACCTTATTTGTTGATTTAGCTCAAACAAATTAAATATTGATTTAAATATTTTTAAATAAAGTTTTTTCTATTATTTTAGAAGGCTTCACTAGACATTTCAAACTTGTATGTGATTTGATGGTGAGCTTGTTGCACACTATCTTCTATTATCTCTGATTATGGCTTTATTGTAAAATTCATCCTTTTTCTCAAATGTTTTGTTTTGTTTAGGTTGTGTCACTATGTGACTCTAAATCTCCTTTCGTGTGACCTATATTACATTTGGTTTAGTTTTATTAAGATGTTCAGTTCTCTCAGCATTAACATGTTATTAAAATAGTAATTTATTTTTATTTATTTTTTGGTAATTTATAGTAATTCAAAATAAGGCTGATTAATGTGCAACAAATAATGTTGGGTTCATCTTGAATAAAAATTTCATTTACATATGTTTGAAAATCTTTTTTTCAAAGTTTTATTTATATTTACATGCATTTTTTATTCATACCCAATTTTATAATTAAGTGTTATACAATCTATCTCCTCCATATCCTGGAATGTAAATTTCTAATATAGTTTATTTTATTTTTTGAACTTATTTACTTTCATTTAGTTTTAATTTAAAATGTATTTAATTTTAAGAGTTTTGACATGCTATAGAAGAATTTTGCAATTGAGGGTATTACACATGATCTCCTTAACAAATAGAAGTGATACTTTCTTATATAATTTATCTCATTTTTTCAAAGTTTTTTCAATTATTTAGCAAAGTTCCTATATATCTCTCAATCTACTCATAGGTGACCTATGCATCATTTTGATTTTGCTTTTCAAAATTTCTAATTTTTTTTAATTATTTTTAGCTTCAATATATATTTCTATTATATCAAAATGATAACTTTTTATTATTTATGCTTATTATAATTTGTAATTTGCATTACTTTCAAAGAAAATTTTATCAAGCTGAAATAAATGACATTTTCTTACCTTGGTGACTTTATCCAAAAGGTATTCATATCTTTTTAAAAAATATTTTATCAAAAGTTTTCTATATTTTATGAGACAATTTAACACCTACCTTGTTTGACAAACGATGATATGACGTTAGATGTCCTAAATTTCTTAGAATTCTTCTTTCCTGCAAAATTTATCTAGTTTCTTGTAAGATTTCTTATGATTTAGTTAAATTACTGTGAACCACAAATTCTTGTCTAGTATGTCTTTTACATCACTTTGACTTCGTTCTATTACATTACTTTTATTTATCTTATTTTCACTTTAATATGTATTTGCTTAATATTAAAAATAATAATTTGACGTTATTTATGCCCATTTGGTTTCATTTTTTTTGCAATTCTAAATGATAATCAATCTTGATAATAATAATTGCCATTGGTTGTTTTGTTGAGCTTAACCAAATTAAATACTCATTTCTTATCTTTTAAATATTTTATTTTGCTAGGTCTTTGCTTTGCTTTATGAGACATTTTTATTCATATCATTTCTAATGATCAAGAATATTACAATAAATTGGATTAAAATGTTAGAATGAAGCTTTTGAATACCGTTTCTCTCATTTCTTCACATTGTTTACATTGATTTGAATATGTTACTAAATCTAAAAAATCATTAACGTAACACTAACTTTTCTATGATTTAATTGTATTGATTTTTCTTCAATATATATTTTATTACTATTATAATAGTAGTTTCATTTGTGTTAGGTTATTTATTTTTGTGATTCATTTTAAATCTAAATGCAGTTTGGTCGAGAGAAAACAATTGCTTTTAGAGTTACTTGTTCAAACTATAACTAATTAAAAATTATTTTATATATTTTTAAATATTTGACTTTTTATGATTTTTGTGTTCTTCATTAGGTGCTTGAATTTATATCTAATTTGACAATCATGCTTGTTACACTCTATCTTCTTGTATCTTGGAACAAACATTTGTTGTATAGTTGGTCTAATTCTTTCAAATTTTTTCTTTCATTTTTGTGTGATACAATTTGACTTTGAGTCATCCATTTCTTGCTTTGTTATTTTTTTGAGTGATTTATCAAATTCAACCAAATGTTTATCCTTTATAAAGGTGTATCACATCAAATCTCCGAATCTCCTCTTTTGTGACCTTTTTATCACGATGATTTATTTTTATTATATAGCTTCAATATATCTCGTTTTAGACACAGAGCGAATTTACTTAATATTAAAGTTATATTATTCACTACTTATGTTTTTTACCTTCATGATTCGTAGTAATTGCAAACAAGGTTCGATCTTGACAAATTGAACATCGTCAAACTTCCTTCAAGTAGCTCATTTAAATTAAATATTAATTTTTTGTATTTAAAATATTTTTTGCGGTTTTGGAACACATTATGAGATATGTGTATTCAAACCTTCTTTAATGGTCAAGGATGTCGCATTCAATCTACTTAGTATGTTGGAATGCACAATTCAAGAAAAATTTATCTCGTTTTTTTCAAATTTTTTGCAATACTTTTCTTATATTATGATGTAATGCTAACTCTCCTTTCAGGTGCCCTTTTCATATTTTTGAGTTAGTTATATTATAATGCTTCAGTTATTCACTTTTCAACTTTTATTTATATTTGTCAAATATTAAAATAACAATTAACTATTATTTATGCCTATTTACTTCATTATTCATAATAATTCCAAATGTGGTTAGAAAGAGATGAAACAAAAGTAGTTTTGCAAAGCTCGATAAGTTGCATCTAATTAAATGTTTAGTTTCTATTTTTTGATGTTTAGGATTTTGGCATGTTTTCAAAGACACTTGGATTCATACTTTAAAAAATTTGGATGTTACACTCAATCTTTTTGTTATATTTAAATGCAACTTTCCAATACAATTTACTTCATTTCTTCAAATTTTTCCTTTTGACTTGGTTATGCTACTATTAATTTTAAATTGTCTCTTATGATATTTCCATTACTTTGATTTGTTTGCATTACCTTACTAAATTTGTCTCATCTAAGATTTGATGTATTATTTTTCATATTATTAAAATTATATTTTATTTTAATTTTTCCATAATTATTTTGATAATTTGTGGCAATGCAAATTGAAGTCAAGTCAAGACTAAACAAACATTGTTAGACTCATCTCAATTAATTATAAAAATTAAATATTCATTTTAAAATTTTGAAATATGTTCTTTTCATTTATTTTTGAATTTTGAAATTAGACATTACTATATGTATCCCTTTTAAAGGTCAAGCATGCCACATATTGTTTTCTTATATCTTGGAATATAACTTTTTTTTACTATTTATCAAATCATGTTGACTTTGGTCTTTAATTTGGTTGTCTCACCACGTCACTCTAAATCTTTTTATGTGTGACTTATACATTACTTTAATTTTGTTTCATTACATTGCTTCAATTTATTTCCATCTAACACTAACATACATTTACTTAATATTAAATAAGTAATTTTCTTTTTATTAATCTTCTTTTTCATTGATAATTTGTAGAAATTCCCAAATTTGTTTGATGGAGATGAAACAAAGATTGTTGGAATCATCACGAGGAGTTATATGTAATAAAGATTCCATTTATGAGGTTATTTCATTCATGCCTGATTTGGTAATCAAATATGTTAATATCTATCTCCTCCTTATCATTGGAGGCATATTTCATGATAATTTTTTTATTTATTCACTTTTGTTGCTTTTGACTTGGTTAACTTAAAAAATTTTAATTTTTAAAGTTCTACCTTGCCTTAGAAGAATTTGAATTCGTACATTATTTGGAAATTGGCAATATTACACTTAGTCTTTTTTATAACTAAGAATGCATCTTTTTTGTACAATTCATCTCTTTCTTTAAAACTTGTTATTGGGTAATGTTTTTTTGTATCTCTAAATCTCCTCTCATTTGACTTCAGAAACACTTTGATATGGCTTTATTACCTTGCATATAATTTATCCCACTCTTAGCTTCAAGAAATATTTAATTAATATTAAAATAATAAGTTGTTATTATTTATCTTAATTATAATTTGTAATTCGTACTATTTTCAAATGATATCTAAACAAGATCATGTAAGCATAATTTAACTTCTATCAACGATCTCTATAAAAACATTTATTTCAATTTTTTTAATTTTTGAATAGTTTTTATATTTTTTATGATACTTTTTTAGTCCAACCCAACTTGACAATCAAGGAAATTATACTAAATCTATTTGGTGAGTTGGAATGCATTTTATAAGTATAATCTATGTCATTTTGTTATGGTTTTAAATTTTATTTAGCTCTAACTCAACTCTCATGTGGTGTTTACATCATTATGATTTGGTTGTATTACAATATCTTTAATATATACATTCTTACTATTAAAAGTAATAGTTTATTTTTTTAGCTTAGTTGTTATGTTAATTTATTGTACTTTTAAATTTATGATCTTGTGAGTCAAAATAAACATTGTTGTTATTTGAACAAGCTCTAATGTTGCATAAATTTATTTGTATTTTATTAAATACTTTATATGTCTTGGTGTGCTTCACTATATATTTTGATTTCTTCATAATTTAACAATCGTAAATGTTATGCACTATCTCCTTCTATCTTGGAATGTAATTTTTTCATATAATTTGTCAAATTATATGAAACTTATTTATATGATTTTCTTATATTATTATGTTGCTCTTAATGTCTGCTCTAGTGATGCTCACATTACTTTTATTTTCTTTTTTCACATTAATACAATTTATCTTATTTAAATTTTAATATATGTTTACTTAATATCAACATAATAATTTATTATTATTTATACCTATTTAATTTACTAATTTGTAATAACTTCAAATGATGTCTGATTGAGATAAAATAAATGTTATTAGACTTATCTTAATGAGCTATAGATATTTTAAAGTTTATTTTCTTAATTCTAAATATTTTATTTTGTGGGTTTTAATATGCTTTATGATAATTTTGATTTTTACTTTATTTGACAAACAACGATATTACACTCGATCTCATTTATATCTTTGTAAATCATTTATTGCTCAAATTTTGTCATTTTTTCTTCTTTTTGTCCTATATTTTGCTATATTATCATATAATCACATAAGTTTTATTTTGTTTTACTACATTACTTATAATTAATCTCATTTTTAACGACGTATGTTTACTTAATGTTATAATAATAACTACTTATTATTTATGCCTACTATAAATTTTAATTCGTAGTATTTCCAAAAAAAATTTCATAGTGATCATGAAAATGTTATTTGACTTATTTCAGTGAGCACTATTAAAAAAAATGTTAATTACTATATCTTAAATTTATTCTTTATAGAGGTTTTGCTTAATTTACAACACATTATGAGTCTTAACACATTTGATGATTCACGATGTTACATGAAATCTCCTTAGTTTTGTGGAATAAAATGTTTTTATATATTTTATTTATTTATTTAAATTTTTGTCTTTTATTTGGTTATATTACTATGAATCTCTAGCTCATTTCTAGTGTGGCCAGTACAACAATATAATTTTAGTATATTACATAGTTTCAATTAATCTTTCTTTTAGTATTAATAAAAATTTACTTAATATTAAAATTATAGTTTATCGCTGTTTAATTCTATTTAATTTCATTATTTGTAGAAACTAAAAATCAGGTTCAATCTTCATGAAACAGACATCATTAGACATAGTTAGATCAGCTCAAATTAACACTCATTTCTTATTTTATAAATTTTTTATAGTTAAGTGTTTTGGAACACTTTTTAAAATATTTCCACCCATATCTTATTGGAAGATCAAGGATGTTAAAACCAACTTAGTTTATTATAATGTTGCTTTCTAATAATATTTATCACATTTGTTGAAATGTTTCACATTGCTTTGGTATATTATTATGAAGCTCTAATTCTCCATTTGTGTGACCTTTATATCACTCTGAATTTGTTATATTAGAATACTTGATTTGAGAAGAAACAAAACTACCAAAACTCATCCCAACAGCTCTATCTAAAAAAATAATTTTTTTATTTTTAAAATTTTTTTCATCTAAAATATTTTTTAATGTATTAGATTCTTTCTCTCCTTGACAATGGAGGATGTTACACCCAATCTACTTAGTATCTTCATTGTAGTTTTGCCATATAATTTGTTTCATTTATTTAAATGTTTTTTTCATGTGATATTGGTATTCCTTTGATTTGGTTTAATTACTTTTCTCAAATTCTCTCATTTAAGATTTAATATATTATTTGTTGTAATTAAGGCAACAATTTTTTTTTATTTTCTCTTATCTTTTTTTGTAATTAGTGACAATTGAAAATGAGTTTTGATAGATAGTCAGTAGATATCATTGCATTCATCCTGTTCAAATCTAACAAATTGAATATTCATTTAAATATTTTTAAATATTTTATTTTCGATTATTTTAGAAGGGTTCATTTGATAATTGAATTTATAATTGATTTGAAGGTTGAACATGTTGCACACTATCTCTTTGTTCATGGTTTGCAACTTTGTTACACTTCATCTAATAATGTCAATTTTTTTCTTTTAATTTTGTTGCATCACTATGTGACTAACCTCATCCACACTTTCATTTTTTAATTTAATCTTTTCAATACATCTCCTTTCAACTTTGATAGATATTTATTTAAATAGTAGTTTATTATTTTTTTTAAGCTTTATTGATTTAATTTTTAAAAATTCCAAATGATATCTAACTGAGATGATGCAATTGTCATTGCTCTTGTCAGTTCTAACTCAATCCAATTAGTTTAGACTTTAATATTTTCGTAGTGTTTTTGAGAATTTTTCTTTCTAACATAATTCATTATTGAGAATGTTACACTTGATCTCATTAGCATCATGGACTAGAACCATCTCGAATATGATATCTCTTTTATTCTATTTTTTTCTTTAATTTTATAATTTTATTATAAAACTCTAATTCTTTTCTTGAGGGAACTATATTTTTCTTCCAATAGGTTTTATTAAGTCACTTTAAATTTCATTCATTTTTTTCATTTTGTTATATATTTACCTAATATTAAGATAATAACTTATTTCTATTTATTCTTATTATAAATAACATTCATAGCATTGCGAAACAATATCCAATCAAGGTTAAATGAATGATATTGGACACATTTTTAGAAAATCTACCAAATTAAATATTTATTTGCTTATTTAAAAATACTTTTTTAAGGTTTTTTCCAAATGTTGCAAGACATTTTGACTCTTACCTTATTTAACGAATGAGTATTTTACATTTGACTTAGTTTCTTATAGTAAAACAATTTTTGTAATTTCTCAAATTTTTTAAATATTTCTCTTCCAATTTGTTATACTACAACGAAACTATAATTCTTTCGTAGTGTAACATTTATAATTGTATGATTTTGTTAGACTGTAATTCTTCAATTTATCTCATTTTAATCTTAACATAAATATACTTACTATCATAATAATATTTATAATTATTAACACTTATTTACTTTTGTGATTTGTAATAATTTCATACATGGTCTTATCAACATAAAACTATCATCATTAGGGCATTTTGATGAGCTGAATCTAATGAAATACCATTTTTATAATTTTGTAAAATTTCTTCTATTATTTTATAAACATTTATGAGATATTTTTAATCATACATAATTTGACAATAAAGAATGTCACACTTAATCTACTTTGTATTTTTTAGTTCAACTCTGTAAAATAATTGAACTCATCCCTTCAAATTTTTTGCTTTAATTTTCATATATTCCTTTGAAACTCTAAGTCTCCTCACTTATGACCTTTAAATTGCTATGAATTGATTATATTACATTGCATCAATTTGTGACATCTTAAATTTGATTTATATTTATTTAATATCAAAATAATAATTAAGTATTTATATTATTATTTACTTAATAATTCATTATTGTTTCAAAAGATTTCTAAGTAAGCAAAATAACTATATTAAAGTCATCCTTTTTAATTCTATTGAATTAAATCCTCATTTTTTATTTTCTGACAATTTGACATTTTTTATGACAAAATTAGATTTCTTCCTCATTTGATAATCAAAAAATCTAAATTCAATGTCCTTAGTATCTTTGAGTGAAATTTTCAATGTTCTGTCTTCTGAAATTTAAATCACTATGATTTTGATACATTACAAATTTTAATCTTCTTATTTTAGCTCTAATATATTACCACATAATATCAAGATGTTAATTTATTATTATTTTTACTCGTTACTTTTTAAGTCAAAATATCTCTAAGGGAAATTTGATAGAGATAAAACAATCATCATTGAACTCATGTTAGTCAATCTTAATTAAATATTCACTTCTATTTTTTCAATTTTCTAATTTTCTATAAATTTTTCTAGTTTTATTGTACATTTTAACTTGTAATTTTTCTGATTTTTTAGGATGATACACTCTATCTCCTTTGTATCTCAGAGTTTAACTTTAGCCAATAATTAATATCATTTTTTAATGTGTCACGTTTATATTTTATATTACTTTAAAACTCTTCTTCTCCTCTTACCTTATTTTTGCATTAATTTGATTTAGTTATGTCACATTACTTCAATTTATATCATTTATGATTTAAAATATACTTAGATGTTATTAAAAGAATATCATTTTGTTATTTGAACTTATTTATATGTTTACTAAGTATAGCTGCAATTAAGGTTTGATGTAGATGAACAAAAATTATTTTTGGACTCTTCTCTATAAGCTCTCTCAAATTATTTATTCATTTCTATATTGTTAAATATTTTCTTTTTCTATGGACAGGGCAAACATTAAATGGTTTTTATTCATACCTTTTATGAAAAATTAGCTTATTTTATGCAACTTCTTTGTGTATTAAAATGTAACTTTTCTTTATATTTTATCTCATTTTAAAAAATGTTTCCCTTATATTAGGTTATAATACTATGTAATTGTAAATCTCCACTTATGTGACTTTTGCATTACTTTTATTTTGTCATATTATAGTACTTCAAAATTTATTTACTTAATATTAAAAAATAAATTTTTTATTATTTTAGCTTGTTTGATTTTATAGTTCATACTAATTCAAAATGATGTCATATTAAGATGAAACAAAAGTCATTAAACTCTTCATAAGCTCCATCAAACTAAATATTAATTTCTATATTTTTAAAAATTTAATTTTATAGTTCATTGGAATCATTTAAAAGATATTTTGATGTGTACTTGACTGAACAATTAAGGATGCTACCCTAAAATTTCTTCATTTTCCATAAATGCAACTTTCTTATATAATTTACTTCATTATTTAAAATTTCTCCTTTTGATTTGATTATATTATTATTTCTCAATTTACATCATTAGAGATTTAATAAATATTCATTTACAATGGTAACTAGAAGAAATTTGGAATGATGCTTCATCAAGGTAAAATAAACATCATTAGATTCATCATATTAAACTCTCTTTAATTTAATATTTATTTCAATAATTTTAAATATTTAATCTCCTTGTATTTTATAGTGGTTTAGAAGTTAGTTAAATCAGTATCTTATATGGAGATCGAGCAAATTACAACAAATGTCTTTTGTATCTTGGAACATAACCCTCTATTAAAATTTACATCTTTTCATTAGTTTTATTTATTTATGATTTTATTATATTACAATTAAACTTTTGATCTAATTTATTTTCACTTCTAGGTCACTCTGATTTGGTATTAGTACATAGATTCAATTTATCTCATCTCATCATTAATCAAATATTTACCTAATTTTAAAATAACTATTTATAATTACTATGTTCATTTACAATGGAAATTTATAGTATGCCCAAATAAGGTCGAATTGAGAGAAGAAACATATCATGTTGGACTAGGCTCAACGAGCTTTATATTAGATATTAATTTTCATATTTTAATATACATTTTTTGCACTATATTGTCATGGACAATGAGAAATTTTGATTCATGTCTAATTTGACGTGCAAAGTTGTTACACTCGATATCCCATGCTTAGAATGCAACTTCCTTTTGCAGGTTATCTCTTTTCCTTAACTGTTTTGCTATAATTTAGTTATATTAGCACGAAACTCTAATTGTCCTTGTGTTACCATGACAATATAATTTTGGTATAATACATTGCTCATAGTTACCTCATTTTAGTTTACTATATCATTAAATTATAATTTTACAGCAAGTTGCTATTATTTGTTTATTTATATTATTATATGTTTACATAATATTTATTCTTAAGTATTCAATTATTTTCTTTTTTACATCATTAGGTTGCATAATGAGAAGTTTCATTTTATGCCTGATTTGACAATCATAGATGTCACACTCGAACAACTTATCATTTTTAAATACAACATTTTGATGAAATGTACATCAAGTTCTCCAATGTTTAGATATAATTTTGCTTTATTACTAGGCAACTCTAAGTGTCCTCCTGTTTGACATTTCCATCACTTTAGTTTTGTTGTATTACTTTGCTTTAATTTGTCTCATTTTAGCTTAAATATATGTTTAGTTCATATTGAGTTAATAATTTTTTTATTTACATATACATATACTTTTGTAAATCATATTAACTCTAAATAAGATTCAACAGAGGTCAAACAAATGCTACTCAAATGCTATTGGATTCATCTTAATAACCTCCAAGGAATTAATTATTTATTTGTAGATTTTGAAATCTTTCATTTTTGTTATGTTTGGGCAATCTATATTAAAAGTTTTGATTCATTCCTTATTAGGCAATTGAGGTTGTAATCCTCGAACTTTATAATATTTTGTAAGATAACTTTCCTACACAACTTAGCTCATTTTTTCAAATATTTTACTTTTCTTGGGTTATATAAGTATGCAACTAAAAATCTATGGTGGTGTGACCCCTTCATCGCTTTCTTTCGGTAATTTTATATTACATCAATATATCACATTTTATCATTATAATTATGTACTTATTTAATAAAAAAAACAATAATTCGTTATTATTTGTGGTTATTATGTGATTAGCAGTAATTTCAAAGTAGCATAAGGGTGAAACAAATAGATTTGGACACGTCTAAATGTGCATTATTTAACAAAAAATTTGTGCTCTTATTTTAAAATACCTTATTTTGTACGACGTTAACCACTATAAGAAATTTTTATTCATACAAGATTTGGTAGTCGAGGATGTGGTGCTGGATCACCTTATCATCTTGGAATGCAACACTTTGGCGAAGCCTACCTCATTTCCTCAAATGTTTAACTTTTATTTGAGTTTATTACTGTGTTACTCTAAATCTCCTCCTTGGTGACATTAACAATCACTTTGTCTCGATTAAATTAGCTAACATAAAGTTACTTCATCCCAATTTAATGTATATTTAATTTATATTAAAATAATAAAGTATTTTTTTATTCATGTTTACTTTTGTAATGCATAATAATTCTAGACAAGTTTCAATCAAGATGATATAATTGATATAAGAAAAAATTTGATGAGATCTACCAAATACAATATGCTTTTATAAATTTTTAAATATTTTATTTTGTAAGGTTTTGGCATTCTAAATTAAAATTTTTATTCATATCTTATTTGATAATTTTGGTCAACTTACATGATCTCTTTTGCATTTCATAATATAACCTTTGTGCATAATTTGTCTCATTTCATAAACTTTTTCGTTTCAATATAGTTACATTACTATGTAACAAAAAATCTCTACTCCTACCATTTTCTCATCATTTTGAATTGGTTATAATACATTACATCAATTTATCTAATTTCATATTTAATATATATATTAATTGAATATTAAATTAATTATTTTTTATTATTTCTCATTTTTTAACTTGATAATTCTTAATAATTCCAAGAGAGGTCCAATCAATAAGAAACAAAAGTTCTTTGACATGTCTCGATGTGCTTTATCTAATTAAACATTTATTTTTTTTCATGTTTTTAAAAATTTTTTACAAAGTATTGGCATACTTAATGAGACATCAATATGTAATTTAATTATTGATCAAGGTTGCTACACCCAACCACCTTAGTTTCTTAAATGCAATATTCTTATAAAATTTTATCTCATTTATTCAATTTTTTTTATTTTTTATGTTACTATTAAACTATAAATGTGCTCTAGTATGACATTTACAATGCTTTGATTTTGTTTGTTATATTACTTCAATTAATTGTGTTTCACCTCTACTATGTATTTACTTAACACTAAAATAAAAATTCATTATTATTTCTACTTATTTAGTTCCAAATGATGTTTAATCAAGACAAAGTAAACTATAATAGTTTAATCCCAATGGGCTCTATCAACCTAAGTTATCCTTCAAATATTTGTAAATAATTTATTTTAGGGATTTTTGTAAGCTTTAGTAGATATTTTTTTTTGTAAATAATTTGATGATAGATAATGTTACACCCTTAGTGTGTTGGAATTACATCGATTATGTCATATTATAATGTTTCTTTAATTCTTTTATTGTGTGTCTTCTAAATCAATTAGATTTGTTTAAATTACATTACTTTAACTTATCTCTTTTCTACTTAATGTAAAGTTAATAATTTCAAATTATTTGTGCTTAATTACATTTGTATTTGCAATAATTTCACATGAAGTCCAATTAAAATGAAGGAAATGTCATCAAAATTTATCGCCTCCACCCTATTAATTATTTATTTGTATACATTTGAATTTATTATATTCTAGTATTTTCACATGTTTTTAAAGGATTTTTAGTCCTTCTTGATTTTATGATTAAGGTTATTATATAGGAGCTGCTTACTATCTTTGGACACAACATTCTTGTCTATTAAGTTCTAAATGTCCTCTTATGTGACCATTACATCACCTTTATTTGGTTGTATTACATTACTTTGCATTATTTCAACTTTAAAAAATATTTATTTAAGATTTAAATAATAATTTAGTATTATTTATGTATTTTACTTTTAATTCACTATAATTCCAAATGTTATCTAATAAGGACAAAGAAAAGATGCTAAACACATCATAATTAGCTCTATGGTTTTAAGTATTTTTTTTATATTTCTAAATAAGTTATTTTTAGGTGTGTTTCATGCCTAATAAGAAATTTTTCTTTGTACCAAATTTAATGATCAATGCAACTATTCCTCACACCATAGATTGCAATTATTCTTCATAATGTATGTTATTTTTTCAAATGTTTTCTATCTATTTTGTTATATTACTATATAACTTTAAATCTCCTCTCCAATGTCATTTTCATTAATTTTATTTGTTAATGTTACAATTTTTTAATTTATAAAATTTTATTTTTAATAAACATTTTCTTAATATTAAAATCAAAATTTAGTGTTAATTTTGCTTATTTACTTGTGTAATTTCTTATAATTCCAAATAAGGCCTAGCCAAGATGAAACAAATATTGTTTGTTTAAACCTTCTTAGTTAACGAAATGGAACTTTATTTTGCAATTTATCTCATTTTTTCAAAATTTCACTTTTTATTTTTTAATGTTGTTATATAATTGTAGATATCTTCTGATATGGCCTTGAACAGTCTCTAATTTTGTTAAATTTTATTGCTACAATTTATCTCATTTAAAACCTTATATTCATTTACTTAACACTAAAATAATAGTTTGTTATTTGTGCTCTATTTTTTTTGTAATTCATAGTAATTCAAAAATGATTTGATCTAGATCAAAATAAAATAGTTTCTCTTCTCAAAAAGCACTAAAAAAAAATTAAATTTTCATTTTTTTTATCTTCAATACTTTATTTTCAATGGTTGTCTAAACCATTATAGTATATTTTAATTCTTGTCTAACTTGATCATCAAAAATATAATACTGGATCTCCATAGTATCTTGGAATGTAGATTTCTCACATAATTTAACTCCTTTCTAAAATTGTTTCACTTAGATTTTGTTATATTACCATTAAGCTCTAACTCTCCTGTGTTAAATTTGCATAATTTTTAATTGGTTATATTGTATTACTTCAATAAATCTCATTAAATATTTTTTTTTGTTTAGTTAATTTTAAAATAAGTTTTGTCATTATTTACTCTTAATTCATCTTTAACGTATGAGTAATTCAGAAGGATGTCCGATTTTGATAAATGAAATGTCATTAGACTTGATATGACGAGCTCTATCAAGTAAAATATTAATTTTTATATTTTTTTAAATATTCTATTTTTATTATTTGGATGTATTATAAGTTATTTTTATTTATACCTAATTTGACATTCGATAATATTGCACTTGTTATTATTAGCATGTTGAAATGTAACTTTCTAGTGCAAAAACAAGTCTTGATCAAGATGAACAAGATTGTTTGGCTCATCTTAGTGAGCTCTACATAAATAATTTTTTATTTCATAATCGTAAAAAAAATTTTCAATGGTTCTTAAACATTTTTAATTTATTTTAATTATTATCTAACTTGATGATCAAGAAAATAATACTAGATCTCTATAGTTTGTTAGAATGTGGACTTCTCACGTAATGTAACTCATTTTGTATATTATTTAAATATTATATCTTCAATTTTTTTGATGTATTATGAGTTTATTTTTTTCATACCTAATTGAATATTTGATATTGTTACACTTGTTATACTTAGTATCTTAAAATGTTATTTTTTAATGCAAAATAAGATTTCATGTATGCAAAAGAAAAGTTTTTTTTATATTTTTTTCTTTATCGATTTGGCATGCTCTATGAGATATTTTCATTCATGTCCCATTTGATAATTATAATTTTATATTCAACATCGTTAATATCTTGGAATGTAATTTCTCTATGAAATTTATCTTCATTTTTCAAAATTGTTTTCTTTCATTTGGTTATATAATTATTAAACTCTAAAGTCCCATTAGTGCAAGAAATACATGGCTTTGAAATGCTAATACTATATTACTTCAAATTATCTCTTTTCATCATTAATGTATATTTCTTAATATTAGACTAATAGTTTTTTATTATTTACACTTATGTACATTTGTAAATGGCACTAATTGAAAATAAGGTCAAATCGAGATGAAACAAATCTTTGTTAGACTATTCTCAATGAGCTATTTCAAGTTAAATTTTTTTATTATATTTTATTCTATGACATTGTTACAGTTTGTGAGACATTTCAATTGATACCTTATTTTGTGATCCAAGATATTACACTTGATTTCTTTAGTACAATTGAATTACAGTTTGTCATAGAATTTATTAGTAAGACTCTCTATTTCTCCCTTGATATGAACATTATATTTTGTTGAAATGGTTATATTATATTACATTAATTATCATCAATTCAATTTTATAAACATTTATTTAATGCCAAAAAAATAATTCGTCGTTATTTATATTTACTTTCTTTTTTAATTTACAGTAATTTGAAAGGGGGTTCAATGAAGGTAAAACCGACATTATTAAAATTTTCTTAACAAGCTCTATCAAATTAAATATTCAATTATATATACTTTTAAATTGTTATTTTCTATTATTTGGAAATGGTTTAGAAGATACTTTTATTGCTACTTAATTCTTTTGATATAGATTACTAGACTCAATCTCCTTAGTATCCTTGAATTAAAAGTTTCCCATACAATTTATCATGTTTGTTCAATTTCTTTATTTTTATTTGATTATATTCCTCTTTAACTCCAAATATCCTCTCATGTGACCTTTTCATTATTTTTAATTGGTTATATTACTTTAATGTATATTTACATAGTTATGAAAATATTTTTTTGATAAACAAACTTATTTTAGTTAAACATATTTATTATATTTTTTAGTTTACCCAAATTTTCATAATTGACATTAAATTTGGCAAAATATGCATTAGATGGATTTAATCAGTAAAAGGATTGACTAAAAAAAGAAATCTTATAAGTTTTTTAGACCTTTAAAGGGACAAAAAAATAAGATGCTTAAATTATAATTTCATAGTGAGATGAATGGAGATGTTTGTTATAGTTAATATGCTAATATTATATTTCATAGTAAAAAATATTTCAAAATTGATGTTCAGGTCTTCAACACTTGATGCTTATTGATTACTCAAAAATGCTTTGCGGATTACTTTCACCATCTTTAAAGATGTATGGATTTTTTATTAAAACAAAAAACTGATTCACCTTAAACAAGGCAAAAAGAAAAAAAGTTAAAAATTTATGGCATAAATATTCAAACAAAAGGGTGGCCAAATAAATTTCAAGATTGAGGAACCAATACGCAGCCTCATTAGTATCTTGTAATATAAAATTAAAGTTCAATAAACCTCATTTCTTTAGACTTTTCTTTTGATTCTGTTATATTACTATTCAAATTTGAATTTCCTCTCAAGAGACCCTTTCATTGTTACAGTTCCTAAAGTTATCTTATTTAAGCTCAAATATATATTTATCTAATATTAAAATCATTAGTTTTAATTATTTAGGGTTATGTACTTTGATAATTTATTGTACCAAAGGAGAGTTTGAATTTAGATTAAACAAATATAATCAAATTTCTCTTGAGGAGCTTTAACTATTAAATATTCATTTCAATATTTGCAAATATTTTTTTAGAGATTTTCTAAGCTTTGTTAGATATTTTGATTCCTTTATAATTACATTTAATCTCTATAGTGTCCTTCATGTAAAAAAAATTTCTTGTACAACTTATCTCATTTCTTCGTATTTTCATTTTGTTATATTACTATCTAGCTCTAAAAAACCTATATGTGGCCTTTACATTACTTTGACATTGTTATAACAGATTACTTTGATTTAATGCCATTCATTTTCAATATAACACTATTTAATAAAAGAAAAATAAATTATTACAATTTATTCATATTTAATTTTGTAATTTGTGGAAATTTCAATTGAGGTATGATTGAGACAAAAGAAAAATCATTTCACATGATCTCCTTCATTTTTTTAATGCAGTGCTTTAAAAAAATTAATCTCATTTCTTCCAATTGTTTTAATTTTTGTTATAATATTTTGTAACCATTATTAACCCCTCATGTAAGACTTAAAGCAACTTCATTTGGTTAAGTTACAATTCTTCAATTATTGATTGTTCGCCTTCAATATAGGTTTACTTAATACTAAAATAGTTATTTATTATTATTTATGCTTATTTGAAATTCATAGTAATCGTAATCATGGTCTAATTGAGATGAAACAATTATTGTTTTACATTTGTTGACAAGCTCTATGTAACTAAAAAATTATATTTTAAAGCATTTATTTTTTTATAATTTTTGCAAGCTTTATCAGATATTTTTATTTCAAGCAGACCATGTGATTGAGAATGTTATACTTGATCTTCTCAATATCTTGGAATAAAGATTTCCCTTAAATTTATGTCATTTCATTAAAGGGTTTGATTCTTTTACTACTACAAAGCTCTAATTCCTCTATGATGTGAACGTTACATTTTTTATTTGGTTATATCAAGTTTCTTCAAAATAATCTTATTTTAAATTTATCACATATTTACAAAATATTAACATAGTAATTATTCAATATTTATACTCAATAAAATAGGTAACTCCTACTAAGTCCAAACAAGGTTAGATCGAGGTGAATAATATTTGGTTAAACGCATCTAAAAGAGCTCTACCAAATTAATTGTTCATTTTTTTACATTCTTAAATATTTTTATTTTCAAATATTTTAACATGTTTATAGAAATATTTTGATTCATACCACATTTGACGATAAGGGATATTATATTTGATAATCATAATATCTTGAAATGTAACTTTGTTGTATAGTTAATCATATTTCTATAAATCTCTCATAATTATTTGTTTGTATCACTATTAAATTCAAATTATCCTCTTGTTTCACCTTTACATTATTTCAATTTTTTAATATAAAAAATCTTCAATTTTCTTATTTTAGTTTTATTTTTTATCTACTTAATTTTGAAAAGAATAATTCATTAATTTTTATGTTTAATTACTTCTCTAATTTTCAATTAATTTTTACTCAACATGATTGGCAATGAGAAAAATTAATTTAAAATAATTGGAAAGTTAGTTTACATTTCTTTCCCATTTAAATATTTATTATTATAGTTTGAAATATCTTATTCTACATAGTGAGCATTTTAATTTTGTTGATAAAAAAATATTTTTTAGCTTGAAAATCCAAGAAAAGATCTTCATGGCTCATCCTTTTATTGAGGGCAAGGAATTTTGAACTTAGGGAGCTTCATCACATCAATCAACTTTGTCTAAAGGTGAGTTTTTATCTCTATTGGAAAAATCACATGTGTTTATTTTTATAATCCATTGAATTTGAATTTTGGGATGTTGTTAGAAATATGTTTTAGATTTCAAAAAATTTTATTGCTAGAGAAAGTAAAAATACCTTTATATGAACTCAACAATAAAGAAAAACATAATGGACAACTTAATTCTTATGATATATATATTTTGTGTTGTAGTTTGGGTTCTTCTTAATATAATTAGATCATGAACTTGAAGATGGCACATGAGCTTTGGTCTAAAGTTGAAGTTTCCTAGAGGATAGTTCTGAAGTTAAAGAAACTAAAATCATCATACTATATTAATATTAATAAAGTATTTTTTAATGTTATGTAAAAATATATTCATGTTGAAAAGAAGTTGATTGAATAAATGTATATAAGCATACCAAAGTAGTTTAATGATCAAACATGAAGAGATTTAGAGTTGCATCACAATAAACCAAATCAAAGTCTACATTTGAAGAAATTAGTTGTATAATAAGGGAATGTTATCGTCCAAGATACTTAATAGATGGGGCATACCATCGGTGATCATCAAATGAAGTAGGAATAAAAAGTCTGGAAATAGTTGAAAAAACTCTTCAAAATAAAATATTTAAATATAAAGAAATGAATATTTAATTTGATAAAGCTCGTCGAGTCAAAGTTAATTATAGTTGTCACCTGTTAATCAGATGTCGTTAAAAATTACAGTGAATTATGGAAATAAATATGCAAAAAAAAATAAAAATCTTTTTTAATATTTAGAAAATATGTATTAAAGTTAGAAAAAGATAAATAAAAGAACCGTAGGATAACAAAATAAAGTCATTAAAAAGGTTACACAAAAGATGTATAATTCCATATCATAGGAAAAAATAACAAAATTAGAAAAAGTTTATGTTAAAGCAAATATTAAAATGTTAATGAGATCATGTATAACATTCTCAACGATAAAAATATGTATGAGATATATAGATATTAAGTTGGATGAGATATATTGGTGCAAAAATCAAATAAATAAGATAAATTATACAAGAAAATCCTGTTCTAATGTACTAAATGCATCCTTGATTGCCAAGAGATATATGAATTGTAATAAATTTAAAATCATGCCATACTAAAAGAAAATACATATTTTAAAATATAGTAATTAATATCTAATTGGGTTTCTCTTATTGAGATGAGTCCATTGAAAATTGTTCACCCTTTATTAAGCCTCATTTAAAGATATTATTAATTGTCAAATTAAATAAAAATAATAATAATAGAGTATTATTTTAGTTTTTCTTAAGTATATGTGAAAGGTAAACTTAGACAGCATAAAGGATTGTAATATGTGAAAATCAAAACAAGGTATTAGCTCCATAATAAGAAATCTTGAGTTGCATAGAAATGCATCAAAATCTATGGACAAAGGTTCAAGTAATGAGATAAATTATTTGACAAAGTTGCATTCTGAAATATTACGGAGGCTAAATGTGACATTGTTGGTATTCAAATAAGGCACGAAACCAAATGTGCCATAAAGCATGTAAAGATACTAGAAAAAATGATATATAAATTTAAGAATGAATATTTAATTATATAGAGCGACTTCTACAAATCCAGCAATGTTTATTTCATCTCAATTAGATCTCATGTAGCGTTATTATGAATCACCAAGCAAGTAAAATTAATTTAAAATATATTATTTTTCACTATTAATTAAATAAATACTAAAGCTAAAATGAGATAAGTTGAATAAATTTAATAAAACCAAACCAAAATGATGTGAAGCTCAAAGGTGAAAAGATTTGGAGTTAAAGAGATTAAGTGTACGATTATCAATTATCAAATAGTGTACAAATAAAAATATCTATTAAAATTTGCTAAAAAGTACAATTGTTTAAAAAACGAAAAAATGAATATTTAATTAACAAAGAATATCAAGTTCAGTCTAACATTTGTTTTGTTTTGATCATAGCTTGTTTAGGATTGCTATAAACATGGAGAGTAAATAATCATAAGTAATAAAAAATTATACTTTTACGATAAGTAAATATAAATTGAAATATAAGTATAGTAATTCAAGTACTACAATATAACTAAATAAGAATTATGTAAATGTTATATGAGTTGAAATTTACCATTACATAGTATTAGAAAATGCAAATCAAAGTTTTGAAAAATGAGATAAAAATATAGAAATTAGAACTTAATTGGATAAAGCTCTTTCAAATTAGACTAATAATATTGTTTTGACATGAATGGACCAAGTTTGGAATTACTACAAAATTGCAATTTAAATAAAAAAACATTATAAATTGTTATTTAAAAATTTAGCAAATATATATTAAAGATAAAATCATTAAAGTTCAAGTAATGTAGCCAAATAGAAGTGATGTAAAGGTCACATTTTGAGAGCACAAATTATATTGTAAACTACTCAAATCTAACAAAGAATTTGATGTAATGATATCAATTATACATGAAATTTACATTCTAAAATGCTAAGGAAATTGCGTGTAAGATCCTTTCTTTGTCAAATTTGGTATTATTCCAATATTTAATAGGATATGGCTCATTAATAGTGGCACAAAAAATATTTTAAAATTTTTGAAATATGCAATATTAAAATACAAAAGTGAATGAGCAATAATAACAATAAAGTACTTTTTAATATTAATTGAAATAAATATTAGAAAAATGAGATATTTTGAATCAATCCAATAAAATGAAATCAAAGTGATACAAGAGTTACACAAAAGATTTATAGTTAAACGGAAATATACAAAAAAAAATGAAAAAATTAATGAGATAAATTGCATGAAGATGTTGCATTTTAAGGTAATAAGGACATCAAATGTAATATCCTCTATTACCAAATCAAGTAGGATTCAAATTATCATATAAAATGTGTGAAAACCCTAAAATATAAAACATTTTGAATTATAGAAATAAATATTTTATCATATAGGGCTCATTAACACTAGACCAACCACAAAACTAATTAAGAATAAATATTAATAAATATTATTTTAATATTGCGTAAATAAATATTGAAATTTAAATGAGATTATGTAATACGATGTGACAACACATCATGATTTAAAGTTTGTAAGTGATGACATGCAAAGTTACAAAGTTAAATAACCAATTCAACTTCAAATGATTTGGAAATCTAAGCAAACTAAGTAAGGAATTGGAGGATAACAACTTTGATCATCAAATAACACAGGAATTGAAATATATCATAAAGCTTGTTAAAATGATATAAAGGAAAATATTTTGAAATTTAGAAATCAATACATAGCTTGGTAAAGCTTGCTAAAATGACTCCAGCAATACATGTTTTGTCTCAATCACACATTTTTTATAATTACTATGAATTAAAAAATAACATTTATAATAATAAAGTATTATTTTAATTAGAAGAGAGTATCTATTAATACTAAAATGAGACGAATTTAAAGAGAATAATAAAACCATTACAATGAGAAAACATTGAAGAAATGATCCTATGTAACATCCTTGGTCATTAACTCTTGTAGGATTAATTTTCCAAAAACCATAAAAAAAATAAAATATCTAAAATTAAAAAAATCAAGTTTTGAGTTTGTTAGAGCTCGTAGAGATAAGCTTAACAGTGTTTATTTCCTATTGATGGCGCCAAATTTGTGATTACTATGACTTATTGAAGAAAATATGCATCAATCATAAAAGAAAATTGATATTCAATTAGTATGTACTAAAAATAGAAAATAAAGTAATGAATATAAAAAAATCATGGCAACATAAATGGGGATGTAAGAGGTGATTTAGTGTTAAATAATAACAAAACTAAATAAAAGAAAAACAAATTGAAAAACTGAGTTGAATTTTATTAAGTAAAATTACAAGGCAATGTGGAGATCTGGTGTAAATCTTTCATTATTAAGTAGGCTATAAATCAAAATTTCTTTCAATAGAAAATAAAATATTTAAAAATATAGAAAAGATTATTTAATTAGAGAGAACTCTTCGAGATGATCCAAAAATATCTTTTTCATCTTAAGAAGGACTTGATCAGAATTACTAAAAATTACCAAATTAAACAAGCACAATTACAAAAACCTTTTTACTTATAAATAAAAAAAATATTAAATCTTAAATATGATGAATTAAAGAACTAAGGTGTAATAGAATGAAAATTATATAATGGTCACATAAGAGGCATATTAAAATTTTATAGTCACCTAATAAAGTTGAAGCAAAACATTTTCAAAAATGAAATAAATTATACATCAAATTCATCTTACAAAAAGCTAAGGAGTTCAAGTATAACATTCTTAATAATCTAATCATATACAAATCAAAATGATTCATAAAATATGCCAAAATTATATAAAAAGTTAAAAAATTAAAAATAATGTTTACCTGGATGGAGTTCATTAAGATGAATTCAACTATGTTAGCCTCTTCTGCACGGAACCTTGTATAGGATTAATGTTATTTAATAATTGAAATAAGCCTAAATAATAAAAATTAATTTTTTATAAATTAAAAAATATCAAATTTGAAATGAAATAAATGGAAATAGTATGATAAAACCATTGTGAAATAATTAAATGACACATGAAATGAGATATAGAGCTATATAAAAATATGACTAGATAAAAGTAAATTATTTGAAAAAATGAGATAACTTATAAAGGAAAATTAGATTTTGTGATGAGAAGGACCTCAATATATATTATCCTAGATCATCATATCATATATGAATAAAAACATGTCATAAAACTTGAAAAAAGTTTATCTAATAAATTATATAAAAATATATAATTGAAGGCTTAATTTGATCAAATTCCTTAAGCAGGCCCAAGAACATCTATTTCATCAATACCTTGATGTATTATTGACATCTAGCCATGTTGCTTTGTTTGATAGTAACAAATCCTAAGTATTTCTAATAAATTTGCTAGAATGAATTTTTAGAGTATAGATAGTTGATGCAGGTGTTCGTGGGAGAACAAAATGAAGAAGATGAACAATTCTCAAATCTCATGATAACCATCTCAGTTTGAATGAAAAACACAAAGAGATACAATTTTAATTTAATTTTTTATATTTCAATTTTACTTTAATTAAAATATTAAACTTGATATAATTATTTATTAGAAGAGATTAGAATTAAATTTCATTTAAATTAATCATCTTTAAAAATATTTTTTTTCAAAACCATCACTTATTCTCCTCAACCTTGAGAATAATTTTCTTATCACTATTCGCACAGTCTTAATAACAATTGCAAATATAAATATAACAATTAATTAATATAATTATACAAGCTAAGGATAATAATAAAATAATAATTAGTTATGAGGAATAAAAACCAAGTTAATTGAAAGCACCTTCAACATATTGGGTACTATTAAAGGGTAAAGAATTCAAGTCACAAAACATTTTAACCATTTTTGCTAACTCTAAACATTATTGATAGGTTGTCATATTGAGTTATTACTCCTATATATGTAGATAAAATATTTGTAATTGTAATAATAGTTAATTTATAATTCTTGATTATTAAAACAGATATGTATTGAAAAGTCTCCTAAAGTGTGCCAAATATCAAAAAAAAATATTTGACAATATAGAAATGAATATTTATGTTGATCGAGCATGTCAAGGTGAGTTCAACTGCATTTGTTTATTCTCGATCATGCCTCATTTATAATTTCTATAAATTAATATAATAAATATATCTAAATATTTATAATTTTTTTAAAATATTAATAAAATATTTATTTTTGTTCAAATGAGATAAATTGAATCAATGTAATATATCAAAATTTAAGCGATGTAAGGTTCACATGTAAAAAGATTTTGATTTACATAGTAATAAATCTAAATAAAAGAAAAAACAAGAAGAAATAACATAACTTGCACCCTGAAGTTGTATTCTAAGATAATAATTTGAATAAGTGTATAATCGTCAACTGTCACTTTCTATATGAATCAAAATGTCACCTATAGCATGCCTAAAAAATAAAATATTTAAAGCTATAAAAAAATAATTAATTTGGATAGAGGTATTGGAGATTAGTTCAAACATGTTTGTTTCATGTTGATCTCCTTGTTTCAAACTACATTGATTTGCAAATGTAAATAATAAAAAAATAACAAAGCGTTCATATAATGTTAAGAAAATATATACTAAAAATAAAAATAATGTAATTTAAATAATGTAATATTTAACAACTTCAAATTAAAAAGAATACTTTTTTCATTTGGAGTTACATAGTAATCAAACAAACTCAATAATAAAATTTGAGAAAAGAGATAAATTACACATAAAAGTTTCTTTACACAATACTAAAGAGAATAAAGATAACTCCCTCGATAATAAAATCATGTAGAAATGGAAAGAACTGATATTTTATATCAAAACCATAAAAAAGGAAATTTTTAAAATAAAAGGTTATTTTCTAAATGAATAAAGCTTGTAGAGACGAGTCCAATGGCATTTCCTTCATTTAGATGGAATATCAATTGGAATTACTTGGAATTAAAATAATAAATAATCACAAATAATAATTAGATATTATTTTAATTCAAAATAATATATATTGAAGCTTAAATGAGATAAATGTAAATGACGTGATATAAAAAGATAAAGTTGATATAAAGGTGATATAACATGCGATGTAGAGATTCATTATGAAGCATTAATCTAAAGAAAACAATTTTAAAAAAATTAGATAAGTTGTGTAGAAAGGTTGATTTCAAAGATAGTTAAGACATGGAGAGTAACATCCCCAATTATCAAATAATATTCAAATATAAATGGATTATTGAATGCAAAGAATGTTTAAAAAGTAAATTATTTAAAAATATAAAAATATATTTTGAATTGTAAATAGCTTTTCAAGACAATCCAATGATGTTTATTTTCTCTTAATTGACCTCTTTTGTAATTATAGAGAATTAGCTTAATATTTATGAATAAATAATGATAAGGAATAATGTTATGTACATAATGATATTAAATTGCAAAAAATTTAAAATGAATAAATGTAATATAAACTCATCAAAGTAATATTTAGGCCACAAGAAAAGAGTTGTATCATATCATAATAATATAATAAAATAAAAGAAAAAAATTGAAGAAATAAGATGAATTACATGGGAGAGTCACATTCCATTAAGTTGATTTAGTGTAACATTCTTGATTGACAAATCTAATGCAAATTGAAAATTCCTATAAAGCATTAAAACACTATAGAAAATAAAGATATTGAAAACATAAAAATGAATACTAAATTGTACATAGCATATCAACGCAAGTCCAAAAACATTTGTAAAAAGTCAATTAGACCTTATCTATAGTTGCCATGAATTGTAAAATTTAATAAGGAGAAATATTAAAAAATAGTTATTTTAATATCAAATAATTATATAATTATAAAATTAAAAAATTAAAGCAATATAATATAACCAAAAGAAGGTGATGTAAATGTCTCATGAGATGGCATTTATAGTTGTAAACTAATATGACCAAATAAAGGTGAATATTGGTGGAAATTTCTTAAATTTTACAATAAAATTGAATTCCATAATAGCAAAGTTAACAAGTATAACTTTTTGGATCCTCAAATGAGAAAATTAAAAATGTCTTGTAAAATTTGCTAAACCATCAAATGAGATAGAGCTCATCTAAATTTCAATGTTTAGAAATACTATGAATCATAAAAGTAAATTAGTATAAATAATAGTAGATTATTATTTTAAAATTAAGTAAGCATATGTAAAAGTTGAAATGAATTTAATTGATGAAAGGCAATATAACCAATCAAAATAGATGTAATGGTACAATAAGAGGGCAATTAGAGTTTCGATGTAATGTAATGAAGTCAAAGTAAAAACTTTGATAAATAAGATAAGTTGTACTTAAAAGTTGCATTCCAAGATACAAAAGAGATTAAGTTTATTATCATTGAATGTCAAATCTGGAGCAAATTAGAGTTTTCGGTAGAAGTATGCCAAATCATTAGAAAAGTAAATATTTAAAAATATTGAAAAGCATTATTACATTGATAGAGCTTGCCATGATGAGTGGAATAACATTTGTTTCTTCTTGATCAGAATTTTTAATAAATTATTATGATTACCATAGTATAGAAACATTGATAATAATAAATTGAATCATCGTAGTAGAAGTAGATTAAAGTTGCCACTTGGGAAGAGATATAGACTTATATAGTAATATATCTAAAACAATGTAAACAATTTCACGAAATGAGGAAAAGTGCATACAAATGTTCCACTTAAAGATCTTATGGCGATCAATTTTGACATCCTCAATAATAGTTCATCACTTTTTATCCTAGTTTAATTTTTTAAATTTAGTGATTCCAAATAACGAGAGATAAAAAACATAAGTTGTTGTACTCATTTTAATGGGATTTATAGAATTAAATATTTATTTATGTATATAATTTTTGCTAGACACTATTTTAATATATTCTCTCATGCTTTAAATGGCACTTTCATATGTGCCTAATTAGGTAGATGAGAATGATAGACTTTATCTCCATAGTATCATATACTATATTTTTCCTATAAAACATTTCTTATTTTATCAAATTTTTCTATTTGATTTGGTTAACATAAATCTTAATCTCTTCTTGTGAGATCATTACGTCATTTTTATTCGGTTATATTACATTGATTCAATTTGTGTCATTTAGCCTTAATATATTTCTCATTTTTATTAGAATTTCCATTTCTTAGTATTAATGTTTATTAACATCTATAATTATTCACAATAATTGTGGAAAAATTGATGTTGAACATGACGAGATGTGCCATATCTTATTAAATATCTATTTTGATATTTTTGTTAACATTTAATTTTTGAATGTCTTAAGTTTGTTGCACATGATCTCTATAATGTGTTGGATTGCATCTCTTCCAAAAAAATTATCTCATTTCTTTTAATTGTTCACTTTTACTTGGTTATGTTTCTGTCAAACTCTAGTTCTATTATTATATGACTTCAAGAAATTACTAATTTGTTTTATTTTATTTCTTTAATTTATCCCATTTCAACTTTTATATATTTACTTAGTATTGAAAAAATAATTTCTTGTAATTTATGTTCAATTACTATTGTAATACATAGTAGTTCTGAAGGATGTATGATGGGGATGAAACAATTGTATAAACTCATCTAGACTAGCTCTATCAAATTTAAAATTTAATTTTGCATTCTAAAATTATTTGTTTTATTTTTTTGCATGTTTTATGAGGCATTTTACTTAAACTTTATTTTATCATGAAGGATGTTACACTCGATCTATTTAGCATCATAGAATGCAACAATCCCATATATTTGACTTCATTTCTTTGAATTGTTTGGTTAGTATATTTTACTCTAACTCTCTTATCATCTAGCAATTAAATTTCTTGGATCTCATTCTATTATATTCCATTAATTTATCTTTGTTTCTTTTTTATTTTGTATTTACTTTACCTCAATGTAATAGTTTATATTTATTTGTGCTTAGTTTAGCATTTTCTTGTAATTTCAAATGAGTTCCAATCAAATTGAAAATAATCATTTTTGGACCTATCCTAGTGAGCTGTATGATTTTAATTTTTTTTAATTTTTTTAAATAATGTTTCTTAAGGTTTTACTTATGTTTTATGAGACATTTTTATTTTTAGTTAAATTGATTATTTAAGTTGTTACTCTTAATATTTTTAGTATTTTGAAATTCAATATTTCAGCCTAACTGATATCATTTACTAGAAGTTTTTGTTTAGATTTTGATATTTTACTATGTACCTTTATATATTTTTTTATGTGACATTCATAATGCATTAATTTAATTTTATTACATTGCATCAATTTATCTCATTTCAATTTTACTATATGTCTACTAAATATTTAAATATTCATATCTTATTATTTATTTTTATATACTATGTAACTCATAGAAATTTCAAATAAGGTTGGATGGAGATAAAAGAAATGTCGTTTGACTAATGTCGACGAGCTATAACCAATTAAGTAACAAATTTAGTATTTTTCAAATATTCCATTTTCTGTTGTTTGGGCATGTTTTAGAAGATATTTTGATTTGTATTTAATTTATAGTTGCAAGATATTTGTGCTTGATCTCTTTAATATTTTTATTTGATTTCTTTATTTTACTACATAAATATTAATCTACTTTTATATAACCATTATATTGTGCATGTTAGATTTTATTTCATTGCTTTAATTCATATCATTTCAATATTAATATACATTGCCTTAATATAAAATTGAAAGTTATTTATTTTATTTTCTTAATTACTTTTGTAATTTGTAATAATTTCAATTATGTCTAATTAAGATGAAGCATACATGATTGTAATTCTCTCGATGAGCCCTATCATATTAGATAATCCATTTAAATTTTTTTGTGTTTTACTTTCTTGTTTTTTGGCATATTTTATAAAGAATTTTTATTCATACCTAAAAAGACGATCAAGGTTATTGCAGTTGATATCCTTAATCTCTTGGATATTAACTTCCTCAAATAATTCATTACTTTGGTTTAATCTTTTCTATGATTTTATTATATTTCTATGGAACTCTCAATAGTGTCACATTTGACCTTTACATTGCTCCAATTTGATTATATTACATTGCATCAAGTTGTTTAATTTTAGCATTATTTCATATTTAATTAATATTAAAATATAATTTTTTTTATATATGCTTCCCTACTTTGTTAAATCATAATTCAAAGCACAATCTGATAGGAATGAAACAAAAGTCGTCAGACTCATCTTGATGAGTATATCCAATTAAATATTTCTTTTGGTATTTTTAAATTTTTTATTTTTCTTGGATTTGGCATGCTTTATATGACATTTTGATTTGTAACGAGTTTTGGTGATCGAGGATGTTGTACTAAATCATCTTGAAATCTTGGAATACAATTTTATTATTTATTCAAATTTTTTACACTAATTTGTTTTAATGCAACCCTAAATTAGTTCTAGGGTGTCCTTTATAATACTTTTTTTATTATATTATATTCTTTTAATTTTATGTCTTTTGACTTTTTATGTATCAATTGAAGATTAACTTATTGATTCATTATTATTGTTGGTTAATTAATTTTGTAATTTCTTGCAATTCCAAATTTTGTTTGTTGAGACTAAACAAACGTCATGGGAGTACCTTAGTAAGTTATATAAAATTAATGAGTCTTTTTGATGTTTTAACTATTCTTTTTGGGAGTTTTCCATGTTTTCGATGATACTTGCAGATGGACATTTTGTTTTGATTTTGTTATGTTTTTATGAAACAAAAATTTCATTTTGGTGTGAATTCTATGTTCTTTTAGTTTTGTTATATGAGATGGTTGTAATTTGTCTCATTATAGCTAAAATGTATGTTTTCTTGTTATTGAAATGGTGCATTATTTCTTTACATCTAATTATGTTGGTAATTCAAATAATTCTGAGTGAGATTCAACATACATAAGAAAATGTTCTACGCTTAGTTTTAAAATGCTCTATTGAATTAAGAATAAATGTTTGCACCTTTAAATATTTTATTTTTTATTGTTTTTACATATTTTATGAGACAACTCATTTCATAGCTAATTGAATGATGAAATATGCTAGACTCAATCTTCTCATTATTTTTTAATGCAACTTCCCAACAAATTTTACTTGATTTCCTCAAATTGCTTTGGATCGATTGGGTCATATTACTATATTACTCTATCTTTCTTCTTATATGACCATTGCATTCTTCAGATTTTGTTATAATATGTTGCTTGGATTTATCTCGTTTTAACATTATTATATAATTACTTAATTTTGAAATAATAATATATTCTAATTTAGACTTATTTATTTTGTTAATTTGTAGAAATTTGAACTATAGAAAAAAGTTGGACTGGCGTTAATGAGCACAACTAATTAAATATTAATTTAATACTTTTGAATATTTAATTTTTTTGATTTTTTGCATAATTTACTAGATATTTTGATTCATACCAAATTTTATGATCAAGAATAATGACGTCTGTCATCTTAGTATTTTTTAATTTTACTTTGTTACATAATTTATAAGGTTTTTTGAAATATTTTGTCATTAATTTTGTTATATCATTTTGTTACTCTACATCACTCATCACGCGCTTTATACAATGCTGTGATTTAGTCATATTACGTTGCTTTGATTTATCTCATTTTAGGATTAATATATACTTACTTAGCACTAAAATTATAATATTTTTTATTTATATTTATTTGGTCTTCTAGTAATTCTAGAATGAGTTTTGACATAGATAAAAGAAACATCATTAGACTCATCTCAAACTGCTATAAATAATAGAATTTTCATATTTAAGTTTCTATATATATTATTTTTTGGCACATTAAACTAGTTATTTTTATTTTTATTTGATTTGATGATAAAGGAATTAGCATAGGCCCTCTTTATTATCTCAAAACACATCTTTCGCTTTCAATTTATATCAATCCTTAAATTTTTTTCTTTAATTTGGTGGTACACAATGTAACTTCTATTGTATTATTATTTAACCCTCACATCTAATGACTTAGTTTTATTAATTTTTTTTATTTTTCTTGTTTTTGTTTTATTATATATTTTCTCAATATTATAATAATAGTTTCTATGTTTTATGCTTCTTTAATTTTGTAATTTGTAGTACCCAATTGAGGTTCAAGCAAGGCAAATTATATTTCATTGCTGTTGACGTAATGAGTAATATCATGTTAAAATTTCTTTTTCATATTTTTAAATATATTTATTTTTATTTCTTTGGAGAAAATGTTTTAATTTTTTCATGATTTGATAATCTAGAAAGTTGGAATTGAACTTCATTAGTATCTTGGAGAGGAAAATTTTTGTACAATTTATTTCTTTTTTTAAATTTATTTTGCTTTAATTTGTTTATATTATTAAGCAACTCTAAATGCCTTTTTCATAGGACCTTTACATTGCTTTATTTCGTTGCATTATGTCCATTTAATTTATCTCCTTTAAGCATTAATATATTTCCTCATAATATTAAAATAATTTTATATTTTTTTTACGTTTATTTTATTTTAAAATTTGTAGTATTTTTTAATAAGTTGTGATTGACATGAAAAAAATAACAATTGCATCACCTTAACAACATTAATGTTATTAAATATAGCTTTTTATATTTTGAAAAAATTAGCTTCTATTTTGTTATGTTCTTTTAATGCATTTTAATTTACACTTGATTTGATGATCCAGGCAATTGCAATCGATCCCTTTAATTTTTTTCAGTGCAAGTTTACTATAAATTTGTTCATGGTTTTTGCAATGAATTTCTTATATCACATTGAAACATTAATTGTCCCCACATGTGACCTTTCCACCACGTTGATTTTGTTATTGTGCTTTGTTCCTACTTTTTTGATTGTAACCTTTTTGCATAATTACTTAACATTAAATTATATTTTTTTTAATTATTTGTGTATAGCTATTTCAATATTTCTTATTAATTTCAAGAAAGGTTCAATCAAAATGAAATCAAAGTCACTTGACTCACCTTGATAAAATCAATTCAATTAAATATTCATTTTTATAATTCTTATTTTAACCTTTTTTTATTATTTTCACAAACTTTTTGGGGTATTTAAATTCTTAAAATGATTTACGATCATGGATGTTGCACTCATTCCAATTAGAACCTTGTCAAGCAACTTGCCCACATAATATATCTTGTTTCACTAAACTTTTCGTTTTACTTTGGTTTATGTAATTCTAAATCACCATTCATGCAACTTTTCCATTGCTCTTAAATTTTTATATTTACATTGCTTGAATTTATCACATTATAGGTTTAGTATATATCTTCTTAATATTTAAAAATGTTCATTATTTTTTATTAATATGTTTGCTAATTCATTCTAATTCAAATTGATGTCTAATCAAAATTAAATAACCATTATTTGTCTTACGAATAAGCTTATAAAAAGTAATATTCATTTTTATTATTTTAAATAATTTCTCTTCCATTATTTTAATATGATATACTAGTTTTCTTTGTTTGTATTTGATTATGTGATCGAGAATGTTACGATCGATTTTCTTAATTTCTTAGGATATGACACTCCTATAAACTTTATCTCATTTCTTGGAGTCTTTTACTTATTTGGTTTTTGTTCTATGAAGGACTGTTTTGCAATAGTATTGCTTTAACAAATTTTTATTTTGTTAAATTAGTTTGCATTATTTTATCGAATTTTGGCTTTTATAAAATTTTTTGGGATCATGATAAAAAAATGTAAAATTTTTTTATGGTTAATTATTTTTTTATTTGTCATATATTCCAAGCAAATTTTGATAGAGATGAAACAAATGCCATTGTAGCAGTTTAGATAACTTCAATCTAATTAAATGTATTTTTTATGTTTTTAAATTTTTTTTGTTTAATACAAGTCTTAAGAGGCATTTATTTCATACATATTTTAATGATGCATGATATTACACTTGATCTAGATGATATCTTGGATTTAACTTTCTTACACATTTATCTCTGTTTTTAAAAGTTTTTTTATTTAATTTGTTATATTACCAAGTAACTCTAAATCTTTACTGATGTAACCATTATATTTGTTTCATTTAAATATATTATATTATTTGAATTTATTTAATAAAAATTTATTATATATAATGTAATATTAGATAAATAATTTATTCTTATTTATAGTTATTAACTACCTAACTGAGAATTGATCAAATGTAACAAAAATGTCATTAGTCTCATCCTAAAGAGTAATAACCAATTAAATAGTTATTTTTATATTTCTTAAAATTTTAATTTTATTGCATTTTTACAAGAAATTTTTATTATACATAATTTGATGATTAAGGATATCACACTCAAAATTCTTAATATCATTGATTGTAACTTTATTTTATAGTTCCTCTCATTTTTAAAATTTTTTGTTTTGTTTGGTTACATTATTTTACAAGTCTAAATCTCCTCTCATATGATATTTACATAACTTTGACTTAAGAATATTACATTTGCTTGAATTTATCACATTTCTCTCTTAACATATATCTACTCAATATTATACAAAGGATATTATTATTTATAGTTATTTACTTTTGTAATTAGTAGAAATTCTAAATAAGGTCTAATGGAGAAAAAATAAACATTATTGTGTTAATTTTGAACTGGTATAAATAATTAATGAATCTTATTTTTAAATTATTTTATTTTTTAAAATTTCTCCCTTGTTAACTACACATTTAAATTTGTACTTAATTTAATGGGAGAGGAGCTTACATTCGACCCCCTTAGTATCTAGAAATGAATCCATTTTCGAACATTTTATCTGATATTGGCCATTTTTTCATTGATTTGTTTATATTGCTACTTATGTTTAAATCTGCTCATACGTGATTTTTAAATTGCTTTAACTTTGTGTTGTTATATTGCTTCAACTTATCTCATTTTAGTATTAAAAAAGTTTATGTATTTCATGGAAAATTTTGATTATAGTCCAATAAACACAACATAAAAGTCAATGGATTAATCTCAATGACTCCATCCAAAAAAATATTAACTATTTTATTTCAAAATATTTTAATTTATAATGTTTGTGTACACTTTACTAGACATTTTTATTCATGCTTGATTTAATGATCTAAGTTGTGATGACAAATCCCATTGGCATCTTGTAATGCAACATTCTTGGACAACTTATCTAAATTCTTCAAATATTTTGTTTTTATTTTATTGTATTACTATGAAACAATAAATCTCCTTCATTATGATTATTACATCACTTTTCTTATGTTATACTAAATGGTTCAGTTCATCTCACTTTAAAATTGATATATCTTGATTAGATATTAAGCTAATTTATTAAAATATATGGTTAATTAATATTGTATCTTGTGAAAATTCCAAATAATGTCTAATAGAAAAAAAAAACAACAATGGGCTCATCATCATGAGCTCTTTCTGCTTAAATATTCGTTATTATATTTTTGATTTTTTTCTAAAGTTTTTGCATGTTTTATAAAAAATTTCAATTCATAACTGATTTGATGATCATGGATATATAACTTTTTTGTCTGATTTATGTCATTCACTCAAATGATTTACTGTCATTTGGTGCTATTAGCATTTAACTAAAAATTCAATTTATTTCATTTTGAGTTTTAACTTATATTTACTTAATAATAAGATTAAGTTTTTTAATAATTTATTCTTTTTTACTTTTCCAAATAATAGTAATTTTAAACGATGTCAGATATAGTGAAACAGGAATTGTTACACTTATATTAACGAGCTCTCTTCAAATAACTTTTCCATTGTTAATTTTTTTTTATTTCATATTTTTAGATTTAAGCTAGCTTATTGAGAAATTTTGATTCATACCAGATTTGATGATAGAGGATGCTACTCATTCTATTTATATAATTTAATGCAACTTATTAAATTTATCTCTTCCTTCAATTTTTTTTCCGCATTTCACTATATTACTTTGCAATGAAAATGTTCCATAGTGTGACCTTAACATTATTGTGATTTAGTTATATTGCATTTCTTCAATTTATTCTCAATTATAATATGTTTTTTCTAAAAAGTAAAAAAATAAATTACTATTATTTATGTTAATTTATTTCTGTAATTCAAAGTAATTGTTAAGGAGGCCTGATCGAAATGTAATAAACATCATTGGTCTCATATCAACATGATCTATCAATTTAAATTATTTTTATATATTTAAAAAAATACTTTGATTAGTTTTGTTGTGCTTTGCTGAGGCTTCTTGAATTAGCTAATTTTGTGTGTAAAGTTATAGTCAAACTCCTTAGTATCATGGAATGTAACATTTTGTTAAACTTTAACTAATTACAAACTTTTTTGATTTTGTGGTACTATAATGAACCTCTGATTCCTCTCTTAAGTGACCTCTACAATTCACTTCTTTTACCATTTTCCATTCCTTAAATTCATATAATTAAAGCTTTGTTATATACATTTAATACTAAAGAAATAATTTATTGTTATTTTTTACCTTCTTTACTTTTCTTATTGATAATAATTGAAAAAGAGGTTTGATGGAGCTGAAATAATGGTCACTTGATTCAACTTAATGAATGTTAGCAAAAAAAATATTTTTAAATTTTTAAATGTTTTGTGTTTTATCATTTTCACATGCTTTATGGGTCATTTTGGTTCATACCTAATTTGATGATTAATGGTATTGCTTCACATCACCTTGTTAGATGGAGATGAAATAGAAGTCATTTGCTTCCCTTAATGAAGGTCATCAAAACAAGTATTTCCTTTCATATTTTTAAATTTATTTTTTTCATTTTCATAAGCTTTAAGGGTAATTTTTTCGTACCTTATTTGATGATATAGAATATTGCTTTACATCTGTTAATTCTCTTGTAATGCAAATTTCCAGTACAATTTTTATCATATCTTTAATTTTTAAATTTTTAATTTGGTTATCTTACTTTGAAACCATGATTTCCAAGCGCGACCTTTTCAACATTTTGATTTTTTTATATTGTTTTGCACCAATTTATAACGTTTTTAATTTAATATTCATTTACTTAATATTAAAATAATAAATTTTTATTATTTATATTTATACCTTTTTATAATTCAGAGTAGTATTAAAAGAGGTTTGATGAAAAAGAAACAAATATCATTGAGCTCATCTTATAGGCTTTATCAAATTAAATATTTATTTTTAATATTACTTTTTCAAATGTTGTGGGTTCATTTTATGAGACATTGGGCTTTTAAACCAATTTAACGATTAAGGTTCTTACTCTCAATCTTCTTATTATCCATGAATATAACTTGCCTATAGAACTTCCCTTGTTTGTCAAAATTTTTTCTTTTATAAGTTACTTTACCTTGTGTCTCAAAATCACCTCTTATCTAACCTTTTCATTTCTTTGATTTTGTGGTATCTTATTGTTTGAATTTACCTCATTTCATCTACAACATATTTACTTAATATAAAAAGAATATTAATTTTTATATGCCACTATCTATAGAGGTAAATCTGAATAACTTCAAAAATATTTTGATCGAAGTGAAATAAACATTATTTGACTTGGCTCAATAAGCAATATGCAAAAAAGTTTACTTTTTATAATTGGAAATATCATATTGACAAATGTTTTGGTATATTTTATAAGACAATTTGATCCATAATTTTTTTGATGATCATAGATGTCATAGATGATCTCCTTATTACATTATAATTCGATTTTCCAACACAATTCATTAATTTGTTCCAATGTTTTGTCTGAATTGGTTATATTTTTGTTCAACTTTAAATCTTATCCAATATTATCCTTACATCAAATTTATTTAGTTATATTAAATTGTTTCAATTTTTCTCTTTTCATATTTAATATATATATATATTAATATTATTATAATAATTTTTTGTCATTTGTGCTTATTTATATTTTTCATTAATAGTAATTATATATGTTGTGCTCATCTCAATGAACTTTATCTATTTAAATATTAATTTTAGTATTTTTTAATATTTTTAGGGAAAAACTTTGCGAAATGTTTTGATCCATTTTGAATCATATACGATTTTATGATCAAAGATATTACACTAATTTTTCTTAGTATCATAGAGAATAACTATTTGATACTCTATCTTATTTTTTAAAATAATTCTCTTTTGTTTTGTTTTATTGCCACATAATTATAATTTTCCTCTTACATTTCTTTATAATGCTTAGATCTTGTTGTGTTAAACTTCTTCCATTCATCCCCTTTTAGTATTATAATTTATTTACTAAATAAAAAGAAATAATTTGATAATATTTATCCTTGTTTTCTTTTTTATTTCATAGTAATTCCAAATGAGCTCTAATAGGGATGAAATAAACAAGGCTAGTGTTGTCCCAAGAATCTCTAACAAATAAAAGATTGTCATTTTTACTTGTGCTTTGATAGGCTTTATGGTGAATTTTGATTCACATCTAATTTTATAATTGAGGATGGCACGCTTGATTTTTTTAATATCTCGTAATAAAGATTTCTCATAAAATTATCTCATTTTTCTTAAATATTTCACTTGGTTCAATTATATTAATATAAAACTCTAAATCTCCTCTCGTCTGGCCATCATAGGCTTTTGTTTTGCTATAATATAATGCTTTGGTTTGTCTTATTCAAGCACTACATATCTACTACTATTAAAAAATAAATTTATTATAATTTATGATGATTTTTTTGTAATTCAAATTAATTACAAATGTGGTGTGATCAACAGAAAACATTTATTGTTTGTTTCATCTTAACAAGCCCCAATAACCAAAAACTCCATTTTAATGTTTTAAATATTTTGATAAATCAAAGTCTATGCGTGATTTATGAGGTGTTTTAATCATAAATTTTGCTTTCTTTCATTAAGCTTTTTCCAAATAAATATTCATTTCGAATTTTTTTTTAAAATTTTCCTTTCTAAAATTTTGTAATGCTTTATGGGTCATTTGATTCACAACTTATTCAATAATCAATGATCTTACAATGAACCTCCTTAATATCTCTGAATGTATCTTTCTTATTAAATATTTATTATTTTTTTAAATCGTTTTCTTGGATTAGGTAACATGATTTTTAAACTCCAAATCTTATTTTGTGGAACATTTAGATCAATTTGATTCAGTTAAATTACATTTTTTAAATTTAAAATATATTTACTATATTTAAAAAAATTAATATATTATTATCTTTGCTTATTTGAATTAATATTTTATAGTTTTTTAAATAAGGTTAGGTTGAGCTGAAACAAGGGACACTGAACTCATCTAAAAACGTCATTTTTCTAGGGTTTTTCATGCTTCCAGAGACTTATTGAATCCTAACAAACTTTATGGTCATGGATGTTACACACAAACCTTTCTATATTTTAGAATGCAACTTTCATCTCCAAATTAACTCATTTTCTTAAATTTTTTACCTTCAAAACTGTTATATTAATATGAAGCTTTGTTTGTCCTCTATTGTAAGATTAATAAGGGTTTCATTAAGATACTTTATATGACATCAATTTATCATATTCCAACTTCAAAATATATCTACTAAATATTAAAATAATATATTCTATTATTAATGCTTATTTAATCCTTTTGATTCATTGTAAATCTAATGAGGTTTAATTAAGATCTAAAAATGACTTTATATACCTCTACACCAACTTTATTCAATTAAGTTTTTAATTTTATGTTGTCAAAATATCTTTATTTGGTTCGTGTTTTGGCATCCATTATGATATATTTTAATTCTCTCTATGTTTAATGATTGAGAGTGTTACAGTTGATCTCTTTGGAATCTTTAAATGCACCCTATCCTTACATTTTATCTCATTTATTTTCAAATGCTTCAATTCTATTATGTTATAATATTTTGTACTTCATAATCTACTCAAGTGTGACCCATTGATGTAATTTTTAGATTTGATATATATTGACAAAATATTAAAAAAAAATTTATTATTATTTATACTTACTTTCATTTGTGATTTTAAAAAAATTCCAAATGAGGTCTATTAAGATGAAATAAGGATCATAACTATATAAGAACTATCCAATTGCATATCCGTTTATATATTTTCAAATATTGGTTTTCTTGGAGTTTAGTCACACTTTAGGAGCAAGTTTTATTCATAATTAGTTTTACAAATAAGAAAGTCATACTCAATCTCCTTATTTTATGGAATCGAACTTTCCTATATAATTTATTCCAATTCTTCAATTATTTTTCTTTGATTTAGGTATGTTACTTTAAAAGTCAAATTCTTCTCTTGTGAAATTGTTACAACATTTAAATTTTGTTAGATAAAATTGCTTTAATTTATCTTAATTGAACCTTAATATATATTTATTTTTTATATGACATAATAAGTTATATTTATTTTTTATCCACTATTATAATTCTAAAAAATTTCAAACGAGTTGAATCGAATGAAATATTCATTTAAATATTCTTAAATATTATATTTTCTTTTTTTCCTTCATCATGACATATTTTTAATTTGTAGTTAATTTTAGGTTAGTGAATCATACAACAAATGTGCTTGGTATCATACAATGTAGCATTCTATATAATTTTTCTCACTTTCTTAAAATTTTTTCATTGATTTGGTTATAATTATTTGTAATCTAATCCTCTTCTTACGTGACCTTATATTTCTTTACTCTAGTTATAAAATATTATTTCAATTTTTTTCATTTCTGTTGTAGCATATATTTTGTTAATACTAAATTTATGTTTTGTTATTATTTGTGCTTAGTTTCATAAATCAAAATAATCCAAAACAACGCCCAAGCTTGATGAAGAGCATTATTTCACACATCCAAAAAAGCTTTATCCCACAAAACATTTATTTACTTATTTTCAAATATTTTTCTTTCTAGAGCTTTGGTATATTTTATGAATTATTTTAGTCATAATGAAGTTCATGATCATGAAGGTTATTCTTTATCTCCTTGGTTTCTTAGAAAACAATCTTTCAATATAAGTTATCTCAATTGTTCATATTATTTACTTTTATATAGATGGGTTACAATTAAACCCCAGTTCTTCTATCATGTGACCATTTCATCTTTTTAATTCCAAGTGTGGTCTACATATGACCAAACTAATGTAATCTAAGACCTATTAATGAGCTATATTCACTAAAATTTTTAAGCTAATTTTTTTAAATAATTATGCTTATAAGGTTACAACACACATTATATGATATTTCACTACATTCCTAATTTGATAATCAAAGATGTTATCTCTTTCACATTAATATCTTCTAATGGAACATCAGATACAAGTCAACACATTTTTTAAATTTTTTATTTTTATTTTGTTGTATGTCTATGATGCTCTAATTCTCCTCTCATGTGACCTTTAACTCCCTTCAATTGAGTCATATTTCATTGCTTTAGTTTATCTCATTTTAGTGCCAATATCTGTTTGCTTAATATTAAAATAAATTTATCATTATTTAAGTTTTTTGTGGTAATTAAAAATAATTACCACAATGACCTTTAATTAATGAGAAACAATCATTATTGGACATGCATCGATGAGCTTTATCCAATTAAATATTTACTTAATATTTTTAAATACTTTCATTTCTTTGATCTTGGAATGGTTTACTATGTATTCTAATAACTTATTTCATTTAGAACTCTTTATGAGACACTTTCATTCACAATCAATTTGGTGATTGAGATTATTACACTCAACTTTCTTAGTAACTTGGAAAAGCACTTTTTTGTGGAGTTTATCTCATTTCATCTCATGGTTCTCATTGATTTTGTAATATAACTTTGTAACACTACTTCTCCTCTCATGTGGCATTTACATTGCTTTGACTTAGTTGTATTGCATTAAATATATTTTAGTGCCACTTTACCATATAAATTATAGAAATTTTAAAACGTTTTGCTTTGATTTGGTTGTATATATAGCTAGGCCTACATCTTTTCTCATGTGATGTTTATGTTGTTATGTTTTAATCTTATTTCATTATTTTAGTGTTTCAACTTTATTGAAAATTTTCTATAATTAAAAAATATATTTTTATTGTGGTAGTTTTTTGGTATATTAAATAAATTACAAAGGAGGTTTGATTGACCTGAGATAATGGTCATTGGACTTAAGTTAATGAGATTTAATAAATTACAAAGGAGGTTTGCTTTATGAGACATTTTGATTCATACCTTAATTGACAATTTAGCATGTTACACTTGATCTTCTTTCTTTCTTAGAATGCAAGTTTTATTTGTAATTTATACTATTTGTTCAATGTATTTGCTTTTAATTTGTTGTATTATAATGAAAATTTTTTTTCTCATCTTTTTGGCCATACATCATTTTCATTTTTTATATCACATTAATTAAATTAGTCTCAATTGAAAATTGTTAGATGTTTACATAACTTCAAAACAATAATGTTTTATTATTTATGATTACTTAGTTATGTATTTTTTAATAATTCTAAATGTAATGTGATTATACCATAGAAAAGACATTGAAATGGCTTGAGTTAGCTTTATTTAATTAAATACTAATTTTTAATGTTGTTATAAATCTTCTTTTCATGGGCATTGGCATGCTTTATGAGTAATTTACCTTGTCCATAGTTTAAAGATCATTGATGTTATACTTAAACTTCTAACTATCTTTGAAAGGAACTATCACATAAAACTTATCTCAATTGTATAATTTTTTCTATTTTGATTCCGTTATATTACTATGAACCTCTCATTTTTTTCTCTTGTGACACATATTTTTCTTTGACTTCGCTATATTACATTGCTTCAATATAGGTCATTTCAGCTTTAATGTATATTTACTTATTTCTAAAATAATAATTTAATTTTATTTATGCTTATTTTATTAATTCAAATTTAATACACATGAGATCTAAGCAAGTTAAAAAATGTTTTGTTGCACTTGTTACAATGTGCTCTATTTAGTTAAATATTTTATTATCAAGGATTTTTGCAATTTTTTATAGTACATTGATTTGTACCTAATTTGATGATTGAGAATATTATACTCGATCTCCCTAGCATCATGGATTGCAGCATTCCCATGTACTTTCTTTTAAATTTTAAAAATTTTCAAGTAGTATTGGTTGTAATCCAATCAAACTCTCACTACCTCTCGTGTGACCATTTCATCTCTTTAATTTGTTTATATTACTATATTTTAGTTTTCCTTGTTTTATTGTTGTTATATATTTCTTTATATTAAAATAATAATTTTCTATCATCTTTTATTTTTTACATTGTTACTTCATGGTAATTAAATGTTTGGTCATACTGAGAAAAAAATAATTATTTGTCTCATTACGATGAGCTAATTCCATTGAATATCAATATTTATATTTTCTTGATATTCCAATTTTGTAAGATTTTGTTAGGCTATATGGCTCTATTTGATTTATGTGTAATTTGACAATCAATAGTGTTATTCAAGATCTTATTGATATCTTGTATTGTTACTTAAATTCTTCAGTTATCTAGCTTCTTAAAAATTTTTGTTTTGATTAAATTATATTGCTATGTAAATTAAAATCTCCTCTTAAGTGATACTTATATTTCTTTTTTTTGTTAAAATCTAATGCCAAGTTTAAATTATTTCATTTTTACAATTTTTTTACTAATTATTCGACAATAAATTTATTATTTTTTGCATACTAATTCTTCTATATGTCTACCTTTTCCTCACTTTCATTTGGGTTTTTTGTATTATTTTTTTTTATATGACTTTAGCCTTACATAAATTTTCATAGTATTAAAATAATAGTTATTTTAGTTCGTGTTTACTTTAGAATTTCATAAAAATTCCAACCAATGCCTAATTAAGATGTAATAAATATCATTTGACTTTTGCAAATGAGCTCCATAAAAATATATATTTATTTATATAAATTTGTATATTTTATTTTCTAGATTTTTTTCATGCTTTGCCACACATTGATTAGTCCAACATTTGTCTTCCGAGATTGTTAGACTCGACAAATTTTGTATATTTCGGCAAAATTTTCTCTTAACTTTTATCTTAGTTTATAAAATATTTCACTTTTATTTAGCTTTATTTCTATTTAAGCCTTCTCCCTCTTATGTGAGCACATGACTTTAATCTTACTATTTACATTGATTAAATCTATCTAACTTTAGTGCTAATATACCCCAACTTAGCATTAATATGATAATTTATTGCTATTTCTTCCTTTTTTCGTTAATTCACTATAATTCAAACATTGGTCTAATTAAGACGAAGCAAACCTCATTGGACTCATTTCTATGAACTTTATCCAAATAAAATTCATTTCTAAATTTGTAGATGTTTTATTTTCTATGATTCTAGAACACTTTATGAGAAATTTTGATTCACAACATGATTGGCAACCAAGGATGCTAAACTCGACCTCTGTATCTTACGATGCATCATTTCCATATAATTTATCTAATTGTTTCAAAATATTTCTTTTGTATTTAATTATTTCTTTGTAACTTTAAATCACCAATCTCATGCCATTTACATTAATTTTATTTTGTTGTATTACAATGCTTCATTTTATCATAATTCAGCTTTAAAACATATTTTTTGAATATTAAAATAATAAGTTTTATTCTTTGTCTTTATTTAAGTTTGCATTTTGTAAAAATTTCAAATATAATCTGACCGTGATAAAACAAGCATTATCAAACTCGACTGTAGAAGCTCTATCTAATTAAACAATAATTTAATATTTTTTTAAATTGTTTTTTTCACTTTTTAAATAATGTATTTTTCATTATTTTATGAGAGAAATTGATTCCAACCGAATTTGGTTATCAGGGATTTTACACTCAATCTACTTAGTATTTTTGAATGCAACTTCTCTATATAATTTCTCACATTTATTCAAAAGTTTTTCTTTTTATAACATTATCTACATTTATCTCATTTTGGTGTTAATAAAAAGCTACATAATATTGGAAATATATTTTTTATTACTTAATTTTAATTATTTTGGTAATTTCTAATATTTTAAAATGAAGTTCGAATCAAAACAAACGTCTCTAAACTTTTTGCAATGTGCTTTACTTTTTAATATTCCTTTTTTTCAATATATTTTATTTTTTTATAATTTTTGTAAGGTTTATGAGATATTATGATTTGTAAAAAATCTTACAATTAGGAAAGTTACACTCGATCTCTTTATTATGTTGGAGTGGAACTTTATCATTTAATTTATGTTATTTTTCGAATATTTTACATTGATATAGTTGTATTAGTATGTAGCTGTAAATCTCCTCTCTGATGAAGTATTTCATTGCATCACTTTTGTTATATTGCACTCTTCAATTTATCCACTTTTAGGTTTAATATACATTTCGTTATTATTATAATAATATTTTTTTTATTCTTTATGCTTATTTGTTTAAGTAATTTGTAATAAATTCAAACGAGGTTCGATCAACAAGAAACTAAAGTTTTGGCTAGATCTTTATTGACCATATTCATTATATATATAAATTTTTTATTATTTTAAATATTTTTATTGTTATGCTTTTTGACATTATTTGTGGGACATCTGTATTCATTCCTTATTAATCAATTGGAAAAGCTACTCTGAATCTTGTTAGTATTATAGACAACAACATTGTTGTGTAATTTATCTCAATTTTGCAAAATTTTTATTTTATTTGGTTATATTGTCATAAAACTCTAACTCTCTTATCATGTGAATATTAAGATTATTTTTATTTGGTTATAATAGATTATTACAATTTTTCCCATTTCAACTTTATTATATAATCTCAAAAAATAAAAATAACAAATTATTATTATTTATCTTTATTTTTTGGTATTTTTATATAATTTTGAATGTGGTTTTATCATTGAGATGGAAGATGATTTGATTCATCTTCTTCAGCTCTAATGAATTAAAAAATAATTTATGTATTTTTAAATAATTTTAATTTTAATAAGTTTTTGAATATGTTACAAGGCATTTTAATTCATTACTTATTTCATGAATAAGGATAATGTACTCAATCTATTTATTATCTTATAATGTAAATTTCAAAAATAAGAATTTATACTTTATCTTTTTATTCAAATTTTTTTTTTTTGTTTTTTTATACCACTACGAAAATATTTGTCCTCTAAAAACACCATTACATTACATTTTTTTAAATATGTTATATTACATCAGTTAATCTTAATCTAACGTTGTTATATATTTAATAAATAAAAGAAATCATTTATTGCAATATATCTTAATTTTTTTGAAAATTTTTGTGATTCTAGATTAAGTCTAGTTAATATGTAACGAAAATTGATGGACGCAATTTAGTGAACTCTAGTCAATAAAATAATAATTTTTATTTTTTTAAATATTAGTTTAGGGACTTAGCATATTTGGCAAAGAGTTGGAATTTCTACCAAATCTGAAAATTAAGAATGCCACAATTCATGTTTTAAACATCTTATAACATAACTTTCTCACATGATTTATGTTATCTCCTAAAACCTTATGCATTAACATTTTATATTATTATAAAAGTTTAATTCTCCACTTGTGTGACTTTTGTGTCACTTTGAATTAGTTGCATTACTTTATTTTCTACTTAATGGATTTTACCTCAAATACATATATTTATACTTAGTATTAAAATGTATAATTACTTATACTTTTCTATTATGATAATTTGAAATAATTTCGAACGAGGTTCAATTGTGACAAATTGATGTCGTAAGACTTCTCTGCATGAGCTCCAACAAACTAAATATTCAATTTTATATATAAAAATACTTATTTTCTTGTGTTTTTGAATGTTTTATAGGACATTATAATTTGTTTAGAATTTGATGATTGAGGAAATCAAATTCAATCACTTTAGTTGTTTGGAATAAAAATTTTTTATATAATTTATCTTAAACTAATTAATCATTTCTTTTGATTAGCTTATATTATTTCAAATCACTAATTCTCCATCATGTAACCTTGATATTGCATTGATTTGGTTAAATTTAACCATTTAAATTTATCTCAATTTAGGTTGGATATATACAAAATTCATATAGTAATAATAATTTAAAACTATTGTTGCATATTTACATTCTTAATTTGGAGTAATTTTTAAACAAAGCTTTAATGCGTTGAAAGTAGAATGATAAGACTACTCTTTACGTAATGTATCCAATAAATAATCTTGGTTGCATTTTTAATTAATCTATTTTCTTGTATTTTTGTTTGTTTTATGAGATATTCAAATTTTTTTCTAATTAAATAATCCGGCATGATATATATATATATATGAAAATAAGTCTTGGTTGCATTTCTTCAATATCTTGGATCTTAAAGTTCTTATATATATATATATATTTTATTTTTTAAAATTCTTTGATTTTTTGTTGTATGACTATATAAGTCTAAATCACCTCTTATGTAAGATTTACATCACTATAGCTTAGTTATATTATATTGCATGTCCTTTCTAATTTTAGTTTTAATAAAGATTTACTTATTAATAGAAAATAATTTATTACTGTTTGTGCTTTTTTTAGTTATTGCCAATAATTCCAAATGATGAACTATCTAGATGAACGAAATGCCATTGTACTTACTACGAAAAGGTCTATCATATTAAATATTTTTTTATTTATTTTGAGGTACCATATTTTACAGGATTTTGGTGCATCTTATAAGATATTAATATTCTTACCTGACTTAATTATTGATGAAGTTCTCTATGTTTTCTTAAATACAACTTTTTGATGCAATTTATAAAATTTGTTTAATGTTTTTTCTTTGATTTTGTTGTATTATTATGAAACTATAAATCTCCTCACAATTGACATTTACTTCATCTTTATTTTTTACTATTATAGTGATTTAAATTATCTCATTTTAGTTTTACATTATGTTTATTGAATATAGAAATAACTTCTTTATTATTAATGCTTATTTAATTAGGTAATTTTCATTAATTCCTGTGTGATAGGGAGGAAACTAATGTTGTAAGAGTGTTCTCGAGAAGCCTTTTTAATTTATATTCATTACTATTTTTCAAGTAATTTATTTAACATGTGTGGCTTTATCATATTTGATGATTTAGGATATTATTTCCTATCCCATTAAAAACATGGAATGCAACATTCGTATAAATATTATCTCATTTTTTTAAAATGTTTTTATTTGATATGGTTGTACTATAATGAAATTCGAATTGTCCTTTGATGCGACCATTACATCACTTTAATTCCATTATATTTCAAATTCTTTCTTTATCTCATTTTATCATTTATACATAATTTCATTAATATTAAAAAGATTATTTATTGTTATTTATTCTCAGTTGGGAAATTTGGAGTAACTCCAAATGACGTTCAAGAGGGACAAAAATAAATTAATTAGACTCTCCTTAAAATGCTTTAACTATGTATCTCTTTTCTTCAATTCAGATTTAGTTTTTTATTACATTGAAAATATCATTCTCCCCTTGTTTATGGTTACATATTTTTGAATCATTTGTGGAACATTGCTTATGTTTTTCTTATTTCAATGATAAATATATTAATGAAGTAAAAATATTTTCTTTACTTTTTATTCTCATTTAATTTTGTAATTTATATTAATTTCAGTCATGGAATGATGATGACAAAACAAAGGCTGTTGGACTAATCTTGACGAGCTCTATTATAATTCATTCATATTTATACTTTTTGATATTGTATCATTTAGCAATTTTAGATATTTTATTAGTAGTTTTGATTCATGATTTTTTGATGAAAGAGGATGTTGCACTTGATCTTTTTAGTATCTTTGAATGCATCTTTCTATTATTATTTATCTCACATCTTCAAATGAATATTTCTAATTTCGTTATATTACTAAATAATAATAAATCTATTCTATTGTAACATTTACAATAGTTTGACGACTAAATTATATTACTTTAGTTTATCTAATTTTAATTTTAATTTATATTTACTTAATATTGAAATAATAATTTATTATATTATGTGCTCATTCAATTTATTTGTTAATTTTATTTCAAAAAGACAACTCATTAAAATGAAAGAAAAGTTGTTAAACTCATTTAATAAGCTCTATGTAATTAAATTATTTTATACTTTTATATTTTTTAATTTAATGGATTTTTTATTTTGTGAGAAACAATGACTAATAATTTATTTTACGATCGAGGATGTTACACAAAATCTTAATACTGTCATTGAATGGAAAGTTCTCATTCAATTTATCCCATTTTTTAAAATTTTTAACATGATTTTTTTTATATTACTTTGAAACTATATCTTTCATCTCATGTGACTATTACATCAAATTGATCTATTTATATTTTATTGCTTTTATTTTTGTGATTTCTAATGTTTATATACATAGATTTTTTGAAATAATAATTTATTGATTTATTTATTTAATTATTTATTATAATTCATAAAATTTCCAATCAAGTTTTGATTAATATGAAATAAACGTTATAAGACTCTCTACAATAAGGTATAACAAATTAAATGTTCATGTTCACATTATGAAGTATTTTATTTTTTAAGATTTTTACATCTTTTTATGATAACTTTTGATTTGTACCTCATTTGATGAGTGAGGATGGCACACTCTACATACTTAGTATCTTGGAAAGCAATTTTGGCTTGTAATTTATCTTGTTTCAATAACTTGTTTCATTTTGTTACGTTACTATTTAACTCGATATCTCATATTGTGTGAATTTTATTTGACTTTGATTTGGTTATGTTAGATTGCTTCAATTTCTCTCATATAAACTTTAATTTAAAAATTATTTTTTTATATTACTATATCACTCTAAATCTTATCTAATGTGAGGTTTACTTTGCTTCTATTTTGTTAGTTTACATTCTTAAAACCAGTTTAGAATTAAATTTATTTACTTAACATGAATATAATTTTTCATTATTATTTATCCTAATTTAATTTTATATCATGTAGTAATTTTAATAGTTATTCTACATAGAGAAAATAAATATTACTAGACTCACTTTGACTAACTCTATTTAATTAAATATTCCTGTTTAGTTTTTATAAAGTACTTTTCTAATTCTTTAGTATGCTTTATGTGAAATTTTGTTTTATGCAAATCTTGTGAAGAGGGTTTTTACACTAGATCTACATTTATCTTGAAATGCAACATTTCTATGAAATTTGTCTTAGCTCTTCAAAGGTTTAGATTTGGACTAGTAATGTTACTTTGTAATTCCAAATCTACCCCTCTGTGTTGTTTACCTTTGATTTAGATGTATCATATAATTTTAATTTAACTGATTTTTTCTTTAAAATATAATTTCTAACAAAAAAATAATAATTTATAATTATTTATGCATATTTAAATTTTGGTTTTTAAATAATTAAAAATAAGGATCATAGAGATTGAACAATCATCATTGAACAAATCTTAATGAGCTCTATCTAATTAAATGTTTGTTTTTGTTTTTTAAAATATTTTTAATCTAAGTATATGACTTTCTACAACAGTCGGCCAATTTACACCCTATTTGATGATCAATGACATTGCAACCAATCTCGTTAATATCTTGAGATGTAACCTGATTACATAACTTATCTAATTTCCTTAAAATTTTTGCTTTGATTTTGTTTTATTATTATGAAACTCCATTCCACTTCACTTGTAACTTTTACATTACTTTGATTTTATTAGATTACATTACCTTGACTTTTCTTATTTTAGTCTTAATTCATAAAAATATACAATCGAAATAATAATTTTTTTATTTATGCTTATCTTTGTTTGTAATTCTTATAAGTTCAAAATGAGGTTTGACAGAGATGTAACAAATGTTGAGAACCTCTTCTCAACAACATCTACGTTGTTAATTACTTGTTTTATTTATTTTTGAATATTTTAATTTTTAAGATTTTAGCATCCATTAATAAAGAATTCAGGTCACAACTATTTAATAATCAAGGATGTCACACTCGATCACCTTAGAACTGTCAAATGCAACTCTTCTAACATTAAACTCTTTTCTTTGAATTTTGATTTGATTATATTACATTGCAACTTGAATTCTTCGTTTTTGCGTTCACAACTTTGGCCTTAATTGGCTAAATTACATTACAACAATTTATCTCATTTCACCTTTGATACATATTAGCTAAGAATTAAAATAATAATTTGTTATCATTTATGTTATTTACCATGATAATTTATAGTAATTCCAAACGAGGTCAAATCAATATGAAAGAAGTTCATTATACTAAACTTGAAAGCTTTAATGAATTGAATATTGAATTTATTTCATTCAATTTAATGTTTTTTAAATATTTTTTCTAGGACTTTGGCATGCTTTACAGGACATTCAATTTGTTCAAGTTACAATGATTGAGGACATTATCCTCAATCTCCTTAACATCTTAAAAAGTAACTCTTCTATTAAACTTATCTCATTCAATTTTTTTGCACTCAATTTGTAATATTACATAATAACCTTAAATCTCTACCCTTGTCACCTTTACATCACTTTAGTTTTGTTGCATTACATTACCAAAATTTATTTCATTTTAGCTGTAATATATTTTTATTTACTATACAAATAATAATTTATTGTTATTTATACTTCTTTGTAATAATTAATTAAAATTCCAAGTGATGTCTAATCGAGGTGAGAAAAATGTCATTAGACTCATGTTAATAACTCTTTATAAAGACATAAATTTTTATCTTTTAAAATTATTTTATTTTCTAAAATTTTGGCAAATTTTATAAGATATTTTTATTATGAATTTCATGAACAAAGATGGTGCAGTCAACCACCTTACTATCTTCTGATGAAGCTTTCAATAATAATTTATCATTTTTCTTGAAATATTTTATTTTTATTTGGTTATATTTCTATAAATTTTTGTTCTACTCTTATGTTATCTTTTTATAATCTTTTTTTGTTATATTACATTACTTTAGTTTATTTTGTTTTTTATTTATCAAATAATGTATAATATTAAAAAACTTTATTATTTATGTTTAGTAATAAAGGAGGATTGATAAAGATTAATCAATTTTTGTGGAAGTCAACTTGGCTAGCTTTACCTAATTAAATATGCATTTCTATAATTTTAAATACTTTTTCTACATTTTTGAAATCATTTATGAGGAATTTTTATTTGTGCCTTATTTGTTTATTGAGAATGTTAGAATAAATATCCTTAGTATTTTTGATCTATTAAATTTCTAATTTTTCAAATTATTCACATTGACTATCCAACTTCAATTTTATAATTACTATCCAACTTCAATTTTCCTCATGTGTGACAATAACATTGCATTAATTTTGTCATATTACATTATGTCAATTTGTCTCAATTCAATGTTAATATATATTTTATTTAAAATAAATAAAAATTTTATTTGTTACTCCTCTTTACCTCAAAAATTGGTCTTGATAATATATATTTCCTTGATAATATTATAAAACTTAGTTATTTTTTACACTTATTCGTACCTTCTTTGGTGATCGAGGATGTTAAACTTGACATCCTTATTCTTATTTGTACCTTATTTACATTTGGACAAATTAAAGTCATATAATATGACATAATAATAGTGATGCAAATGTCACACAAAAGGAGATTAACAATTATATAACAATATATTGAAAACTAAGTAGAACATTTAAAGTAGTGAGACTAGTTTCATAAGAATGTTGCAGGTCAAGATACTAAAGGTATTGGATGTTACATCTTCGATTTCCACATCATTTATGAGTCAAAATATGTCATAAACAATGCTAAAAGCATAGAAGTTTATTAAAAAATCAATTAAAAATTAATTTAATTTGATAATACTCATTAAGACGAGCCTAATGACATTTGTTTCATATCGATTGTATCTTGATTAGCATTTTAGGAATTAGAAAATGTAAAATAAAATTATTAATAAAACTTTATTAATTTAATAATAAGTGAAAATATGATAAAGAAAATTGGTGAACAAAATAAATCAAAAAAAGTTGAACAAATTAAATAAATTACTTAAGAAACTTTCATTCCATAGCATTAAAGTGTTAGGTCATATGTGAATGTTGTACAACATAATGTTATTGAAATCACGTGTAACATGATTAATTAACAAATATGGAATGAATCAAAATACCTTCCAAGGCATACCTAAACAATAAAATGTAAAATATTGACAAAATAAATAGTTGATTGTTTAAATTGATAAAGCTCAACAGAACTATGCAAATGACATTTATTTTGTCAAAATTAGATCTTGCTTTCAATTAAAAGAAATGACTAAGTTAAATAAGAAAAAATAAAAAATTTTATCTTATTATTAGTTAAAGTAAATTAAAATTTGAATACGCATAAATTAGAGTAATATAACATAACAAAGTAGATAAATTATTTGAGAAAATTGAATTATGAGATACTAAGGAGATCAAGTCTAATGGCCTAGATAATCATGTTAGAAATAAATAAAAATATCTCTTAAATAATGTTGAAAACTTATAAAATAAAAAGTTTATTTTTTAATTACATATAGTTCATTGAGATATGTCCAATGGTATTTTGTTAAACTTATTATGACCTCATTTCCAATATTTGCAAATTATCCAAATAAATAATCATAAATAATATTAAGTTATTATTATAATATTAAGAAAATTTATATTAAATATAAACTTTGATTAATTGAAACAATTCAAATTAACAAACCTAGAAAGATATAATAGTAACAGGAGATGATAATCGTAGTCTTTCAGCAACATAAGAAAATATGGGTAAAACATTTGGAGAAATTTCATAAACTATATTTTAATTTTGCAAACCATGAAACTAAGAAAATTTATATAACAACCTTAATTATAAGAAAGAGGTGATTCAAAATGTCTTGTAAATTGTCCCTAAATCTTAAAAAATAGGAAAATTTATTAACAAAACATAAATACTTAATTACATATAAATCATTGAGACAAGTTAACTAATGACTACTTCATGTCAATTAGATGACATCTAAAATTACTATGAAGTACGAAATACATAACCTATAATAATAACAAATCATTATTTTAATATTAAGTAAACAGTTTTTACAATTTAATGATATTAATTGAAGATATGTTGTATAACAAAATTAAGGAGACTTGATGGTAACACGAGAGAAGAAATATGGATTCTTAGTAATGCAAATAAATCATAGCAAAAATTTAGAACAAATTAGATTAATTGAGCTCAAAAGTTAAATTCCAAGACACTAAGTTGGTCATGTGTAGTATCCTCGATCATCTAATAAGCTATCAATTGAACTCTGATTTAAAATGTGCCAAAACCCTTAAAGGTAAAATATTTAAAAATGATGAAGTAAAAATTTTATAGGATAAAGCCTCTAGAGAAGAGTCCAATGATGTTAGTATCATCTTGACTCGGCAATATTTAGAATATAGAACTCACCAAAATAAATAAGTTATAATAATAATAAATTTATTTTTATGTTAAATAAATATATATTATAGCAAAAAAAGATGCATTGAATTAATGTAAGACAACCAAATGAGAACAATGTAAATATAAAATAAGAGAAGATTTAGAGTTACATAGTATTGCAACAAAATTAAAGTAAAACATTTGAAGAAAATTACATAAGTTGTACTAAAAAATTTAATTCTCTGATATTTTCGAGATTGAGTGCAATATTCTCAATTACAATATTAGTTACCGATCACAATTTCTTGAAAGTTTGCCAAAATCCTAGAAACTAAAATATTTTAACATAGAAATGGATATATTTAAAAAAAATATACCTCATTGAGACTTCTCTAATAACTTTTGCTTTATCTAAATCAAACCTCAATTTGAATTATTTTTAATTCCAAAATTAAATAATAAAATTATAATAAATATTTTTTTAATGTTAAGTAAATATATATTAAAAAAATGAGATAAATCATAGTGCTAATATTTAGCAAAATTAAGGTGATTTTGAAGATCACCCAACAAACTTTTTGGTGTTAAATTATAAAAGAAAGAAGTCAACATACAAAATTTGATAATAATATATAAATTATACAAGAAAGTTGAATTCCAATATAATAATGATTTCTAGTGTGGTCTCCCCAATCAAAAAATCGTATATTAATCAAAATATCTTTCAAAGAATGGCAAAATTTTAGAAAATAAAATATTTTAAAATATAAAATAAAAATTTTAATTGGATATAGCTAATACAGAGGAGTCCAATGAGGTTTTTTTGAAGTTGTTGAGATCTTGTTTGGAATTTATATGAATTACTAAAATAAATATATATGTATATATATAATAAGAAATAAAATTTTAAAATTTAGTAAATATATATTGAAAGTCAAATAAGATTAATTAAAGTAGAAAAAAATGTATTACAACAAAATAGAAGCTATGCAAATATAGAACAATAGAAGAATTAAGGTTTAACAGTCATATTAAATTAAAGAAAAAACATTGAACAAGTAAGATAAATTATACATAAAAGTCTCATTCCAAGATACAATAGACATCATGTTGAGCTCCTTAATAGTCAAATTAGGTATGAATCTCAACGTCTCACTAAAAATGTAAAATCAAGGAAAATTACCTATTTAAAACGTAGAAACAGAATTTTATTTTTATACAGTTCATCAATACATGTCTAACGATTTTTGTCTCATCTCATTATAAAGTTTTAGGAGTTACAATTATAGTAAAATAATATTTTTTGATTACTTTAGTTTGTAATTTATAGTAATTCCAAACCAGGTCCTATTGAGATTAAATAAAAATCATGTAACCTCACTTGATGAGGTCGATTTTATTTATATATTTATAAAATTTGGTTAATAATTTTTCATGCTTTTTTAGACAAGTTTCGTGAGACATTTCAATTTGTATCTAATTTTATGGTTAAGGATTTCATACTTAAACTTCTTAATATCATGAAATTCAACTTTCTTGTATAATTGATCCTATTTATTAAAATGTAACACTTTGCTTGGTTACAATACAATGGAGTTCTAGATATTCTCTCGAGTTACCTTTAATTCTCTCTTATTTGGACATATTACATTGCTTTAATATGTCTCATTTGAACTTCCATATATTGATTTACTTAATTTTAAAATAAAACCTTGTTATTATCCATGATTATTTACTTTTTTTACAGTAATTTCATCTAGGTATGATCGAGATAAAAAAATTTTCATTAATTTTATTTTAATGGGCTCTTTCCAATTTTACTTTCATTTCTATTATCTTATGTAATTTACCTTTTTATTACTTTAGTAAACTTTACAAGTTTTTTTAATTCATTTAAAATTTTGTGATTAAGGATGCTACACTTGTTCTACTTGGCAACTTTATTCTACAATTTATATAATTTCTTCAAATTTTTTATTTGATTTGTTAATATTACTAACTCTTATTCTTGTATCATGTGACCATTACATTGCTCAGATTTAGTTCTATTATATTATCTCACTTTATCTCAATTTGGTTTTAATATTTATTTTCTTAATTTTTAGAAACTATTCCATTATTATTTATTATTATTTACACTCTAAATTCATAGTATTTTCAACCAAAGTTTAATCGATACCAAATAAACTTCTTTGAATGCATATTCACTCATTTAAACATTCATTTTTTAGATTTTAAATATTTTTATTTTTTTAGGCTTTAGCAAGCTTCATTGAACTTGTTCATTTGTAAAAGCTTTAACAATTGAGGAACTTAAATTCCATTTCTTTAGTACATGCGATGTAATATTCCTATATAATTTGTCACATTTCTTCAACATTTTGTTTATTTTGTTATATTATTATGAAACTCCATATCGCCTCTCATGTGACATTCACATCACATTTCATTTGATAATATAACATAGATTTAATTTATCTCATTTTACAATAATTATATATTTAGTTGATAATAAATTGAAAATTTATTATTATTTTTTCCTGTTTGCTTTGTTGATTTTCAATAAATGAGTTTTGATATATACAAAACAAATGCCATTCAACTTCCCTTGGCATCCTTTAGGAAATTAAATAATCAATTTAAAATTTTAAGTTGTTTTATTTTTTGCCTTCAAAATTTTTTTTGTGGTATTTGGATTCTTACATGAACTGATGTTCATAGGTTTACATATTATCTCCCTAGTATCATAGAATATAGCTTTCTTGTATAATTTATCTAATTTTTTAAAGTCTATTGCTTTGGTTTGGTTTCCTTAAATGGTAGCTCTAAATCTCTTCTAATGCGACCATTACATTCCAATTTTTTTTATACTACATTTTCTAAAGTAATTGATTTTAGTTTTAATAAATATTTTCTTAATAATAAAATAATAATTTGCCTTATTTTTTCTTTAATACAAACTTAATATTTCGAAATGATGTCTATTCATTATGATACAAATGTTGTTGGACAAGTCTCAATGAGCTCTATCTAGTTACAAATTTATTCCCATATTTTTAAAAATTATACTTCCTTCTATTTTGGTGTGCTTTACGAGACATTGTGAATCATATCATATTTGCTCGTTGAGGATATCACACTTGACATCCTTAGTATGTTGGAATGTAAATTTCTCATATGGTTCATATCAATTTTTTTTTGTTATGTTACAATGTAACTCAAAATTTCTTCGCGTGTGACCTTTATATTATCTTGAGTTTATTGTTTTGTTATGCTTTAGTTGATCTTATTTTAACCTAAATAATAAATTTTTAATTACTATTAAAATAGTAATTTATATTTAGTTATACTTATTTAGTTATGTGTTTCATTGTAATTCTAAACATTGCCCAATCAAGATAAAATAGACATCTTTGGACTCATATTGGTTTGCTTTATCGAATTAAACATTAAAGTTTAACTTATTTTATTTTGTAAAGTTTTGGTATGCCTTACAAGTCAATTTGATTTGATCCTAATTTGATGATCACTGATTTTACCCTAGATCTCCTTTATAACTTAGAATGCAACTTTCTTATAATATTTATTAAATTTTCTCAACTTTTTCATTTTTATTTTATAGTATTTCTTTTAAACTCAAATTCTAATCTCATGCAACAATTGTGACTTTATGATTTGCATATATTACACACCTGTAATTTACATCATTTATACCATAATATATATATATATATATATATATATATCTGTAGACATATAAAATTTTATGATAATCATGCAATATTGTTTATGTTCATTTTGTTTTGTATTCTATAGTAACTAAAAATAAGATATAATCAAGCAAAAAAATGTCATTGAACTTAACTTGATGAGCTCTATCTTATTAAATATTCATCTTTTGTATTTTTAAAAATAGTTTATTTTCCATTTTTTTTGCATTCTCTTCATGTCTTTTTGATTTATGCTTCATTTAATAATTATGGATGTTACACTTGAACTGCGTAGTATTCTAGAATGTATCTTTGAATTAAATTTATATCATTTTATCAATATTTTCATTTCAATTTGGTTGTATGACTATGAAATGATATTTCTACTTGTATGTGACCTTCAAATCCCTTTGATCTTGTTATATTACATTACATCAATTTTTCTCAATTAAATTTCAATATATATTCACTTGACATTAAAATAATACTTTATTATTATATTTTAATTTATATTTTGGCAACTCACAGTAATTCAAAATAAAGTCTACTCGAGACAAAACAAATATCATTGGACTCATCTAGATCGGCATAAACCTATTAAATATTTACTCCTATCATTATAAATATTTTTTTTCAATGGTTTTGTCATACTTTATAAGCTATTTTAATTTGTACCTAATTTGAGAATTGAAGTTGCTAAACTCAATCCCCTATGTGTCTTTGAATGCAACTGTCCAATGTTGTTTATCTCATTTTTTTTTCAAATTTTTTATTTTCATTTTGTTTTTTTCTTAGTATATATGATTCTACTCCTATGTGATGTCAACATTACTTAAATTTTATTTTATAATATTGCTTGCACTTATAGCATTTCAACTTCAATATATATTTTTTATACATAATAATATTAATTTATAATCATTTATGGTTTTTATTTCATTGTAATTCCAAAAAAATAAATTCAAGAGGAAACAAACTTTATCAAACTCATCTTATGTAGGGCTAATTATTTATTACAATATTGTTTTACATATTTTATTTTCTTTTATTTTGGCAATCTTGAAGTGTTATTTTGATTAGTACCTCATTTAATGAATGGGGATGTTACACATGATTAACTTTGTATCTCGGAGTACAATTTTCATGTAAAATTTATCTTATTTCTTCAAATTTTTTATTTGATTTTCTTATATTACTATGAAACTCTAATTCTACTCTTGTACTATTTAAATATTAGTTTTATGTTCTATTATATTATTTTAATTTATCTCATTTTAATGTCCACATATATTTACTTCATATTAAAATTAAATTTACTTTTTATTTATTCTTATTTATTTTTGTAAATCATAGTAATTCCCAATACAGTCTGATTAAGAGAAAACAAACTTCATTAGACTCATATCAATGAACATAATCAAATTGAACATTCATTTTTATATTTTATAATATTTTATTTCCTTAGGTTTGGGCATGTTTAGTAAGATCTTTCAATTCCTACCTTTTTTGATAATCAAATATGGTACACTCAATTTTCTTGGTGTGTTGAAAAACAACTTACCAATATACTTTGTCTGATTTCTCTAAATTGTTTGTTTAGATTTTGTTATACTACTATTTAACACTAAATCATTATTATGTTATATTTATATTGCATTGATTTGGAAATTTTTTGTCACTTCAATTTATTTCTTTTTAACTTTAATACATGTTTAATTAAAAATAATTAATAATATTAGTTATGCTTAATGACTTTGATAATTTATAATAATTCTTAAATGCAATCAAATAAAGATGAAACTAATATCATTAGTCTCATCTTGATGATCTTTATGTACTCAAATATTTATTTTGTATTCTTTAAAATATTTTTCATTTTTTACTACATTTCTATATATTACTAGACCGTTAAAGTTGTACTTGATTTGATAATTGAAGTTGTTACACTAAATCTTTTGATCATTTTTAATGCAACTTTCATGTGGAATTCATCTCATTTATTCAAATATTTTACTTTGATCTAGATATTTTACTACGTTACTCTACATTCTATCTGATGACCTCTATGTTGCTTTTGTTTTTTTATATTATATTTCTTCAGTATACTTCATTTTTAGCAATAATATGTATTTAGGAATTATTAAAATAATAGTTTATTATTAATTATTGTAGATCTTATTTTATAATTAATAGTAACTCTAAAAGGTTTAATTGAGATGCAATAAAGCTCACTGGACTCAACTCGATGAGCTTCATGGAATTAATGTTAATTTTTATAATTTTAAATATTTTATTTCAAAGTGTTTTGACTTGTTTAAACAGATTTTTGAATCAGACATGATAGATCAATATAAAATGTTACACTAGAATACATATTAACTTGGAAATCAAATTTTCAACACTATTTTTCTCATTCCATCAAATTTTTCATTTTAATTTGGTTATATTACATTGTGACCGTAAATCTCCTATTGTGTGATTATTTCATCACTTTGAATGGGCTATATTGCATTGTTGAATTTATCATATTTCAACTTTATCATATATTTTTAAATATTAATTTTTTTATTTTTATTAGTTATGCTTAGTTTTTTTTGGTAATACATAGTAACTCTAAAATAGGTCCAATCGAGGCAAAACAAAAATCTTTGCACTCATCCCAACAAGCTCCATCCAACTAAATACTGACTCATATATTTTTTAAAATATTTTATTTTCTAAGGCTTTGGCACAGTTTATAGGCATTTCAATTTACAGCACATTTGGAGATCAAGGATGGTAGACTTTATCTCCTCATTATCTTACAATAAAATTTTTAAATAAATTTCTTCATTTCTTTAAATATTTTATTTTTATTGTGTTATATTATTATGTAACTCTAAATGTTATTTCCTATGAGTTTTACATTACTTTATTTTGGTTATAAATATTTTTAAGCATTATCTTATTTACCTTTATAAATATTTACTTAATATTAAAATTAAATATTGTTATAATTTGTGCCTGTTTTCTTTGTTAATTCATGTTTTTTCAAAATGATGATTGATAAAATAAAATGAAGGTAGTTTGACAAATGCAAATAAGCTCGATCCAATTCAAAATTTATTTTTATTTCTTTCTATACTTTATTTCTTATTATTTAGCCTACTTTATGAGACATTTTGATTCATTTATAATTTATCTCTTTTTTGTAAATGCATAATTATTATTTTTTTAACTAATATTATGCTCTAATTAACCTAGATGTGAAATTTAAGTCCCTTTAATTTAGGCATATTTCATTACTTTAATTTATCCATTTTAGCTTTATTATATATTTACATAGTATTAAAATAATAATAATTATTATTTATTCTTTTCTACTTGGGTAAATTGAGCCTAAATGAATATTATTAGACTTGTCACTAAGAGCATTATCTAACTAAATATTTATAAGTTTTCCAAAAAAATTTTCTTTTTAATGTTTTTTACATTGTTTAAAAGGTAATTTCATTGGTACCTTATTTCAATATTGAGTATGATATAATCGAGCTCAGTATCTCTTTTCTTCAAAATTTTTAATTTGATGTGGTAATACTTTCACGAAACCGTAGTTCTACTTGAGGGTGACATTTACATTGCTTTGATTTTGTTATATTAAATAGCTTCAATTAATCCCATTTCAAATTTAATAAATAAGTCTATTACTAAAAAAGAAATTCATTATATTTTATTATTTTTTCCTATTGTAATTCTTAAAAATTCCAAATGAGGTCAAATTAAGATGAAAAACAAACTCTTCAGACTCACTCAAATAAGGCTTATGGTATTAAAAATTTATTTTTAATATTTATTAAATATTTTTTTCTATAAATTTTTCCACACTTTATAAGATATTTTAACAAGTATAATATCTCATTATCAACGATGTTACACTTAATTTCCTTAATATCTTTGATTTTAACTCTCCAATATATTTTATCTAATTTTTTAAATCTTTTATCATTGATTTCCATATATTATTTTGTAGCTATAAATGTATTCCCAATGGAACTTTACATCACTTCAATTTGGTAATATTACACAGCTATAATTTATCTTATTTTAGCTTTGCTATATATTTACACAATATTAAAATAATAATTTGTTATTACTTTTGTAATTCGTTCTAACTCTAAAAAAATTAGATTGAGATGAAAAAAAATCTTGTTACACTAATCTCAATAAGCATTAACTAATTAATTATTCATTTATATGAATTTACATATTTTATTTTGTTTTGGCTTTGGGTCACATTATGACATATTTTAATTCGTTTGCAATTTAATTATCAAACATGTTACTTGAAATCCCCTTAGGTTTTTGGAGCACATTATTTCTTTAAAATTTATCACTTCTCTTCAATATTTTAGCTTTGATTTGGTTATATTGTTATATAACTCTAGGTCTTCACTCGAATGACCTTCCAATCACTTTGAATTGGAGATAATAAATCACTTCAATTTACCTTATTTTTAACTTTAATAAATATTTTCTTAGTATTGAAAAAATATTATTAATTGTGTATATTTACATTATGAATTTGTAATAATTCAAAACGAGTTCTCATTAAAAGGAAATAAACATCATTTTATTCAACCCAATGAGCTCTATATAATTAAATATTTTTTTAAATATTTTTCTAATATTTTTTGGGGCTTTGGCATTCCTTTTGAGACACTTCTATTCATATCTAATTTGGTGAGCAATGATGTTACACTTGATCTCCTTTAAATTTTGAATGGAACTTTTCTGCATAACTTTTTGCACTTCATCAAATGTTTTGTTTTGATTTGGTTATTTTACTATGAAACATCCAGTGTCCCCTCCTTTGACAGATAGTTTTGCTTGAATTAGCTATATTACTTCAGTTTGTCCCACATCAATTTTAATATAATTTCTTAATTTTAAAATAATAATATATTATTATTTATGTTTATTTAATTTCTTAATCATAGTATTTAAAAAAAGATCTTATTATGATAAAAGAATTGTCTTTTGCCACATCTTATTAAGATCTATCTAATTAAATATTTATTTATATATTTTAAATATTTATTTTTCATAGTTTTTGCATATTCTTTGAAGTATTTTGATTGGTACCAGATTTAATGATTGAGGATGCTATACTCAATCTTATTAGTAATAATAATGATAAATCATAATTTTAATATCAAGTAATTATGCATATTTAAGCTAAAATTAGATAAATTTAAACAATATAATATAACAAAATTGAAGTAATAAAAATGATAATTTAGTGGAGATTTGGGGTTACATAGTAATATAGCCAAATGAGAGTCGAACATTTGAAGAAATGGGATAAACTTGATGGGAAAGTTGCATTCTAGGAAACTAAGGGAATAGAGAGTAATATTCTCAATTGTTAAAGTTGGTATGAATTTAAATATTTCGTAAATCTTGGAAAAGCTCTAAGAAATAAAATATTAAAAATTAAAAAATTAATAATTAATTTGAAATAGTTCATGTGGGTGACTCCAATGATGTTTGTTTTTTTTGTTAATTGAGTCTTCCATTGAATTATTATGAATATTTAAATAAATAAGAATAAATAATTTTATATTATTATTTATATAATAGTTAAGCTAAAATGACATATATTGAATTTATGAAACCAACAAAATAAAGTTAATTGGAATGTCATAGTCAGAATAACTATCGTTTCATATTAATATAACCAAATCAAAGAAAAGTTTAGAGAAATATGATAAATGACCACTATTTTTCTTCAGTACAGCTCATTTGGAATTATTACAAATTTTAAAAATAAATATCTTCTAAAGTATGACAAAACTCTTAAAAAGAAAATATTTAAAAAAATAATACAAAATACATAATTAGAGAGAGCTCGTTAATGATAGTGAAATGATGTCTATTTTATCTTGATCAAATCAAGTTTACAACTTCTAAGTATTATGAAATTAAGTAAGCATAAATGATAATAATAAATTAATTTAATATTTAATAAATATATATATTATAACTAAAAATATAATTTATTATATTATAATATTGCTAAATTAAGATGATGTAGAGAGTCCCATAGTAACAAAATTTAAATAAAGTAAAACTTTGGAGGAATTGAAATAAATAATGGAATTTAAATAAATTTTCTTAAAAGTTTTTATTTTATGATATTAAGTAGGTGGAGTGTGTCGTCCTTGACATTTAAACAAGTTATGAATCGAAGTGTCTTACAAAGCATTACAAAAACATTTAAAATAAAATATTTTAAAAAATTATAAATAAATACTTAATTAGATAGAGCTCATTAAGATGAGTCCAATGATATTTGTTTTATCTTAATCAATCCTAATTTTTAATATTTATAAATAATGAAGTAAATAAGCATATATTATAATAAAAAATGATTTTAGTTTTTATTAACTATATACTAAAGCTAAAATGTGCTAAACTAAATTAATGTATAATATCCAAATAAAAAAATAGATAGGTCTCAAGAAAAGGGAATCAGAGCTACATAAAAATATTACAATATCGAAGTAAAAAAATTGGAAGAAATAAGATAAATTATTTGGAACAATTGCATTTCAGGAACTATGATGATGGTTTTACATGCTCGATCGATATATTAAGTACCTTATTTCTTTAAATTATTTTGCAAACAATATTATAGTCTATCTTCTTAATACAATTGCATGTACTTTTTCCGTATTATCTATCTCATTTCTTTAAATTTTTTCCTTTATTTCGATATATTACCATGTAACTCAAAATTCCCTCTAATTTGTATTTTAAATTGCTTTCATTTTGTTTTACTATAATACTTCAAATTAGGTCATTTTAGATCTAATATATTTATAATTATAAATAACAATTTGATAATATTCATTCTCATTTCTATAGATAGTTCAAATTAATTTTAGAAACTTTTAATTTAAATTTAGTTATTTCACAACGTAATTCTAATTCTCACTTCATTTGACATTTACATCACTTTTATTTTTCCTTATTATATTTCTTTTAATTTGAGACATTATAGCTTTAACATAAATTTATCTAGTATTGAAGAAATTTTTGTTATTTTTATGCTTGTTAATTTTTTAAATTTGTAGTAAATCCAAAGCAAGTCTTATTTAGACGAAGAAAATATCATTGAGCACATTTTTAAGGTTCTCTATCAAATTAAATATATTTTAAATATTTTTAAACATCTATTTTTTCAATTTTTTGGAATATTTTTTAAGGCCATTTTTTATTCACACCAGATATTATGATCAATAATGTTAAACTTCATTACCTTACTATCATGGAATACTTCTTCCTTTTATACTTTATATAATTTCTTCAATTTTGGAGCTTTTGTTTTGTTTTATTATTATATATCTAAAATGTTTTTATCAAGTAAGATTTACATTAGTTAGTTTTGGCTACATTAAATTGTTTAAATTTATTTCATTTGTTCTTCCCACAAAATGTATCTCATTTCTTCAAATATTTTCTTTGATTTAGTTACATAATTAAAACTCCAATTCTTCTCTCATGTGGCTTTTGCAATATTTTTTAATTATACATTGATTTATTTTAATTTATTTCCACATTAACATATATTTATATAATATTAAAATAATAATTTATTAGTATTTTCATTTATTTACTTTGTTTTTTTAAGTAATTGAAAATAAGGTGTGATAACAATGAAACATTTGTTTTAGGACTTGCCTTGACAATCTTTATCAATTAAATGCTATTTTTGTATTTTATAACATACATGTTTTCAAAGGTTTTATTTTTTTTGAGAAATTTTGATTTAACTTTGAATTGATGTTTGAGGATGTTTTTTATGAGCTTAGTTCTTCGGAATACAAAATAAACATGCAATATATTTGATTTATTCAAAGTTTTTTCTTTGGTTTGGTTATATTACTGTGCAACTATAAATCACTCATTGTGTGACCCTTTACATTGAATTGATTTGGTTACTTTGCATGGCATATATTTCTTTCATTTTTAGTTTTAATAACCAATTTCTTAATAATAAATATGTTGTTATTATTTATCTTTATTTTTTTTTATTTCGTAATAGTACTAAATAATGTCCAAATGATATGAAACCAAGGTCATTGGACTCCCCTTGACGAGCTAATCCAACTAAATATTCTTTTTTATATTTTTTTATTATATTATAATCTAAGATTTTTGAATGATTTATAAGAGATTTTGATTTTTAAATAAAAAATATGATTGAGAAAGTTCCACTTAATCTCTTTGGTGTTTTGAATGTAACTTTGATAAAAAATTATCTCATTTCTTCAAAATTTTGACTTTCATTTAGGTATAAATTTATGGAATTCTAATTCTCTTCACATGTGACTTTTACATCACTTTGGTTTAGTTATATTAAGTTTCTTAAATGTGTCTCATTTTAGCTATAATAATATATTTACTTAATATTAAAAAAATAACTTGTTTTTATTTATGTTTAATTATTTTTTAATTTTATAGTAATTCTAAATTTAGTCTAGTGAAGAAAAAACAAATGTTGTAACACTCATCTCAACATACTTTATTCAAATAAATAGTTATTTTTATATTTATTTAATCTTTTATTTTATAACATTTTCGCATAGTTTATATGACATTTTAGTTCGTAATTGATTTTATGATTGGGGATGTTATTATCCATCTTTTAATTAATTTAAAGTGCAAATTTTCCATAAAATTTACCACATGTTCTTAGATGTTTGGTTTTGATTAAGTTATTTCAATAACTCTAAATCTTTTTTCTTATTAGATTTATAATTTTTTTGTTTTGTCACATTATCACTTAAATTTATCTCTTTTTATCAAATAAAATATTTAAAATTTTATTCATTTCTATTTAGTCTTATTTTTTTGTAATTCATAATAATTCAAAACAAGTTTAGTTTGGCTTGCTTTATGAGCTTTTTGATAAATAACCTCCTTGGTATTTAAGGATTTTGCACATGTTCTCCTTTATAACATGGAATTCAAATTAAATATTATTTTGGAAATTTTCAAAATATTTATTTGATAGGATTACGCATATGTTAGAAGCCATTTCTTTTTCATACTTCATTTGATAACTTAAGATTTATGCTCAATGGACTTAGTATCCCAAAAAGAAAATTTCTCTTAAAAATTATCTCTATTTTTTAATTTTTATATTTGATTTGGTCGTATTATTATGTAACTCTTAAGTCTCTTTTAGTGTAACTTTTACATGACATTGATTAGGTTATATTAATTTATTAAATTTATGTCATTTTTTTATCCAAATTGTTTTTTCTAATATTAAATTAATAATTTATAATTTTCTTTTTTAATTAATATGGTAATTCACAATAAATTCGAATATTGTTTGAATGAGATGAAATAAATGTTTTTGGATTCATCTCAATGAACTCAATCACATTGAATTATTATTTTTAGGTTTCTAAATATTTTACATTTTATAGAACTTTCCTACTTTATACAATATTATGTTACAAACCTTTTTTTTATGAAAGAGGATGCTACGGTCTATCTTCTTATTATATTTCAATGTAGTTTTCCAAAAAAATTTATCTCATTTCTTGAATTGTTTTAGTTGAATTTTTCATATTATATTTATTCAACTTATTTAATTTTACAATAATTATTATGCACATCAAATTATGAAATTAATTTATTGTTTGAACTTATTTTTTTCTTTATCTCAAAAAATTCAAAACAAGTTCTAATCACGTATCATTGGGATTTTTTTGATAAGCACTTTCCAAACAAACATCTATTTTACATTTTTAAGTACGATGTTTTCTTTAATTTGGTCGACTTTATAAAGCATATTGATTTGTACATTATTTAATAAATGAGGATGTTACATACGATGTCCTTATTGACTTAGAATGTAAATTTCATTACAATTTACCTAATTTACTGAATTTTTTTACATATATACTGTAACATTAATATATAACAAAAATTATCCTTCTATGTGGTGGTTACATTGCTTTGATTTTTTATGCTATATTATTTAAATAAATCTCGTTTATCCTTTAACATTTATTTTTAATTATATTAAAATAGTATATTATTGCTATTACTTAAGTGTAAATACTTTTTAAATTCAAAGTAATTCAAATTTTGTTTGATCAATTAACCATAGAAGTCATTGGAGTCATCTCTATAACCTCTACTCAACTGAACATTTGTTTTTATAGTTTTAAATATTTTAGCTTGTAAGATTTAGGCATGATTTATGAAATATTTTAATTTGTAAATTTGCTTTCCCAAACAAATTATATCATTTCTAAAAATGTTTAGCTTTCATTTGGTTATATGACTTTTAAAACTCAATTCTCCTACCTTGTGACCTTCACATCACTTTGAATGGCTATATACATTGCTTCAATTTATATCATTTCAACTTTAGCATAAATTTCATAAATAATTAAATAAAACTTTATTATTAATTAAGTCAAATTAATTAGGAAATTTGTAGTATTTGCAAATGAGGTCCAAATAAGATGAAACAAATGTCGTTGGCATTATCTCAGTGAGCTTCATCCAACTAAATAATCAATTTTTAGATTTTTATATATTTTATATTTAGGAGTTTTGGAATGCATCACAAGCCCTTTTTGTTTGTACTTTATTTTGTTATCAAGGTTGTTTAACTATGTCTCTTTTGTGTCATGGATTGTAACTTTGCCAAGCAATTTATTAGATTTCTCGAAAAAATTTTTGTTTGTTTTTGATATATTACTATGAAACTCTAATTCCTTGCTCTTGTGATGTATATGTCACTTTCATATAATAATATTATTATTTTTCAATTTATCTTCTTTTAGTTTTAATATATATTTACTTAATGTTAATATAGTAATTTTTTATTATTTATATTAAATTATTTTAATAATTTGTAATAAAGTAAAATGATGTCTAATAGAGAAGAAATAAACATCATTAGTTAAGTTTTACTAAGATCTATCAAATTAATTATTCATTTCTTTTTAAAATATTTATTTATTTAGGTTTTATAATGTCTTGTCAAACATTTCGTTTTTTATCAGATTTTATAATTAAAGTTATTACACTCAATCTTCTTAGTATCTCGTAATATATTTTTCTCATTCAACTTAAGCTAATTATTAAATTTTTCCATTTTTTGGTTATGATACTGTGTTACTTGAATCTCCTCTCATTTGTCCTTTACATTGCTCTAATCTCAACTTGACCAGCTTTATCTAATTAAATATTTATTTTATATTTTTAAATTTTTATTTTCTAGTCAATTGTTTTCTTTTACGAGACATTTGGAATTGTCGTTATTTGGTGAGTAAGGATGTCAGATTCGATCGACTTAGTATCTTACAATGTAACTTTATTGTATAATTTATCTCATTTCTTCAAGTTATTTTTTATTTAGTTAAATTACTTCGTAACTTCGAGCCCCTCTTATGTCACATTTATATCAGTTTGATCTCATTAAATTGAATTATTTTAATTTGTTTTATTTCTACTTTAATATATATTTATTTTGTTTTAAAATAAGAATTTATTCATGTTTTTGCTTATTTACTTTGCTATCTAAAATTTGCTCTGAGCGACATCTAAATAACTCGTCTTGATAAGCTCAATCAAGCTAAATTTTTTTTTCATATTTTTAAACATTTTATTTTTAATGGTTTTGGCATCGATTATTGGATAGTTCAAATTGTGGATGATTACATGATTAAAGATTTATAGTCACACTCCTTAATGTCTTTGAATGATGCTTTATTATAAATTTTATCCAAATTTTTAATTTTTTTATTTATTTTACAATAAAAATATCAATCTCCTCTCATGTCACCTTTTTATCACTTTGATTTTTCTATATTATGTTACTTCAATTTTTCTTATTTACATTATAATATAAACTTCGTATTAAAAAAATAATTTCTTGTTATTTTTGTTTATTATTTTTGGCAATTTGTTGTAATTTAGAAACATTTTTTATGGATGCAAGTCGTTGTACTTATTAAAATATGGCACCAACTCATTAAGTATTTCTAAATATTTTATTTTCTTTGATTTCTATATGTTGTATAAGGAATTTAGATTCACACCTTTTTTGACAGTGTAGGTGCTACACTCAATATCTTAAGTGTCCTAGAATGCACCATTATTATACAATTTTGTTAAACACATCAAATTTTTTTCTTCGATTTGGTTATATCACTATATGACACTAAATCTTCTTTCATGTAATATTTTTATTGTATTAATTTTGTTATATTATATTGGCTCAACCAATTCTAAATAGGGCATGGCAAAGGCGAAATGAATGTCATTGATATCTTCTTAATGAATGTTATCAAATTGAATACCTATTTTTCTTATTTAATTTGCATGTAAGATATTTTGGTTCATACCTTATTCGATAATCGATAATGTTGCACTTTATCTCCTTAGTAGCTTGGAATGTAATTTTTTCGTATATTATGCCTCCTTTCTTAAAACTTTTCTTCTTAATTTGCATATATATTACAATGAAGCTATAATCATTCTCTCACCTGATATTTATATTGCTTTCATTTGTTATAATTGTTTTCTAATTAATCTGAATATAGCCTCGATATAAATTTAAATAACATTAAAGTAGTTGTTTGTTCTTATTTATGTTTGTTTGCTTGGGCAATTTGTGATAATTCCAAACATGGTTAAACCAAGATGAAACAAGCAAATTGGAACAGTCTCGTCCCTTTAAAGAATTTTTTAAATTTTTTTAGTATACTTGCATAGTTTATGAGAGATAAAAAATTGTACATGATTTAGTAATTAAAGATGTTATACTTGATCTCTTTTAAATCAAGAAGTGCAACCTTCATGTTGAATCTTCCTTATTTATTTAAATATCTCAATTTCATTTGCTTATATTATGATTTCATTCTAAATGTTTTCTAGTGTGATCTTTAAACCATTTTAATTTCATTGTATTATTATTTATATTTTGGTTATTTTTAGTTTTCCAAATATGGGCAATTCAATATTAGATGAACTTCATTCGACTGATCTAAATAAGGACTTTCCCTTTTTTGAGCCATTTTGATTTGTACTTGATTTCTTGATCGATCATGTTACACTAGATCTCCTTAGTTTCTTGGGAGGTGGCTTTCCCATACATTTTATCACATTTAATGAAAATTTTTCATTTAATTTGTCATCTTTTCTTTAAACTAAAATCCTCTCTCGATTGTCCTTTGTACATACTTGATTTGTTTTTATAACACAATGTCCATAAAAGGTTTGATTGAAATGAGATAAACATTTTTGGTAATTCACAGTAACTACAAACGAGGTCTAATAAAGATGAAAAAGTGGCATTGGATTCTTTTCAAAACATTGTATGCAATTTAATACTTTTAAATTTTAAATAATTTATTTTTTGATTTGTAACATGTTTAAGGGGGCGTCTTGATTCATATATGATTTAACAATTGATAATGTTATACTAAAAATCCATAATATTTTAAAAAGCAGCTTTCCCAAACAATTTACTTAATATTTTCGAATTTTTTGCTCACATTTCATTTTTTAAAAATGGAATTCTAAGTATTCTCCCATATGAGATTTGACTTATTTTAGGTTTGACATATAATTGCTTAATATTTAAATAATAAAGTATTGTTTCATAATTGTTTTTTAAATAATTTGTTATAATTCCAAACTATGCCTAATAGAGATGACACTAATAATGTTGAACTTTTGTTGATAATGCTTGCCCACTTTTATATTTATTTGGTATTTCTAAGTACTTTATAAAATTTTTCGATGCTTTTTATGAGGCATTTTTATTCATATATGACTTGAAGATTGAGGATGTTACGCTCCATCTTCTTAATTTATTTGAATGATGCTTACCTTAATAATTTATTTCATTTGTTCTAATTTTTTTCTTAGATTTTGCGATATTATTATAAAGGACAAATTGTTCTGTTAGGTGGCCTTTACATCACATTGGTTTTGATATATTGTTATTTTTTAATTTTTCAATTTTTTTGTTAATATAAATTTAATAAATAAAAATAATAATTTATCATCATTTATGTTTATTTTTATTCAAAATTTTTAGTAATTCTAAATGATGTTTAATTAAGATGTAAGTGCACTACCAAATTAAATGGTTTCTTTAATGTTTTAACTATTTTATTTTCTAAGGTTTTGGTATGTTTTACAAGGCCCTTGCTTCATACAACATTTGAAAATTGACAATATTTACTCTTAATCTCCTATCATTTTGGAAAGTAGATTTCCTATAGAACTTATGTCATTTCTTCAAATCTTTCTTTTAGTTTTCATAATATTACTATGAAACATTAATTCCTCCATTATGGCACTCTAACATTGCTTCGATTTAGTTGTATTTTGTTGGTTAAATTTTTCTTGTTTTAACTTTAACATAAATCTTCAAAATATTAAGAAATAATTTTTATTATTTATATTTATTTTTTTTGTTAATACATTATTTTCAAAATGTCATCTAATGGTGAAAAAAATAGTGTTGTTAGATTCGTCTCGATTGGCTATATAAAAGTTCATTTTTTATAGTTTAAACATTTTATTTTCACATTTTTGTCAAGCTTTATGTAGTATTTTTATTCATAAATGATTTTAGGACAGTTTATGTTATACTCCATCTCCTTCATATTTAGGAATATAGCTTTCTCATATATTTTTTTATCTCCTGAAATGTTTTGCCCTTATTTAGTTGCATTACTATTAAATTGCAAATTTCTACTCCTGCAACATTTACAATCTTTTGATTTGGCCATATTACATTATGTCAATTAAACTTACTTTATTATCTTTATATATTAACTTAAAATAATGGTAATTAATTATTTTACTTATGCTTACTTTCTTTCAAAATTTATAGAACTTCTAAATAAGCTCTAATCAAGATGAAACAAAAATCATTGGACACATCTAAAAAAGCTATATACAATTTTACATTTACTTTATATTTCTAAATATTTTTTATTTTTTACAATTCTAATATGCTTTTTGAGTTAGTTTTATGTGTACAAGATTTGATGATCAAGCATGCCATACTTCTTGTGCTAAATATTTGGGAAAGTCGTTTTAGCAAATAATTTGTTTTGATTCTTGGATTGTTTTTCTTGTATTATATTATGTTATTATCATACTCTAACTGAAGTCTCATGTGACTTTTATATTACTTTACTTTATTATATTATATTTAATCAATTTATATCACTTATCTTTTATTATATATTTATTAATATGAAATAATATATTATTCTTATTTATGGTTATTTTACTTGCTATTTATTTTTAATTCTAGGTGAGGTCTAATTGAGATGTAGTAATGTTTGTTGGACTCATCTCAACGATGACTATCCAATTAAATTTTTATTTTCAAATTTTTAAATATTTTACTTTCTAAAGTTTTTCTACTCTGTACAAGAAGTATTGATTCCTAACTCTTTTGACTCTAAAGGTTGTTACTTTGATCTCCATATTGTCTTGGAATGCAACTTTCCTATACAATTTATTTTATTTCTTTAAACCATTCTCTTCAAATGGGTAATATCACAATGAAAACCTAATTGGCCTCTCACGTGACCAAGCATCCCTTTTCTTTAGTCATATAGCATTGCATAAGTTTATCTTATTCTCGCTTCAAAATAGGTCTACATAATCCTAAAAAATTATTTTGTTACTATTATTGTTTATTTAATTTTTATAATTAGAGATATAAAAATGTGGTTTGTTAGACATTGAAAAGTATCATTGTTCTTGCCATAATGAGCTATATTAACATAACTGTTTATTTTTATATTTTGAAATATTTTTGTTTCTAATAGATTTGCCAATTTTATAAGGCAATTTCACACTCATAGATGAATTGATGATCGAGGATGCTAAACTTGATCTCTTTAATAAATTGGAATATAACTTTCTCGTGTGATATAGTTCATTTATCAAAACACTTAGCTTTGATTTGGTTACATTAATATGTAGCACCTAATAACCTCTTGTGTGACATTTACATTATTTTGATTTTGTTTTATCACATTTCTTCAATTTACCTCGTTTTAGCTTTAATGTATGTCAAATTAATATTAACATCATATTTGATTGTTGTTTATGCTTATTTAATTAGAAAATTCATAGTAATTCTAAATTCATTATGATGGAGGGGAAAGAAATGTCATAACACTAATATCAATAAATTATTTCTAAATAAAATTTCATTTTTGTTTGCTTAAATATTTTATTTTCTTCACTTTTAACATATTTTACATGTGATTTGATTTTTAAAAGATTTGATGATCTAGGGTGTTATACTTAATCTTCTTAACATTATGGAATTCAACTTTCTCTTATAATTTATTTTATTTCTTCAAATTTTTCTAATACATTTGGTAACATTGTAATGTACCTCTAATTTTTCTCTAATGTAACATTTACATGTCTTCAGTACTTTGCATCAATTTATCCCATTTTTACTTTAACATATATTTGCTGAATTTTAAAATAAAAAATTATTAGTGACATTATTTCACCATGGCAATCTCTATCTAGCTGAATATTTATTTTTATATCTTAAAACCTTTTTCATTAGCACAATTTATGACACTTTTAGTTAGTACAACATTTGATAATTTAGGAAGTTAAAGTCAATCTCCCTAATATCTTAGAATGCAATATTCGTATGAAATTTAAGCCTTTTTTTTTAAAAAGAATGGATTTGATTTTGTTATATTTCTATATAACTCAAAATCTTCTCTCTTGTGACTTTCACATTACTTTAATTTGGTCATATTACATTACTTTACTTTATCTTCTTTCAAATTTAATATAATTTACAAAATATCAAAATAATAGTTTTCTTGCTATCAATGCTAATTTAAATTTGTAATGTAGAGTAATTTCTGAAGAGATCTAATCAAGTTGAAACAAACATTGATAGCCTCTTTCGATGACCTTCAAGTAATTAAACACATATTTGGTATTTTTCAAAATTTGTTTGATTTCTCAAGCTTTATATGACATTCTAATTCATAGTAGATTTAATTTTTGAGAATGTTACATACTATCTCCATAGAATTTAGTAATACTAGTTTTTATAGAATTTATCTTTATTATTTAAATTTTTTCATTTTGTTATATTACTTTATATCTCTAAGAATATTCTCATTTAACCATTACATAATTTATATTTGGTTACATGATATTTTTTTAATTGAACTTCTTTCATGTTTAATATACATTTACTAAACTAAAAATAATATTTTTTTACTATTTATGATTATTTATTTTATTTATTCATACTAATTTAAAAGAGTTTTTGATTGAGATGAAACAAATGGAAGTTGACTAGACTGGACATACTTTATCTACTTAAATGTTAACTTTTATATTTTTATTTATTTCATTATCTCTGACTATTTCATGTTATTAAAGTTATTTTAATTCATACATTACTTGGTGACCAAAGATGTCACACTTAATCACGATTATATCTTTGAATGTGACTTACACGTATAATTTATCTCAATTTGGCTTTCATTTTCTTATATTACTATATAATTCTGAATCTCTTGTAATATCACCATTACAGCATTCTAATTTTATCATATTTTATTACTTTAATTTATCTCTTTTTAGTTTTAATATATATTTTCTTAATATTAACATTATTCTTTTTTTTAATTTATTTAATTTTGTAATTTCCATAATGGCAAATGAGGTCAGATTGAGATGAAATAAATGTTTTTCAACTTGCCATAATAAGAACTTTTCAAGTAAATTCTCGTTCTTAAATTTATGAAATATTTTGTTTCATTGAGTTTTATTAAGATCTACTAGGTATTTTGATTTGAACACTATTTAAGAAATGATAATGTTGCCCTTAATGTACTTAATCACAATAAAATGCAACATTCCTAAGTAATTTATTTAATTTATTCAAAAGTTTTTACTTATATTTTGACTATACTAATATGTAACTCAAATTATAGTTTATTGTGACATTTACAAGCATTTAATTTTGTAATATTTTCTTATTTAAATGTATTTTATTTTAGATTTAAAATTTTCCAAATATTAAAATAATAATTTTTTATTATTTATGCTTATTTTCTTTAGTATTTCATAGTGATTTCAAACTATGTTCGACTGATTTTTAATGGATATCATTAAATAATCTTTATAAACTATATATCATTAAATATTTTTATAATATCAAATATTTCTTTTTCTAATTTTTCTATTCTTTATATGGCATTTTGATTCATACTTAATTTTGATGATTGAGGTTCTTATACCTCTTTTTTTAATATCTTGTAATGTATCTTTTTTGTATAGTTTATTTCATTTCTTCAAAGTTTTTTGCTTTCATTTGATTATATTATGGTAGAATTCCAAGAATCATGTTATATATCATTTACATATCTTTGATTTGTCTATATTATGTAGTTTCAATACAACTTATTTCATTTTTAATATATATTTACTTATTATTATTAAAAAATAATTTATTATTTTATGATTAATTATTTGGATAATTTATAATTATTCTAAACATGGCTAAATGGAGATGAAAAAAGACAGATAGACTCATTTGTATGAGCTATATCTGATTTTACATTTATTTAATTTTTCAAAATGCTTTATTTCATATTTTCTTGATGCATTTAATGATGTATTTTTATTCATTAATGATGTCAAAATAGAGGATGTTATACTCCATCTCCTTAAGTCCTTTGACTGTTGGTGTCCTTAATAATATATTTCATTTGTTTTAATTTGTCACTTTAATTTTATTATATTTTTAGGAATGTAAAACTATCCTTCATTTGTACTTTACAACACCTCAATTTGGCTATATTATATTTCTTTAATCAATCAAATTTTTTAATATCTATTTGTTAAATATAAAAAATGTAATTTATTAAAATATATGTAAATTTTTAAAATAATTTTTAGTAATTCCCATTGAGGTCTAAAAAAACCCAGAGGCTTCATTCAACTAGTTTTGATGAGTATTATTTAGGTAAATACTTTGCTATATGCTTCTAAGTATTTTATTTAGTACGACTTTGGTATGTTGTATGAGGGATTTTCATTCGTAACTTCTTAAGCTATCAATGATATCACTCTCAATCTCTAAATTACCTTTGAGTCTAGTTTTCTCATATAATTTGTGTTATTTCTTCTATTTCTTTTTTGTGATTTGATAACATTATATGATGCCCTAATTCGCTTCCCATGTGACCCGTACATCCCTTCACTTTTGTTGGAGTATATTTGTTAAATTTATTCTTTTTTAACTATATTATATATCTACCTCTTATTGAAAAAATTGTTTATATATTTATATGTTTATTTAATTTTTGAATCAATCATATTTCAAAATTTGTTCTCTTGGATACAAAATAAACACTATTGGACTCGTCTAATTGAGCAACATACAATTAAATATTTTCATAATTTTCAAATATTTTATTTTCCAATTTTTGTCATACTTTATGAAGTATCTTTAATTTTATGCTATTTAACAATCAAGGATGTTATACTGCACTTCCTTAATATCTTGGAATGTTGCTTTCTTGTATAATTTAAGTCATTTCATCAAATATTTTCTCTTGATTTAATTATACTATTATAGAATTCAAAATTTCCTCTTATGCAATATTTACAAGTTTTAATTTTGTTATAATATAGTGTCAATTGAACTTATATCACTATCTTTGGATATAAACTTTAAAAAATAATATATTTTATTTATTTATATTATTTGCTTTGAAAATTCTTAGTAATTTAACTAGCTCTCATAATGATGAAAAAATTCATTAGATACATCTCAATGAGCTATATAACATTTAATAGTTATTTTATATTTTTAAATATTTTATTTTGTATGATTTTTAATTATTTTTTGACTTCTTATTGGAACATTTTTTGGTAATGGAAAATGTTAGTATGTCAACTCTTAAATATTTTGGTATGTCTCTTTCCTTAATAATTTATTTCATTTCTCAAATTTTTTACCTTGATTTTATTACATTTTTATAAAAGCTTAATTGTCCTCTCGTGTACCCTTTATATTACTCTGATTTGGAGATTTTATATTTCTTTAATTTACATCATTTCTTTTTTATTTAGTATTTACTAAATAAAAAATTATTAAGTATCAATTATGGTTATTATATTTCATAATTTATAGTACTTTCAAATGAACCAAAAACAAGTTGTAATTAAATTTATTAGACTCCTCTCGATGAGCACTATCTGATTAAATATTTATTATTATATTTATAACATTTATTTTCAAAATTTTGATACTCTTGAAGAGGCATTTTTATTTTTACCACCTTTCATGATAGAGGATGTTACTCTATATTTCCATATTATCTTGAAATGTAGCAGCTTTGCCACACAATTTATGGAATTTGTTGAAATCATTCTATTTTATGTCTCAACATTACTATGAAACTCTAATTATCCTCTTACGTGTCCTTTGCATCTATTTTTTTTGGACATATAATGCTGCTTAAATTTATCTAATTTTAAGTTTAACATTACCTTCATAATTTTCAAAAACTATTTTATTATTATTTATGTTAATTTAATTCTATAATTCATTGTATTTTGAAAGATGGTTTATGGAAGACAAAACAAAAATCATTTTTGTTATCACAACAAGCTATAATTAACTAAATATTTACTTTTATTTATTTTAAGGCTTTATTTTCCAAGGTTTTTGTAAATTTTATTGGACACTTTGATTCATAATTGATTTCATGATCAATGATGTTATGCTTGATCTCCTTAATAACTTGAACTACAACTTTCTCATACAATATAAATTAATTATTAAAATTCTTTACTTTAATTTGGTTACAGTACTATGTAAGTCATAATCTTTTCTCTTGTGATATTTTTATCACTTTGATATAGGTCTATTACATTGTTGCTATTTTCCTCATTTTAGTATTAATATACTTATTTAATATTAACATAATAATTGATCATTATTTACATTGATTTAATTTAATAATTCATCGTAATGTTATATGAGTTGTGATCGAGATAAAATAGATGTCATTAAACTAAACCTGATGAAATTATTCCAAATAAATTTTTTATTTTATAAATTTTAGTATATTATTTTCTTTTTTTTTAACATACTTTACAAGGCATTTTGGTTTGTAAAAACTTTTGAGCTCGAGAATGTTGCATTAAATCTTCTTGTCATCATGATGTGCAGATTTCTGTTGCAATTGATTTAATTTCTTGAAATTTTCTTTAACTTTTTACATTACAATGCAATTGCAATCTTTTCTCCAATTTCATTTTCATGTCTTTCATTTTGTAATGATAATTTGCTTCAATTTATCTTAATTTAGATCTCAAATACTTTTGATTAATTTAGAGATAATAAATTATTATTAACGTATATCTTTTTCTTTGCATGAGTAATTCATAGTAATCCCAAACAACGTCTATTTGACACAAAACAAGCATATTTGAACATGTCTAAACAAGCCCTATCCAATTAAAAATTAAATTTTGTAATTTTTAAACATATTTTAGCTGTTTTAGCACACTTTGTGACACTTTTTAATTCGTACCACATTTGCCAATTGAGGATTTTAAACATTTTTTTCTTAGCATCCTTGAATATAACTTTCCTAAAAAAATTACCCATTTTCTTAAATGTTATATGATTGATTTAGTTATAATTCTATGTAACCCTAAGTCTTCTCTCTTGTGACATTTATAAACTCTTTGAGTTGGCCATATCATATTAGTTTACTTTTTCAATTTTTAAATTTTAACATATTTTAATTCAATATTAAAATAAATTTGTTATTTAAGTTCATTTAATTTGGCAATTTTAGTTATTCTAATTGAGGTCCGATCAAGGTGAAACAAACATTGTTAGTCTCATCTTAATGAGCTTTAACCAATTTAGTAGATATTTTTATATTTTAAAAGTTTTTATGGGTTTTCATCTTTTTTGAGATATTTTGACTCATGCATATTTTGTTGATTGAGAATGTTACACATCATCACTTCAAAATCTAGAAATGCAACATTCTTGAACAATTTATCTCATTTTTTTTAAATATTTTACTTTTATTTAGTTATATGATTTTGTAACTCAGATTGTCCTCTTATGTGACTTTTGCTTTTTTTTATATTGTTATATGATATTTACATTAGCTAATTCATTGTTCAATGCACATTTACTTATTATTAAAAGTAAAAAATATTATTATTTATACTTACTTAATATGTTAATGTTTAGTAATTCTAAATGGGATTCCACTGAGATGAACCAAATGTCATTCAACTCAGGCAGACGAGTTCCATGAAATTAAATATTTGAGTGTTTGATTTTTAAATATTTTCTTTTTTGGTGTTTTATGGACTTTGTGAAGCAATTTACTTATTCCATGATTTAACGATTCAGTATAATACACTAAATCTCTCAAGTATTTTGGAATGTAGCTTTCCCATAATATTTATCTATTCTCATCATTTTTTGTATGGTCTATCATAATGCTAGTAGACTCCAATTAACCACTTAGTGTCCTTTACATTATTTTTTTTTGGTTATATACAATTTCATAATTTTCTCTCATTTTAATTTTATGATATTTTACTAAGTATAATAATGTTTATATTATTATTAATGTTTGTTTGCTTTATTAATTCATAGTAATTTTAAAGGTGGTTAGATCAAGGTTAAACAAATGTCGTTAAAGTCAACTTTATAAGCTTTATCAAGTTAATTTCTCATTTTTTAAAAAATATTTTGTCTTATGTTTTTGTTATGCTTTACGAGACATTTTGAATGATACCTAATTGCTGATCAAGGATATTATGCAAAATCTACTTAGTTTCTTTGAATGAAAGTTTGCCACACAATTTACACAATTTTTCAAAAGTTTTACTTTGATTTAGTTATGTTGTTATATAACTCTAGTTTCCTTATTGTGTGACATTTACAAGTTTTTCATTTTATTATTTAAATTTAACTTTTTTTAGGTTCAATCTACATTTTTGTAATATTAAAAAAATATTTTACTTTTTACTTTTGTATATTTGATTTCATATTTTGCAAAAATCCAAAATGAGGTATAATTGAATGAAGCCATATTGTTGTTGGCCTCGCCTTAATGAGATATATCTATCTTAATATTCTTTTTGTACTTTCAAACATTTTATTTCTCGAGGTTTTGGATTTTTTGTGAGATATTCTTGTTTATACATGATTTAATGATCAATGATGTACACTACATCTACTTAGTATTTAGGAATGTAACATTTTTAAAACATATCATCTTATTTTTTCAAATTTTTTACTTTGATTTTGGTTCTATTAGTATATAACTCAAAATCTCCCCATTTAAATGTTTATAATTTTTTAATATTAAAATATTAAAATAATAATTTTCAATTTTTCTAATTTCAGCTTTAATACTTTTTTAAAAAATATTAAAATAATAAATTTTTATTTTTTATTCGAGCAACTTTTAGAAAATAAAAATGATGTCTAACCAAGATGAAATAAATGACACTAGATTCATCTCAATGAGCATTATTTAATTAAATATTTGCTTTTTTATTTTAAAAAACTTATTTTCTCATGTATTGGCTCAATTTATGAGTAATGTTTATTCGTAACTAATTTGATGGTTGATAATGTTAAACTCAATTTTCTTATTATCTTGGAGTGGAACTTTCAAATGTGATTTTTTTTAATTTTAATATTGCTATTTTACTATATAACATTAAATTTGTTATTGTGTGACCTTTATAACATTTTTATTTTATTATATTATATTTCTTTAAATTTTCTCATTTGAGGTTAATTATTTCTTTAGTTTGTATTCAAGTAACTTTTTAGTACTTTCTACACTTAAATTCTTTGATAAATTATAGAAATTCCAAATTATGTCTAATCTAGACAAAATATATACAATTGGATGTCACATCAAGCAATATTAAATAAACTATTCAATTTTATATTTCAATATGGTTAATTTTCTATATTTTTCATTTTATACGATATTTTCAGTTCACGTATGATTCGACGATTGAGGCTGTTACACTAGATCCCCTTAATACCTTAGAACGAAATATTTTTATAATGTTTATCATATTTTTCAAAATATTTTCTTTTATTTTGCTATTGTTTTTATATAACTCTAAATCTCTCCCTAAGTGAACTTTGCATTTCATTGATTTAGTTATATTACATTACTTTAACTTAGCACATTTCATCTTTAACAAAGATTTACTTAATGTTTGGATAGTAATGTTTTTTCATATATGTTTATTAACATTGTTAATTTATAGTTATTCCAAATGAAGTTTGATTGAGAAGAAATAAACATTATTTACTAATCTTAATGAGCACCATTTAATTAAAAACAATTTTTTTATTTGTTAAAATTATTTTTTGTACATTTTTGAATGATTTATGAGAAATTTTGACTTATGCCTTTTTAGATGATTGGGGATATTATTCTCAACGTTCTTGGCATCCACGATTGCAAGTTCGTCACACAATTTATCTCATTTCTTAAAATTTTAGTTGCACTTTTATGTATCACTATTCAACTATAATTCTCATCTTTTGTAATCTATACATTTTAGTAATTCAATTATATGACATTATTTCAATTCAACTCATTTTAGCTTTGATATATATTTTCTTAATATTAATATCATAATTAATTATTTTATATGATTACTTGATTCAACATTTCATAAAAATTTGAAAAGTGTTTTGACTAAAATGAAACAAAAGTCATTAGACTTGTCTCGATAAGTTCTATGCAATTAAATGTTTATTTTTGTGTTTTTAAATATTTGTTATGTAGAAATTTTGAAGCTTTAAAGACATTTTTACATGTACCTTGTTTGATGATATAGAATGCTGCACTCAATCTTATTAATATTTCATAATTTAACGTTCACATACAATTTATCTCATTTTTTTAAAATTTTCACTATGATTTGTCAATATTACAATGTAACTTGATCTGATTTCTTCAAAATTACTTGTACTTTATCTATTTTTATTTAATTTAGAAATTCACATTATTTCAAATATAAGCTAGTTGAGATAAGTCAAATGCCTTTAGAATAATAATTTTAATATTTATTTTTTTTATTTTTAAATATGATTCATTGCTTTTGCATATTTTATGAGGTATTTTAATTCATCCAATTTTGACAATCGAGGATGTTGCACATAGTCTCCTTAGAATCTTAGAATACAACTTTTCCTTTGCAAATTATCTTATTCAATTTCTTTTTTATTACTTTGTTTTCTTATATTGAATCACTAATTCTCCTTATGGGTGAACTTTACAATGCTTCCTTTTGATTATAATATAGTGCTTCAATGTACTTCATTTATGTTGCATTTTTTATTTTTGGTAGAAATAGAAGAAATTCAATTTAACTGATCTCAATGAGGTCTTATTATGAAATATTCAAAATTTTATTTTCTTTTATTTAGTTATACTTTGTGAGACATTTTGAGTCATACATTATGTTATGATTGAGATAGTACAATTGATCTCCTAAGTATCTTTGAATGTTGGATTCACATAAGGTTTATCGCATTTCCTCGTATTATTTCTATTGATTTGGTTATATGACTATGAAACTCCAATTTCCATCTCACGGAATTTTTACCTCTTTTTGATTTTGTTATATTACATTGCATCAATTTATGTTTTGTTAGCTTTAATGTATGTTTATAAAATATAAAATTAAAAACAGTTATGTTTATTTACTTTGGTAATTCAATTTAATTCCGAATAAGGTTTGAGCATGATGAAACAAATGTCGTCAAGGTCATCTTGATGATCTTTATCCCTTTAAATTCTTATTTTTATGATTTTGAATATGTAATTTTCTTTGGTTTTCTCAAACTTTATAAAGCATTTTTTGTAGCTTGTTTAACAATTGAGGATTCTACACTTCATCTCCTAGGAATCTTTGAATGCAATTTTTTGATAAATTTTAAACCAGTTATTCAATAGTTTCACTTCGATTTGGTTATATTACTATGCTACTAAATTGTTTTGCTTAAGTGCTACTTACATGTCTTTGATTTGATTATAATTTGTTAATTCAATTTAACTCAACTTAGCTTCAATATATGTTTGCTTAATATTAAAATAATAATTTATTATTATTTATTCTGATGTTGTTAATACAAAGTAATTTGAAAGGTATTTTTATGTAGAAGAAACAAATGTTATTGGACTCGTCTCATTGAGTTATATCCAAATTAATATTCATTTCATCTTTTTAAATATTGTAGTTTTAATGTTTTTCTTTATTTTACGAGAAGTTTTGCTTTGTACTTGATTTAATGATTGAGGATGTTACATTTAATCTATTTAGTATCTTGGAGTATGGCCTAACCATCAAAATTATTTAACTTTTTTCATATTTTTCCTTGAATTTTGTTATACATCTTTTTAACACTAAACAACTTACTATGTGCCCTTAACAATGTTTTTATTTTTTTAAAACATTATTTCGATAATTCTCATTTTAGCTTTAATCTATATGAATTTAAAATTAAAATGATAATTTTTAAATCTTGCATTTATTTTATTTCTTAATTTATAGTAATTTAAAATGTCATTTTACTGAGATAAAAAAAAATTTTTTGTACTCATCGAAACAAACAGTATCTAATTAAATATTCATTTTTCCTAATATTAAAATAATTTTAATTTTAACTTTTTGGAAAATTTTATGAGAAATTTGGATTCATAACTTTTTCAAAATAATTTTTCTAGGGTTTGGTATCATGTTTTAGATGCTTTGATTCATGCTTCACTTAATTATCCAAGATGTTGGATTCAATCTCCCTTCCATCTTTGAATGTAAATTTCCAGTACAATTTGTCTATTTTGTTAATTCTTTTACTCTAATTTAGTTATATTACTATAAAACACTAAACCATATATCATTCTTCCTATAAGTTACTCTGATGTTATTATATGGTATTATGGTTCAATTTATTTCAGTTTCATTGAGTTAGGTTCAACAATATTTGTTTTAATTCCAACACATATCATTTGAAGTTATTAAGATTTGTAAAACAAAATAAGCAAGCATAATAATAATGCACAAGTTAGAAAGTAGGAGTTCAATATGATAAATACAAAAATGAATATTTAATTTGATAGGGCTCAATGAGATAAGTCTAACAATATTTTTTTAATCTCGACTATACCATGTTTTGAATTTGTTTAACTTGATAATGTAAAAGACCATAAATAATAAAAAATATTTTACATTAGAAAATTTTAGTATAGATTTGAAATGATAGAAATTAAACTAATGTAACATAACCAAATACAAAAAAATTGTAGAAATGAGATAAGTTGCAAAGAAAGTAGCTTTCCATGATATTGAGAAGGTGTGTAACAATCTTGAATGAAAAATTAGCTATGATAACAATGCCTCCAAAAGCATGCAATATCCTCAGAAATTTTTATTGAAAAATAAGAAAAGTGAATAATTAATTTGAAAGGGTTTGTTGTCATAAGTCTATAAACTTTTCTTTACAAATATATTAATTATTATTTTAATAATAACTATATATATATATATATATATATATATATATAAAGTCACATATAGTGTTAACTTTACATAGTTTATATCATCTTATAGTACATCTCTTTAATTTATCCTATTTAAACTTTAACTAAATATTTTTTTAATTCTTTAAAAAATATTTTTTAGAGTTTTTGCATGTTTTATGTGGCTTTCATTTCCTACAAGATATGGCAATTGGGGATGTTGCATTTGATTTGCTTCGTATCTTTGAAAGCAACTTTGTCATACAATTTATCTAATTTCTTAATTTTTTTCTTAAATTTAGTTATATTACTATGTGGCTAATAAATAATATAAATTTGATTAATATTAAAAAATCAATCAAATAATTTTTTATCTTCTATTACTTTTGTTCATTGTGGTAATCTAAAATGAGATCTAAAACAAACCAAATAATTGTTGTTGAACTCGTTTCAAATAACTCTATGGAATTAAATATTTATTTTTATATTTTTTAAAAAATTACTTTCATAATTTGTTCATGAATTATGTGATGTTTTTTATTCATAATAATCTAATAATTATTGGTAATACACATGAATATTTTAATATTTAGGATTGCAACTTTATAATGCTGTTTATCAAATTTTTCAAATATTTTTGCTTTGATTTGGTTATATTACTATGTAACTCTAAATCTCTTCCCATAAGATTTTTCCATTCATTTGATTTTTTCATGTAAACTTGCTTCAATTTAACTCATTTTAACTTCACTATATATTTATTTAATAGTAAAATATTAATTTAGAATTATTTTTAATGATTTAATTTGCTAATTTTTAGTAATTGTAAATAAGGTCCAATCAGGAAGAGATAATGGTAGATGGAATCATTTTAATGTGCTTCATTTAATTAAATAATAATGTTATTTTTCAAGTTATTTTTATTCTAACATAATTAGATAGTTGAGATGTTACTCTCGATCCCCAACATATATTGTTGTGTAAGTTTCTTTTACAATATGCCTCATTTCTTTTAATTTTTTAGATTTTATTGGTTATGTTATTTAGTAATAGTAAATCTCTTATCAAGTGACCTTTATGTTAATTTGATCTTGTTATATGCAATACCTCAATTTATATCAATTTGACTTAATTATATATTATCTTAAAATTAAATTTATAATTGATTATAATTTAATTTTTTTACTTTGTAATTCATTTTAATTTGGAATGACATCCAATGGAGAGAAATTTATATCAATGTGCTCTATCTAATTAAATATTCATTTTTTATATTTTTAAAAATTTAATTTATTATAGTTTTTGTTTGCCTTAGATGGCATTTTTATTCATTTCTGATTTAATGTTCGAGGATGTTTCTGTCAATCTCTTTAATATCTTGAAACCCAACATTCCTAAACATTGTATCTCATTTGTTAAACTTCTTTCCTTCAATTTTTTTTTTATCATGTCATTCTATCTAATACCTTATGTGAGATTTTTATTAGAATAATTTGTTTATATTATATTACTTTATTTTATATAATTTCAATTTAATAAATATTATTTATTATTAAAATAAAAATTATTATTATTTATATTTAATTATTAAGTAAGTTATCCAAATTCGAAAACAACGTTTGACGGAGAAAAAATAAGCATTGTTTTACTATTCGCTATTAGCTATATCCACTTAAATATTTATTTTTATATTTCAAAACATATTTTTTAGGATTTTACACACTTCATGAGATATTTTTAATTTATACATTTTTTTATGATATAGTATGTTTCACTAGATATCTTTTGTATATAGCAATCTATCTTTTTCATTCAAATATTTTTCATCAAAGTTTTTGCTTTGAATTGGTTATGTGACATTGTAACTCTAATCTCCTGTTGTGTAACTTAACAATGCTTTGATTTGGTTATATTTCATCTCTTCAATTTACCTAAGTTCAAAATGTAGCTTTCACATACAAATTATTTCTTTTCTTCAAATATTTAGCATTGATTATGTCACATTACTTTTCAAATATAATTCTCCTCTATTCTAACTTTTATGTCACCCTTATCTGGATATATTGCTTTGCTTCAATTAGTCTTATTCAACTATAATATACATCTACATAATTTTAAAATAACAATTTATTGTTATCTATGTTAATTTATATTTTTCGTTATTATAATTCTAAACCTAATATGAAAAAATGAAAGAAATATCATTGTACTTTTTTACACCAGGTCTGTCTAATTAAATATTTATATTTCATATTATTATTTTTTATTTTGTAATATTTTTGCATGTTTTATGTGACATTTTCATTCATACCTAATTTTATAATTAAGGATGTGTTGGGTCATCCTTGGGTTTTATGAGTCAAGTCATAATTGTTTAGAATTTTATTCTATTGGACTTTTTGTTTGAATAACACTTAGTTGCGAGAAACAAACAATGTGCTATTGTTGATTTTGTGTTAATAATATTCATGATATCTTTGAGTGTTTAGTATGCTTAAGCAATTCAAAATTTAATACATCACTATTGGTTATTAATCATGAAGCACATCTCTCTATACAAATCCTTTCAAATAACACCTAAAAATTTCTTAAATTTAGAAATGTTGGATTTCTTACAATCATTTAATTGTTTTCTTAATTTAGGAACCACAAGATTTCATTTTTTAATAATTTAATTCTTTCTTTATTTAAATTTCAAATGTAAAGCTCTCAAGCCAACTAAAGTAAAGTTAGGTCGAGCTCATTCTCATTGAATGTGCATCCAAACAAATGGTTAGCTAAGCTAGAGTAAGGATCAAAAACCTGTGGAACTGGAATTAAATATGAAATGGGTTAGATAAGACTATAATCAACTCAAACTGTTATGCATACTAGTGGGTCAAGTGCTAAACTTTTGAGAGCATATGTGGTGAGGCAACAATTATTTTTTGTCGAATTAAAAGTGTGTAAAAGATTGTATAAAGAATAAACAACATTGATATTTTGTAGCATGGGACAAAACTCTTTTCTAATGTTCAATGCCTTAGAGCTTTTTCATTAATTGATACATGTTGATCGTTGACCAGTCTACGATGGTTTAATTGAGATACAAGCTTCACTGCATGGCATGGATAAGATGGCCATTCTGTTGTCGAAATTTATGGTGTTAAAAAAGCACTTGTGTTGGCCTTGAAGCATGCAACTTCTAATTTTCTATTTTGAATCTTATGGCTAAGTTTAACCTAAAATTTACCATTGATCAATCGACCTATCCAAATCTCATCAAGTATGATTGAGTGTGCCAGATCTAATTTGTCTTGAAATAACTTTTTTTTAACTAACTATTTTTTATTTTCAATGAGTTGACAGACAAAAACTTCTCTAATCAGAAATATTTGTGTTGGTGCATAACTACTTTAGGAGGTATATTTCATGCTCTTTTGGAAGAGACTTTTATGCTATTTGGTGAAAACTTTTGAAACATGTTTTCCTTATCTTGCAAATTACAAGGATCAAATTTTGTCTATATAAATCCTACCATTATTATTATAGTAGCTAATTATTGGGAACATTTTAATATCTCAAAGAAGCACTATATGATATTTCACTAGTGTAAAACTCTTCATGTAGCAAAAGATCTTAACAATACTCTAAATTGAAAATTCTTCTTACTGAGTCTAACACATCTAAGTTTTCATTTTGTCACCTCCCATCATAATTTTGAGCTTATTGTGTATTGTTTTTTTCATTAAAAAGCATAAGAAGTTGTACAGTTTTATCAAAAACATTTTTCCTTAGTGTTATTTTTTTCTTCTTGCTTGGGCTACCAAAATTTATGAGTTCAATTGTATTTCATAAAAAAATTTAAAGTTTAGCTCACAAAAGCCTACGTTATAGTTGAACCCTAAAAATTAAGATAGTTAGGGATGAATTATATGGAAAAGCCTCATTAAGGTTGGAGGTGAAACATAAAGAAAAACCTTAAGATGGTTGGTTGTACATTGTATGGAAAACTCTCTTAATAGTGGTAGTTTTGCCTAACTCGATGAGATGTGATGTATGTTCTAGTTTAAACAGAACCTCAAGATCTTTTGGTGTTCCAATAAATATTTTATGCATTTCTCTTAATCATAAAGTTTTAAAATTAATCAGGGTTTTAAACAAATATAAGATACCCCTACTAACATCTTAAAAAATAAATAATTTACTAAAAAAGAAAAATAAATTTTATAAACCATTGTTCACTCCTGAGTTGCTCAACCGGCACAAAGTTATTTGACTTTAGAATGTACAATGGATCTCCAAAGTACACTGGATGCAACATTCTTATAAAATTTTTCTAATTTATCCAAAAGTTTTATTTTGATTGTACTACTATGTAACTTCAAAACACATGTCGTGTGACTTTTACATCACATTTATTTTGCTATATCACATTGCTATAATTTATAAAATTTTAGTTTTAAAATATATTTAATTAAGTTTAAACTAATAATTTATTATTATTTATCATTATTTAGCTTGATAATACATAGTAACTCATAAAAATGTTTGATTAAAACTAAATAAATAGTACTAAAAAAATCTTGATGTTTGTTATCCAATTAAATATTGTTTTTTATTATTTTCTAATATTTTATTTTTAAAGGATTTAGCATATTTTACTAGATATTTTAATTTGTACAAGATTTTGAGCTAGAGGTTGTTACATTTGTCTCTCAATGTCTTACAATGTAGTTTTTCTATATAATTTATCATATTTTTTTACACATTTTAGTTTGAATTTATAGTATTACTATTAACCGCTAATTCTTCATTCATTTGGCACTTACATTGCTTTGAGTTTTTTGTTAAATTGCTTTAATTAATCATATTTTTAGTCATAATCTAATCTAATTATGGTTTAAATAATAATTTATTTTTTTTATTTTAATAATTTGTCATAATTCTAAATTAGAAATGGTCAAGATTACAACATTGTGGTTGTGCTCATCTCAATGAGGTCTATAAAACTAAATGTTCATTTTTAAATTTTTAAATATTTGTTTATTGTATGGGCAAGCTTCACAAGATATTTTAATTCGCACCAAATTTTGAGTTTAAGGGTATTACACTTTGTCTCCTAAGTATCTTGAAAAGCAACACTCCTATATAATTGTACACGTTTCTTTAACTTTTTTCTTTAATTTTGTTATGTTCCCGTGTAGCTCTAAATCATTTATCATGCAATCTTTACATTATTTTTAAGTTTTTTTATTATATTGTTTTTGTTTATCACTCTTCAACTTTGATATATTTTAACTTAACATTTAATTAATAACTTATTATTATTTGCTTTTATTTAGTTTGGTAATTCACATTAATAAGAAACAAGGTTAGTCGAAGATGAAACAAACATTTATGGAGTTGTGTAGATGAGCCCTATCTAATTAAAAATTCATTCTTATACTTTAAAATGTTTCTTTTTTTAGTTCTTTGGAATTCTTTAAGAGACATTTAAATTCATAACTAATTAGGTAATTGTTGATGCTATACCTTTATTTGGTTATATTATAATAGAACTCTCATTCACCACTCATGTAACCATTTAAATTGTTTATTTTATTTATATTACATCATTTTAATTTATCATATTTTAGATTTAATATATATCTACTTAATAGTAAAATAATTATTTTTTTTATTTAGGCATATTTACTGTTATAATTCACTATAGCTACAAATGAGATTTGATCAAGATTAAACAAACTATTCAAAGCCACTTTTTGAGGATCTTGACCTAATTAAATATTTTTTGATGCTATACCTTTATTTGGTTATATTATTATAGTTCACTATTTCTTTTTGATTCACACCTTATTTTGTGTTTGTGGGTGTTGTAGTGAATCTTCTTAATGACTTGGAATTGAACTTTTTCAAGATATTTATCATATTTCTTAAAGCCTTTTGCATTGATTTGGTCATATTTCTAGAAATTTCTAAATCATCTCTCATTTGACCTTTATATTACTTTTATTTGGTAATTCATAATAACTGAAAAATGTAATATGATTGAGAAAAAATATCAATGTTGGACTTATTTTGACGAGCTTTATCTACTAAATATTTTTATTATAATTTCAAAACTTTTATGTTATAGGGTTTTGGTGCATTTTATGAGTCATTTTTTAATTTTATTGATAATTCAGGATAATACACTCATTGCCTTTGTGGCATGAGCCACAACTTTCTATTAAAAATTGTTTTTACTTGACTTGGTTTTATTAATATGTAACTTTAATCTCTTTTAGTATAACATTTATATGGCTTTGATTTGGTTTTGTTACATTGCTTAAATTTATCTTATTTTTTGTATTAAAAATATTTTTCTTAATATTTGAAAAAATAATTAATAATCATTTATGTTAAATTACTTTGATAATTAACAACAATTTTGAACAATGTTTGAATGACAGAAGTTGATGTCATTAGACACGTCTCAAGAAAGTCTATATAATTAAATATTTATTTCTATAGTTTTCAATATTTTATAGTTTAGACATTTTTCATACTTTATAAAACTTTTTCACTTTTTCTTGACCTTATAAATGAGGATGTTATGTTCTATCTTCTTATTATCTTGCAATGTAGATTTCTCAAATAATTTATCTCCTTTTTTAAATATTTTTTGTGTCTTAGTTATATTACGTTGCATTTAACTTATCTTATTTTAGCGTCATTGTTTATTCACTAAGAATTATGAAAATAATTTATCGATATTTTAGATTATTTTTTTTTCATAATTTGATGAAATCCCAATCATGTTTTGATGAACCCAAAAAATATCATTCAAGACATCTTAATAACCACCTTCCAACGAGAATTCATTTTATATTTTTAAATATTTTGTTTTCTTTGTTCTGGTAGGCTTTAAGGGACACATTGATTATACCTCATTAGAGGAATGTGAATGTTACAAATGATCTTCTTATTATCATAGAATGTAGCTTTCTCATACAATTTGTTTCATTTATTTAAATTTGTTTGTCTTAATTTGGTAATGTTAATGTGTAACTTCATTTTTTTTAATTTGACCATTATATTGTGTTGATTTTGTCATATTACACAGATTCAATTTATCTCATTTAACCATCAATTTTTATTGAAATATTTTTAAAATATTATATTATAATTTGTTTATGTTTAAATTAATTTGTAATTAATAGTAATTAGAAATTAGGTCTAATTGATTATTTATAGATGTCATCGACCTCGTCTTGATGAGCTGTACTCAATTAAATATATATTTTTATAGTCTTAAATATTTTAGTTTCTATTTTTTAGATATACTTTATGACACTTAGATTTATATGTGCTTTGAATATTAAGGATGCTATACTTAATCTCCTTAGAAAATTGTAAAGTAGATTTCCCTTATAATTTCTCATTTCTAATAAGTTTTCACTTTGATTTCGTTATATAACTTCAAATCCTCGACTCTCTTCCCTTGTGACCTTCAGATCACTTCAATTAGCTTATACTAAATTACATCAATTTATAACATTTGAAGTTTAAAATATATTTACTAAATATTAAAATAATATTTTGTTGTTATTTATATTTAATTAATTTGGTTATTCATAGTGCTTCCAATCAAGGTTAGAATGAGATGAAACAAAACATTGTTAGAATTATCATGATAAGCTCTAACAAACTAAATATTCAGTTTTGTATTTTTAATTATTTCATTTTTAATTGTGTTTTCAAGTATCATGAAACTTTTCAATTTGCATAAGATTTGATGGTCATCAATGTTAAACATAATCTCTTAAGCATCATCGAATGTAACTTTTGCACATAATTTTTCTTATTCTGTCAAACATTTTCATTTTATTTCATTACATGACAATGAAGTTGTTATTCTCCTCTCTTGTGATGTTTATATTGCTTTGAATTTGTTATATAATATTTCTTCAATTTATTTTGTTTTTACTTCAATCTATATTTACTCCATATTATGATGGTAATTTTATATTACTTATAGTTAATTATTTTAGCATTTTGCAATCAAGATGAACCAAACATAATTTCAATTATCTTGACGAGCTTTATCTTAGTAATTATTCATTTTTTATTTTATAGTTTTACGTTTATTTAGTTTTTAAAATGAATAATGAGTCATTTTGATTCATACCTAATTTTATAATCAAGGATATTATACTCAATCTGCCTAGTATCTTGTAATATAACTTTCTCATATAATATATCTCATTTATTAAAATTTTCTTTTTTTCTTATAATATTTTGTTTTGTTGAATCTCCTCTTAGGTGTAAATTATATTTCTTAGATTTCATTGTAACTTAATTTCTTCAATTTATTTTATTTAAAATTTAATATACATATATATATATATACATAACCTTAAAAATAATAATTTATATTTATTTATCAATATTTAGTTAGGTAATTTGCAGTAATTCTTAACAAGGCCTAATGGAAAGTAAACAAAGTCATTAGTTTTGTCCTTACAAGCTTTATGTAATTAAATATTTATTTCTTATATTTTTAAATAATTTATTTTCTAGTGTTTTGAATTGTTTTTTGAGTCAATTGGATTTATATTTGAATTGATGGGCAAGGATGTTGCACTCGATATACTTAGTATCTTGGGATGCAAATTTCATGTACAACTTATCTCATTTTTTTAGATTGTTTGTTTTGATTTGGTTAGATTACTAAGTCACCCTTAATATCCCCTGTCATAATGCACTTACATGATTTGATTTTCTACACTATATTATTTAAATTTGTCTTATTTCTAAAAATAAGTTTAGCATTAAAAAATAAAGCACTCTTATTTGTCCATATTTACTTTTTTAATTCACATAATTTCAAAAAACATTCGAATAGATCATCTTTATGTTTTCAATCAAACGAAATATTATTTATTATATTTTTAAATATTTTATTTTCAATATTTTTGTCATGTTTTACTAGAATTATCAATTTTTATCTTATTAGATGATTAAACATTTTCTTTCATTATCCTTAGTATCAACGCAACTTCTTTTTGTAAGTTGTATCTTAACTTATAAATTTTTTACATTTCATTATTTTATAAAAAAAATATGTAAATATCTTTTCATATGTCAATTACATGACATACTTTTCATTATATTTTATTATAAATTTTCTCATTTACAATGTAGTATAAAATCACACAATATTAAAATAGTAATTTATAACTTTTTTTATTTTGGGATTTGTAGCACATATATTTAGGTGTGGTGGAGAAAAAATTTAAGTCATTGGTCTCATCTCAAAGTGCTTTATGTAACAAAATTCTTTTCATATTTTTAAATTTTTGTTTTTTATGTTTTTGACATGCTTTTTAAAGCATTTACATTAACACCCAGTTCAACATTGTAGACATTACACATGATCTCACTTAATATATTTTAATGAAACTATTCTGTAAAACATTTTTGACTACAAAATGTGTTTGCTTTGATTTGGTTATATTACTACTTAACTCTAAATCTTCTCTTATGTGACATTATCATCACATTGTATTAGTTTTATTACATTGGCTTAGGTAATATTATTTTAGCTTTAACATATATTTGTATAATATGAAACTAAAAATTAATTACTATTTTAACTATTTACTTCTAATACTGATAGTACTTTTAAATAAGGTATGACTAAGATGAAATTAATGTTGTTGGTCTCATCTCAATGAGCTCTGCCAAATTTAATTTTCTAATTATTTTAGTATTTTTCACTATTATTTTCACATCTGATAAGATATTTTTGTTCGTTGCTTAGTTGATGATCGAGAATGTTGTGCTCTATGTCCCAGCTGACTTGGAATGTAATTTTCTTTTATAATTTATCTTATTTCTTAAAAGATTACTTTTTAATTTTCATATATTATTATGTAGTGTGCTTGCTTCTCTTATGTGATTTTATAGCAGCTTTGATTTGTTATATTGTATTATTCAATTTATTTCACATAGTTGTATAAAAAAGTTTAAATAATATTAAAGTAAAATTTATCATTACTTATGTTTGCTTAATTTTTTTAATTTGTGATAACTCCAAAAATGTTTTAACCAACATGAAACAAAAAATATTTAATAGTTTAATCCCATTTAAATAATAATTTTTTATATTTTTTAATATGTTTTTAAGATATTTGGACACTTTACTAGTCATATAATATCGTACATGATTTAATGATTGTTGATATCATACTTGATCTCTTTTGTATCTTGAATACAACATTCTGATATAATTTTTCTCAATTATTGAAATTTGTTTCTTTAATTTTTTTTATTATGATTTAACTTAAACAATTCTAGCCTATCATCATCATGTCTTTTTGAATTGGTTGTGTTAATTTTTATAATCTCAAAATTTTCAATATTTATGTTTATTTATTTTAGTAATTTTTAATTTCCCAAACATGTTCAATTTTGATCCTTAAACAAGACATTTTGATTCATACCAAATTTGATGAACATGGATGTCACAGTTGATCTCTATTGTTTCTTGGGAAATAGCTTTACTATATAATTTATCTAATTTCATCAAATGTTTGCTTTTATTTTATTATACTTTCAAGAAAAAATAATTCTCCTCTCAATTATTTTTTATAAGACTTTGAATTGTTATATTACATTACCTTAACTTATTTTAGCTTAATTTTATATTTACATGATAACAAAACAATGATTTATTATTATTATGTTATTTACACAATTATTGAATAGTAATTCAATGCATGGTCTAATTGAAATGAAACAAATGCTATTGGTAACCTTGAAGTGCTCTATAGATATGAAAAAAACTTTTTTATATTTGTAAATATTTTATTTTCAGAAGTTTACAACTCTTTCTTCGTTATTTCAATTCATTCTTAAACAAACAAAAATAATAAAAATTATTATTTTAAAGTTAAGAAAATATATGATAAATCCAGATTAAGATAAATGTAACCAATGTAATAAAAATAAATATAGAAATTGAGCAAAATTTTTGTTTCATAGCTATATGATAAAATGAAAGTGAAACATGTGAAGAAATAAGACAAATTGTATGAGAAAGTTGCATTACATTATATTAAGGACATATAAAGTGTCATTGTTGATCATATAATTCAATAAAAATATGATGTCACACAAAGCTTGTTAAAGCCCTAAAAATTTTAAAATAAAATATTGAAGTTAAAAAAGATAAAACTAGTCAACTTAAGTCCAACAAAATTTGTTCCAACTCAATCAAACTATATTTATAATTATTGTGAATTAAAAAATTGAATAAACTTGTTAAAATATGAAATACAAATATTTAAATTGACAAAGTTAATTAAGAAGGGTGTAACAATATTTGTTTCATCTTAATGATATCGTACCTTCAATTATTATGAATTATAAATGTAAGCAAGCATAAATAACAATATAATATAAATTTAAAATAAAGAAATATATGTTAAAGCTGAAATGAGATAAATATAAATAATGTAAAATAACCAAGTTAAAGGGTTATAAAGGTCACAGTAATGGTGAATTAGACTTTCGTAGTAATATAAGAAAATCAAAGCAAAACATTTGGTGGAATATTGTAAATTATATATGAAATTAGCATTTTTGTAAACTATGCTGATAAAATGCAAAATCTTCCAACAACAAAACAAGTGTAAAAGGAATATTCTTGAAAAAATACGAAAATTAGATAACAAAATATTCAAAAATATAATAGTAAATATTTATATCGATTAGTTCATCAAGATAAGTCAAAACATACCTGTTTAGTGTGACTTTAAATTTGTGAATTAATAAAATATAAAGAATAAGAAAATATTATTTGAATATTAAATAAATACGTATTAAAGCTTAAATTATAAAAATTGAGAAATCGTAATGTAAACAAATCAAAGAGATATAAAGGTCGCACATGAGGAAAATTAGAAATTCAGTGCAATATATGAAATTTAAAGTAAAAAAAATGAAACAAAAGTTATAAATCAAATAGGAAAGTTGTATTAAAAAAATTTTAAGAGTGCTTGTAATTTTTTTTTATCATATAATCAAGTATGAATTAAAATATCTCATAATAGAGATAAAACCATAGAAATTAAAATTCTTAAAAAGATAATATTAAATATTAATTAGATAAGACTTAGATGATTCAAATGATATTTATTTGGTCTCTAGAGAGGCTTGTTAAGAATTATTATGAATCATAGAAATTAGATAACCTAAATAACGATGGATTATTATTTCTATATTAAATAAGCCTGTATTAAAGCTAAAAATTATAAATTGAAGTAATTTTTAAAATAAAAAAATTAAGTTCATGTGAACATCATATTATAATAGGCTTACGATAATTTAGTACTATTTCAAATTTCAATGTGAAACCCTTTAACATGAGAAATTGTAAAAAAAACATAACATTTCAAGATGCTAAAGAGATCAAGCAAAGTATTCCAAATAGTTAAACAAGGTATAAATCAAAATGAGTTGTATAGCATTCCAAAAGCCATAAAGATCATATATTTTAAGAAGTATCAAAATTAAAATTTAACTGATAGGACTCATCAAGATGAGTCCAATGATGCTTATTTCTTCTTCATTGTTTTGGAATTAGAATATTACTGATTGAGAAAGAAAAAAGAATAAATAAAAATAAATTATTATATTAATATTAAGGAAATATATAAAAATTGAAATGAGATAAGTTACATTGTTGCATTCAAAGGTACTAACAAGATAAAATGTCACAAACTTAATCATCAAATCAGGTATGAATAGAGATGTATAACATGATAAAACCATAGAAATTAAAATATTTTTAATATCATAAAAATATTTAATTGATAAATCTCACTATGAAGAACATAATGACAATAATTTCTAAATAAAAAACATTTGTAATTACAATGAATAAAAACATTTACTAAGCATAAGTACTTTAAAAATATTATTTAATTGTAAGAAAATACATATTACAACAAAAATGACAAAAATTGATGCAATGAAATCAAGCAAACGAAATGATGCAATGTCAAACAAGAGAAGATTTAGAATTATATACTATCGTACGAACTGATGTAATATCAAACAATAGAAGATTTAGAATTATACACTAACGTAACAAAAGCAAAGTGAAAAATTTGATGAAATGAAATAAACTACATGCAAAAGTGACATTGTTGAATGTTGAGGAGATGTGTTTGAATCCAAGATCTTCAATATAGATAATATCAAAATGACTAGTAATAGAGGAAAAAAAAGTAAAAAAATTATTTGAAGCATTTTAATATGACCAAGTCAAAATGATAATAAGCATGCACAAAATGACAAATATAGTTTCATAGTAATATAACAAAATCTAAGGAAACCTATAAAGAAATTAAATAAATTGTATTAGAAAGTTGCAATCCAAAAGACTAAAGATATCAATTGCAAAAACTTGATCATAAAAAAATCTACAAATTAAAATTCTTTTGGAGCAAATACTATAAGAAAAATTGAATTTAAAAATGAATATTTAGTTTGAAAAAGCACATAGTTGCGAGTCTAAAAACATTTGTTGTGTCCATCAGATCTCAATTTGAATTAATATGATTTACAAAATAAAAAATGTAAAAAATATTAAATTTTTATTATAATATTAAGTAAATATATGTTAAAGTAGAAGAAATGAAAAGAAGCAGTATTACAAAAGGAAATCAATGCACTACAAAGGTCTTGTAAATATAGAACTAGATATTCATCATAACGTCACAACATTAAAGAAGAAATTCTATACAAATGTTATGAGTTGTATGAGAAATTTATATTCTAAAGTAATTATAAGATTAACATAAGACCTTAATTAATAAATCAAATAAAAATAAAAATTTCTAGTAAAGCTCATCAAAACCTTAAAAAATAAAAAATATTTACAAATATAAAAATAAGTGTTTTATGGGATGACCATGGTAAGTGAAGTCCAACAATGAGTGTTTCAACTCAACCAGGCCCTGTCTAGAATTATTACAAAATATAATATTTAATTATCATAAATTGAAGCAATTGAAAATAACCAAATGAAAGACATGTGAAGATCACATGAAAGGATATTTAGAGTTTCATTACAATTAACCAAATTAAAGAAAAATTTTGAACAAATTAGATACTTTCTTTAGGAAACTTGTATTCAATGATACTAAGAAAATTGATTGTAGCATCCTTAATGTATACATCAGATAGTGTTTGGACATAGTACGAATTGCCAAATTAAATAAGAATAAATCATAATTAAATATTTTTTGAATACTGAGTAAACATATGTCAAATTTGATGTGGGATGAATTAAAAGTTTGTAATATAACAAGGTTAAAGAAAAATATTAGAACAATTAAGATAAATTGTAGTGGAAAGATACATTCAATGATGACAAGGAGACAAAGCGATCATTTTTATCATCAAATTAAGTACAAATAAAAAATTTAGAAAAGAATGCCAAAACCATAGAATATGATACATTTATAAATGAAAAGGCGAATGTTTAATTTCATTTAGATCAACATGTCGAGTCCATAAAAAATCGTTAATTTAATATTAAAAAATATATATTAAACTAAAATAAGATAAATTGAAACAGTGTAATACAATGAAATCTTGTCTATGTAAATATCATATGAGCAGACATTTAGAGAGATGTTGTCTTATAAAAAATTAAAGAAAGAATTTAAAAAATTGAGATAACTTGTACAAAAATATTCACTTCAAAGATAGTGAGGATAGTAAGCACAAGATCTTCAATGATCAAAAGAGTTACCAATTGGCATATTCTCAAGGAATTACAAAACCCTATAAAATTAAATGTTTAAAAATAGAAAAGTGAATGTTTAATTAAATAGAGCACATTGTGTCATGTTCATCAACTTTTGTTGTTACTTGATTGGCCCTCATTGATAATTACTATAAGATACTAAATTAATTAGAATAAATAATTTTAAATTATTTTATTATTATTGTATGTGTACGTTTATATATTAAATTAAATAAATTAATGCAAAGTAATAAATCCATATTAAGCAATTGAAAGATGTCATAAGAGACGATTTATAGTTATTTTGCAAATCAGCCAAATAGAAGTGAAAATGTTGAAGAAATAAGAAATTTTTTATACTAAATTTTCATTCCAAGATAAAAAGAAAAATAAGTATAGTGACGTCTATCATCAAACAATGCAAGAATTAAAAATTTCTCATTAAGTGTGCGAAAACTATTGTAATAAATATTAATAAAAGAAAAAGATATTACTTGACTAATAATCTTATCAAGTCGAACCTAATGATATTTACTGTTTTAATTTTATTTGTCAACATCTAAGATTCTTTGGAGTTACTATTATTTTTAACATAATTAAAAATAATTGATAAGAATATATTATTTTAATATTAAGTTAATATTGTTTTTAAAGCTAAAGTATAATAAGTTTAAATAATTTCATATAGATAAATTGAGGCATTGTAAAGGTCACATGAGAGGGGATTTAGAGTTTCATTAAACATGACCAAATCAATGTCAAAATATGGAAGAAAATGAGGTTAATTATAGGTGAAAATTATGTCCAATGATACTAAAGTGTCTAATTGAATCGAAATATGTCATATACTATATCAAAATTAAAGAAAAAGTAATCTTTAGAAATGAAAAAATTAATATTTATTTGGATAAGGCTCATCAAAATGTGTCCAATAAAATTTGTTTAATCTTGATTAGACATTGATAAAAAAACTTTGAATTATCAATGTGAATATGTGGAAGTAAGAATAAGGTTCTTTCATTAATGTTAAGAAAATATATGTTAAAGCTAAAATGAGACAAAATAAATCAAAGTAACATAACAAAATCCAAGAGATACTGAAGCCATATGAGTGGTGGGCTCAAGCTTTGCTATAATATAACAAAATAAATTGAAACAATTGAAGAAATGAGAAGCAATGTAAGTAAAAATTGAAATCCAAGATATTAAGAAGAATGATTACAACATGCATGACCATAAAGTCAGGTGTGAATCAAAATTTATCATAAATAGTAAGAAATTTTTAAGTAAATATTATATTGAAAAAATTGAATTTTTAATAACATAGAGCAAGTAGGCGCAAGACCAATAAAATTTATTTAACCTTGAGAAGAGTTCATTTGGAGTTATAGTGAATTAAAAATATAAATAAGTACAAATAATAAAAAAATTATATAAACAAGACAAAAGAACCTGAAGGTTACACTGGAGGGCATTTAGACTTACAAACTATTACTAAAAGGTTGAAGCAAAAACTTTTAATGAATGTCAAATTCTTTTGGAAAGCTAAACATCAAGATATTTAAGAGATCTAGTGTAACATTCTAGATCATAAAAATATGTATAATAGGAAAGAAAACAAAAACTCTAGTAATTAAAATATTTGAAAATATAATAATGAATGTTGAATAGATAGTGCTCATGGACACAAGTCTAGCGATGATTGTTTCTTCTCCAACTATCAATTTTGGAAATACTACGAGTTAATAATTGGAAAAAATATAAATTATAACAAACTATTATTTTTATAATAATTAAATATATATTAAAGTTAAACTGAGATAAACAAAAGCAACATAATAAGCTAATTAAAAGAAAGGTAATTATCACGTGAGAGGAGATTTTTTGTTATATAATAAAATAACAAAATCAAAGTGTAGCATTTTAAAAATAAGAAAAATTGTATTGCAAAGTTGCATTCAAAAATGTTAACACCTTATAGAAATGATTTTCTTACAATCAAATAAATAGAAATAAAAAATGCATTATAAATCATTCAAAACCTTAAAGAATATTTTAAAATGTTACAATTAACATTTAAATGGACACATCATGTCTAAAGGAGTCCAAAAACGTTTGTTTTTTCCTATTCATATTTAATTTGGATTTAATACAATTATTTAAGTAAATAATAATAAATAATTGCTTTAGCATTAGGTAATCAAATATTATTGCTAAAAGGACATAATTTTAAGCAACTGAAAATGTCAAAATCAAAGATTGTAAAAGTTTTAAAAAATTTAAAACAAATGAAGGAAATTGTACGTGAATGTTACATTCAAAGATAGTAAGAATATCGATTATAACATTGTTTGGTATCAAATCAAACCTCAATATAAATATCCAAAAATTAAGCCAAAACCCGAGAATAAAATATTTAATGTTATAAAAATGAATATTTATTTTGATAGAAGTCATCAAGACAAGCCCAACAGCCTTTGTTTCCTCTCGGTCAAATCTCATTTAGAAGCACAATAAATGATAAATTAAAGAAGTATAAAAAATATTATATCATTTGTAATATTAATTAAGAATATATTAATTCTAACATAAGATAAATAAAATGTTTGTAATATAACAAAGTTAAAGTCATCAATGGTTGCACGAGAGCGAATTAGAGTTTCAAAATAATATAACCAAATCTAAGAGAAAATTTTGAAAAATTAGAATAATAATAACAAAAACATGCATTCAAAGATCTGAAGGTGTTCATTTGCAACATCTTCAATCATCAAATCCGACATGAATCAATGTCTTTCTCAATTTTTCGTAACACCATAAAATATAAAGTATTTTAAAAGAACAAAATTAATATTTAATTAGATAAGACTAAATGAGACATGCATGACGATGATTTTTTTCTTTTTTGGACCTTTTTTTTGAATTAATTCAAATTATAAAATAATATTATCAAAAACAATAATAAATTATTAATTTAATTCCTACTAAATAAATATAAAAGTTGGGTTTAGACAAACTTTATGGAATGTAGTTTAACAAAATCATGGCAATGTATATATCACCAGAAATTTGGAGTGACAATAATATAATCAAATCATTATGAACTTTGTAAGAAACTAAGATAAAATACATTCGAACATTGCCTTCCAAGATGCTCAAAATAATAAGTGTAGCACTCTGGATTGTCAAATTAATTACAGGAAAAAAGATATTTAAAAAATATTTAATTTGATGAAGCTCACTGAGAAATCTCCAACAATGTTTTTTAGTTGACCTCATTTAGGAATATATAAATTAAAAAACTAAAATGAAAATAATTAAATCAATATAATATATTAAAATAAGGGTTATATAAAGATCTCACTAGAGGACATTTAAACTAACATAGAAATTTAAGCAAATAAAAGTGAAAAATTTGAAGAAATGAGATAAATTAAACGCAAAACTTGCTTTTGTAAGGACTAAGGAGACCTAGTGTAATTCAGTAAATCATAAAATCAAACTAAAGTATAAATATCTCAATGTGTGCCAAAATGCTAGAAGAAAATTTAAAAATTTCAAAATAAATTTTTAATTCATAGAACTTTTTGAGATGTTTGAAATTATGATTTTTCATGTTCCTTAGAGTCATATTGGAATTAATACAAATATTAGGAGAAATTAAGCAAAAATAGGAAGAGAATATTCTTTTAATTTTGAGAAAATAAATTCATTAAAGCAAAAATAAAATAAATTAAATTAATTTAAAATAACAATATTAAACCATCTTTAAGGTCACTTGAGAAGGGAATTACAATTTGATTGTAACACAACCAAATCAAAGTCAAAAAAATTTAAACATTCATGTAAATTATATAAGAATATTTTAATCAAACATGTTAAGGATTTGAATGTGATAGCAAAAGTAGTTAGATCAATTAGAAAATTAAACTTTTGCATAATATCCCAAACATAAAAAAAATTATTTAAAAATATAAAAATGAACATCTAATTTGATAGAGATTTTCAAATTGAGTGTAATAATGTTTATTTCATTTCAATTAGATATCACTTAAAATAATTATGATTAACAAATTTTTTTTAATAATAATAGTTTTTTCTTTAATATTTAGCAAATGTTTTAAAAGTAGAGTGACAAAAATTGAGTTAATGTAAATGCCATATATAAAGAGAATAAAGGATTCATAGTAATAAAGAGAAATCAAAGAGAGAGATTTGATGAAATTAGAAAAGTTTTATGATAAAGTTGAATATGCAACGCTAAGAAAACTTAGTGTAACATTCTCAATCTTGAAATGAAGAGCAAATGAAAATATAATGTAAATAACAAAAATCCAAGAAAACAAATTACTAGAAATATAAAAATAAATATTGAACTACGTAAAGCATGTTTATATGAATACATAGTATTTGTTTTCTCTTGGTAAGGCTTTATTTGGTATTACTACCAATTCCAAAAATAGAAAATAATAAATAATAATAAATTAATATTTTAAGGTATAGTAAATATATATTAAAGATAAAAAAAGAAACATTTAAGTAATGTAATAAAAACAAATGAAAGTAATATAAAGTTCACACTAGAAAAGATTTAGAATTACTTATGAATATGAAAAATTAATGTAAAAAAGTTTAATTAATAAGAATTGTTTGGGGACTTCACATATAGGAAAAGGAAACCAATTTCTACATTCTCTAACATCAAATTAGTAATTGTGGAACTTTATAGCAAAGCAAATCAAAACTATAAAAATAAAGTTTTTAAAAACATTAAAATGAATATTTAATTTAGAGAGCCCATCAAGATATGTCCAACAGCGATTTTTTTCGATAGTAGAGTGTCTTTGGAATTACTTCAAATTGAGAAAATAAATTGAAATAATACTAAATTATTACTTTATATTAATTGAATAAATAAGAAAGTTGGTTATAAATTCATTGAAATGGTGTTGTATAAGTAATTCAAGGTGCTGTAATGATCACATGAGAGTAGATTTCGTATAACTTGAAAAGTGCTAAGATCATCAAACTTAATATCGTTGACAATGGAATTGGGTGTGAAAAAATGACTCATAATGAATACCAAAACTGTAGAAAACGAAATATTTGAAAATATTAAAATTATTATCTAATTAGATGAAGCCTCTCACAATGAGTTCAATGATCTTTTCTTCATCTTAGTTCGACCTCCTTTAGAAATACTATAAATTGAAAGCATTTATATTAAAAATTAAGAATAAATACTTATTTTTATGTTACTTAAATAAATTCTATAACTAAAGCAAAATAAATTTAATTAAGAGTTAAACAAAGCCCAATTAAGTCATTTTTTTAAAGTGAGTTAAATAGTACAAGAAATTAACATTCTTATATACATTGGAAATGAAGTGTAACATCCTCAATTATCAAATCTAGTACAAATTAAAATATCTTATGAAAGATATTAAAGACTTAATAAAAACTTTTCAAAAATATAATAATGAATATTTAATTAGACAAAAATTTTTAAAGATATGTCCAATGACGATCTTTTCAACTTAATTAGATTTCATTAGAAATTAGTACGAATTCATAGAGCAAACAGGAATAAGTAATAATAAATGATTATTTTAGTACTAAGTAATTTACATTAAAGAAATGGAGACATAAATTAAAGTAATATAATATAAAAAAGATAATATGAAGACAACATGAGAGAAACTTTAGGGATAAATCGCTACACATGCAAATCTAAACAAAATATATCACGAAATAAATATCATTTGTGCGACAAAATTTTATTCGAAGATACTAGGAGGGAGTGTAACAACCTTCACCATTAATTCTGATGTGATTCAAATTTCCTAATAAAGAATGCCAAGGCTTTGAAAAATATTTAAAATAATAAAAATAAGATTTAACTACATAAATCATGTAAGAAGAAGTTTAAAAATATTTTTATCTCAGTTATTCCATTTTTTAGAATTTGTATAAATTATCATACTAAATAAGGATAAAAAATATAAATTGCTATATTAATATTTTGTAAATCTAATTCAACTCTAAAATTTGATAACTTAATATATGCAATATAGCTAAAATAAGGTAATGTAATGGTCACAATGGAGGAAACTAGGAGTTACATTGTAATATAACCAAATCGAAGAAAGAAAGTTGGATTTGTTACATTGATTGCACAAGAAAGTTGCATTCTGAGGTACTAGTGAAACCAAGTGTAAAATTCTCAAACACTAAATATGCTAGTTTCAAAATGACTTATAAATCTTGCTAAATCCATAGAATTTAAATTTTTGAAAAATTTTAAAAATGAAAATTTTGTTCATAGAGGTCATTGAAATGCATCAAATAAAGTTTGTTTTATATTGATCAGGTTTTATTTGATTATTATGAATTGCTTAAGTAAAAAAGTATAAATATTAATAAATTATTACCTTTATATTAAGTAAAAATAAAAAACTTAGAAGAGACAAAATGAAATAATATAATACAAATAAATCAGAGCGATGTAATGGTCTCATAGAAGGAGATTTAGAATTAAAAAGTAAAAAAATGAAATTGCAAAGTTTTAATAAGTGAAAATTTATTTTGGAAAGCTTCATTCAAATATGCTAAGAATATCTGTGGTAACATGGTTGATTGCAATTGATAGTAACTGGAAATTAGGTATAATAGAGGCAAAAATCATTTTATTGGACTTGTCTCAAATATCTCCACCCAACTAAAAATTCATCTATGTGATTTTAATATTACATTTTTTATTATTCTAGCACATGTTACAAGATATTAAGATTCATTACATATTTGATAATTAAAGAAGTTATATCCAATCTCTTTAGTACCTTTAGTGAAACATTCATATGTAACTTATTTAATATTTCAAAATTATTTTTATTTATTTGGTTATAGTATTATGTAAATCTAAACCTTCTCTTGGCTGACCATCACATTACTATGTTTTAATCATAGCACCACACTTGAATTTAATGCATTTCAACATTAAAATATATTTTTCTTAAATTTAAAATAATAACTTAGTATCACTTATACTTTTTTAATTTAGCAATTTATAAGTCAAAAAAATGTCGTTACAATCCACTCAATGAGCTCTATTAAATTAAATATTTTATTTTTATATTTCTTAAGATTTTATTTTTTGAGATTTTGGTGATATTGAAGTGATATTTTTATTTCTACCTGATTACATGATTGATGATATTATAATTGATCTCTTTATTATCTTTGAATGTAACTTTCATGAAAAATGTTTATCATTTTTTAGGCTTTTTTTTAATTTATTATATTACAGTTAAATTCTAATTCTAATATTTTCTACCCTTTACATCATTTCTCTATTCTTATTTTATGTCATTAAGTTATATTCTATTTTCTTTAATAAATATTTAATTATATAAATATAAAACTTTGTTATCAAATATGCTTTTTCTCATTTTGAACTCATAGTTATTCTAGACAAAGTTTAAATGAAACAAATGCTATTATACTCATTTAGATATTTACTATGTATTTAAATATTCCTATGAATATTTTTAAATTTTTATTTTCTAGGGGTTTTGTTTGTATGATTAGAACTTTCAATTCGTACATAATTTGGTGAAACAATTTCTTTTGGGCTCATGTTAATGAGAAATACTTATTTAAATATTATTTTATAATTTTAAGTATTTTATTTCCATCTTCGAGAGGTTATAGGAGACATTTTATCTTGCATCTAATTTGGTGACCTAGATTTTACTTTTGATCTCTACGGTATCCTAGAATGAAACTTTTTCATACAATTTATCTAATTCTTCAAAACTTTAACTTTTATTTTGTTATGTTTTAGCATAACTCTAAATCTCATCTGATGTAATCTTTCAATAACTTTCATTTGGCTATATTATGATTTCTTAATTTTTCTTTTTTCAGCTTTAATATACAATAATTTAGTTATGCAATTAATAGTAATTCATAATGAGGCTTGATGCAGAAAAAACAAAATGTCATTGGACTTTTATTAAAGAGCTCTATTAAATGAACTATTAATCTCTATATTTCATAAATTATATTTCTACTAGGATATTTGCATTATTGACAAGACATTTTGATTTGTGCCTACTTTTATAATCAAGGATTTTACACTAGATCTCATTAGTATCTTAGAATGCAACTTTAACATAAACATTGTCTCATTTATATAAAACTCATGCTTCAATTTTGTTATGTTACTATTAAACTATAATTCTCTACTTGTGTCATCGTTACATCACTTTGACTTATTGTATTTTATTATTTTAATTTATTTCGTTTTGGCTATCATGTATATTTGCTTAATATTAAAATTCAAATTTAGGGTTATTTGAGCTTGTTTGTTGTGGCGATTTATTGTTATTCTAAACGAGTTTACACTACATACTTGATTTGTTGGTTCAGGATGTCACACATCGTCTCCTTAGTATCTCACAATGCAACTTTTTTACACACTTTTTATAGTATATCTAAAAATTTTTTCTTTGGTTTGGATATAATTCTACATCTTTGGCAATTGGTAGATTTACAAAAAAGTTTGATTAAGATGGAACAGATGTTGTTTGACTGCTTTGATGAGAATAGTACAATTAAATATCCATTTTTATATTTTTTTAATACATTTTTATACTCCCAAGTTTTTCACGAGATGATCCAAATGGTATCTAATTTAATTTTTTATGATGTTACACTCATTCTCATTATAACCTTGGACTTCACTTTTCACATATAGTTTATCTCATTTCTTCATATTTTTTTATATTTATTTGCTTATGGTACTATAAACTATTGGTCGTGTTCTTATGTCGTCTTTAGATTACTCTTATTTTCTTGTATTAAATTGCTAAACTTTTCTTATTTAAGGTTTATTATATAATTTTTTCTTAATATTAAATAATATTACTTTTATGACTATTTCTTGAACTTGTAGTAAGTCAAAGTAACGTGAAACAAAAATGAAAAAAAATCATTATACACATCTTGATGAGCAATACATAATTAAATATTAATTTTTTATATTTTTTATATTTTAGATTCTAGGATTCGGCATGTTTTACAAATCATCTTGGGTTGTATTATTGCACAGTTCAATTCATTTAAGATTGCATTATTCACACCATTTACCTAATTTTTCACATTTCTTTGTCTGATTTAGTTATATTACTATAAACACCTTATTCCCTTGTTGGGAGAGCTTTACATTATTTTTATTTTTATTTATTATATTTCTTTCATTTATCTCATTTAACAAATATTTAAACATACTTATTTTTAAAATAAAATTTATTATTATTTATGATTATTTATTAAGTTTATTCATAGTAATTCAAAATGAACTTAATTGTAACTGAATACAAAATTTTTGGACTCATCTGGATGAGCATTATCATATTCTTTATTTATTTCTATATCCTAGAATATTTTATTTTCCATGATTTTGCATGCATCATGAGTCTTTTTTATTTGTACATAATTTAATGGTTGTGGATTTTACACTCGACATATTTATTATCTTTGATTGCAATTTTCCCATATACTTTATGTCATTTCTTCATATGTTATGATTTTATTTGAATATATTACATTGCTTCTATTAATCAAACTTTAGATTTAACTAATATTTACTTAATATTATAACAATAATTTACCATCATTTTTGTTTATTTTGTTTAGTAGTTTATAGCAATTCCAAGAAGGTCTAATCTATATAAAACAACTATTACTAGACTCATCATTAATGAGCTCTCTATAATTAAATTTTGATTTTTTTTTATATTTTTTAAATATTATATTTTAAAAGGTTTTTGCACACTTTATAAGGCGTTTTTATTCATAGTTATTTGACCATCGAGGTTGTTAACTCGATCTCCCTAATAATGTTGAAAGGACTTTCATATATAATTAATCACATTTCCTTAAATTTTTCACACTAGTTTAGTAGTATTTCTATATAACTCCAAGTATCTTCTCGTGTGTCTTATATAAATCTTTAACTTGGTACCATAACATTTCTTCAATTTATCTCACTTCTACTTTAAAACATATTTATTGAATATTGAAAAAATAACATATTTATTTATGCTAATTTAGCTAAGGATTTTGTGACAATTTCAAATATGCTCATCTCGATAAGCCCCATGAAGTTATATAATTATTTTTTTATTTTCATTTATTTTATAGTGGACATTTAAATTCATTTTTGGAATGAATATCGATTATTTATGTTTGATCTTCATAATATCTTGGAATACAACTTTCTCATATAATTTATCTCATTGTTTTAAAATTTTTGAATTTAATTATGCTTGATTACTATATAACTAAATTTCTCCATTGGGTGACCATTACATAGTTAATATTTTCTTGTATGACATTTCTATTATTTCTCTCATTTCAACTTTACTATAAATCTAATTACTACTAAAATAATAATATACTTTTATTCTTAATATTTTACTATGGTAACTCATAGCAACAAATAAATGAGGACTAATCTAAACAAAGCAAAAGTTTTTGGACTCTCCTAGAAAGCTTTATCATATTCAATAATTAGTTTTACTTTCTTCGATATTTTCTTTTTTATAGATTTGCTTGCACTATCAAATAGTTTTATTCAAACATGATTTTACTTTCATGTAGTTTACACTCGATATTCTAAGTATCCTAAAACTTAACTTTCTCATATAATTTATCCCATTGCCTCAAATTTTATGCATTGATTTGGTTACATTAGAATGCATTAATTTATCATATTTTATCTTTAATAAATATTTCCTTAATATTAAAAGACTAATTTATTGTCATTTTTCTTTAATTAATTTAGTAATTCAACGTAATTGCAAGTGATGTTTGATTGGTTCAAACAATTGTCATTGTACTCATCACAATGAACTCTTTCAATTTAAATTTTCAATTTTATATTTCTTAACATTTTATTTTGAAAGGTTTTGCATCTTTATATGACATTTGCTTCCACAGTTATTTATTGTTCGAGGATATTTACTCGATCACACTAGTATCATGGCAATCCACTTTCTCACACAACTTATCACATATCATCAAATTTTGATCTTTAATTTATTTAACATTCTATGTAACTCTAAATCTCCTCTCATGTTATCTTCCATCACTTTGATTTGATATTTAATATTCATTGGACGAGTCTCAACGAGCTTTTTCTAATTACATGTTGATTTTTTTGTTCTTAAATATGTTTTTGTGGTTTTGGCTTACTTTATTGGACATTCTGATTGGAACATAATCTGATGATTGAGGATCTTACTTTTGATCTTCAAGCCTCTTGGAACACAACTTTGCTTCACAATTTATTGATTTTTTAAAACTATTTGATAAAAAAATGTAACTTAAATTCTTGTCTCATATGACATTTATATCACTTTTGTTAGGCAATATTATATTACTTCAAATTACCTTATTTTGGCTTCAATAGATATTTATTTATTATTCAAGCATTAAATTGTTGTTTGTCTATGTAGTGATTTCAAACATGGTGTCATCAACACAAAACAAACATCATAGAATGCAAGTCATCAAGCTCCCTCCAATTAAATATATTTTTTATATTTTTAAATATTTCATTTTCTAGCCTTTTAGTACAATTCACCACACTTTTTTATTTCTACATGATATGATGATTGAAAGTGTTATGCTCAATCTCCTAAATATTTTGAAATCAAAGATTACTATAAAATTTGACACATTTTGTTAAAATTTTTTCTATGATTTGCTCATATTATTTTATTACAGTAATCCTCGTCTCATGTGACTATTATATCTTTATTATTTGGTTACATTACATAGCTTTAATTTAATTTATTTTTGCTTCAATATATATTTTTTAATTCTAAATAATTTATTATTTTTAAAATTTTTTCTAATTTATATCCTTAATTCTCTATAATTTAAAACTATGTCTAACAGAGAAAGAGCAAACCTCACTAATCTCGATGAGCCCAATCTAATTCGATATTTATTTTTACTTTTTCATATATTTTATATTTTTTTATTATGTATTATTTTAGGTGATGTGCTCATTTGTACTTTATTTTGTGATCGAAGAACTGAAGTATGAACTCCTTAATAAAATGGAATCAACTTTCCTATGAAATTTAACTCACTTATTAAAATGTTTTTTTTATTTGGCTATGTTTCTATGTCAATCATAATCTCCTCACATGTAGAATTTGTTTTGATTTAATTTTGTTATATGACATTACTTCAATTTATTATATTTCAAATTTAGTAAATATTTTTTAATACTAAACAAATGATTTTTTTCTTTTTTAATTTTTAGTGGCACTAAATATAGCCCAATTGAGATGATACAAATGTTGTTATGCTAGTCTTGGTAAGCTCTAACCAATTAAATTTTAATTCATGTATTTTTGAATATTTTTTTTTAGGATTCTGGTACACTTTTTTATATCTCTCTATTTATACATAATTTAATGATCGAGGTTATTGCACTTGATCTCCTTAGTACTTTGTAATACAAATTTTCAATATATATTATATTATTTCCTTAAATTTAGCACTTAATCTCCTTAGACCATTTTAATGTGTTACAATAGAATTTTAATTCCCCAATCGGCAAAATGATTAAATCATGTTTCATTGGTCATACTACATTTCCTTAGTAATTACCTGAAATTAATTTAATAATTTATTATTAGTTATGCTTATTTCCTTCTATAATCACAAAAAGTCTAGATGATTAATAATTAAGAAGAAAACATGTCATTAAACTTCACTCAACAATCTCTATGCACTGAAATGCCAATCATTAAACCATCAAAAATTTTATTTGATAGGGTTTAGGCATGTTTTTGGAGACATTTCAATTTTTTTCTCGTTTAAAAATTGAAGATATCACACTAGATTTCCATATTATCTTGCACTGTATATTTCTCATATTATTTAAATAATGTATTACAATATTTTTTCGTTGTTTTGATTTTATTACTACATGTCATTGAGTCGAGTCGAAAAGCTATAGCTTTGTTAGAATCAATTCTTGTTTGGAATTATTGTGAATTATTGAGGTACATAAATATAAACAACAATAAATTATTTCATTGCAATATTGTTAAAGTTGAAATAGGATAAAATGAAGATATGTGACAAAGAAACAAAAGGCAGTTAAAGCTTCCACAATACAAGACTTATGCGTATATAGTATTATAACAAAATCAATGAAAATATTTGAAGAAATGAAATAAATGATTTTGGAAAGTTGCAGCAAAATATACAGAGGAGACCAAGTGTGATATCCTTGATTATCAAATCTTGTATGAATTAAAATCTCTCTTAATTTGTGACAAAATACTAGAAAACAATATTTTTTTAAAAAATAAATGTTTAATTTATGTGGCCCTTCGAGACAAATAAAACAAAATAAGTTTCTTCTCCTTAAAATATCATTTGGAATTACAACTTATTACAAAAAAATTATTACTTCATTAATAAGTAAATGTATACTAAAGTTCGAATGACACAAATTAAGCAAATAAAATGTAACAAAATCAAAGTGATGTAAAGATAACATTAGAGGAGAAATAGATTTTTATAATAAAATTAGAAACTCAATGTAATGAATTTGAATTAATGTTATAAATTATATGGAAGAATATTAAGAGCATTGAATGTAACAACCTTGATAGTCAAATAAGGTGCTGAATTAAATAATACTTAAAACAAGTGTGAATATTAAACTAAATATTTTATTATGTGTAAGTTGTTTAGAATATTTTAACAATGTTTGTTTCGTCTCCATCAAACTTTATTTGGAATTATCAAAAAAAATCATAAATAAAAAACATAAATTTTAAAAGTATTTTATAATATATATATATATATATGCTTAATTTGGATAAATCAAAGCAATCCTAAGGCCATGAGAAAGGGTATTTAAAGCAACAATGTAATATAACAAGGTTCAAAATATTAATTAATGAGTTAAATTAAACAAAAAATTTTTGTAGTCCAAGATGCAATTTGGATTGATTGTATAACACATTGAAGGTTCTCCAACAATCTTTGTTTTATCTCGATGGGATCTCATTTATAATATGCATATGTTAGCAAAGTAAAATGGAATAAATTAAAAAAAATTAATTTTTTAAAATTATGTGAATATATATATATGTTAAAGCCAAGTTGAGATAAATATTTATTTTAATTATTGTTTTACGTAGAACTATGACAAAATCAAAGGAAATGATTTGACATGAGATAAATTGTGTTGTAAAGTTTCATTTCAAAATCAAATGTGATAAGCTTAATTGAGAAATCAAGTATGAATTAAAATGTTTTAAAAAAAGATCCTTAAACAAAGAAAATAAGATTACTGAAAAGACCAACATAAATGCTTAATTTGACAATGCTTATTGAAATGTGTCCAAGGACATTTATTTAATCATTGTCATACATCATTTAGAATTTTTATAATTTACAAAGTAAATATGTATAAATAATTCATTTATTTAATAAACATATATTAAAGTTCAAATTAGATAAACTAAATCATTGTAATATAACAAAATAAAAGAACTATAATGTTGACTTTAGAGAAGATTTATGGTTACTTTTTAGTATAAAAATTTTAAAGAGAAACATTTTAGGCAATGGAGTTAATATCTAGGGAAAATTTTCATTCCCAGAAACTGAGGTCAAGCTAGCCATCCCTTATCATGAAATTGAGAAGAAGTTGAAATGTCTCGTAAAATTTTCTTAATGGTTAGAAAAAGGTTCATAAAATATTAAAATAAATATATTGTTGAATGGAGTTCATTGAGAACAATCTAGTGATATTGTGTTTCATTTTGTTTGAACCTCTTTGGAGTCACTACTAATAACAAATGTAGGTAGGAATAAAAATAATAAATTATTATTTTAAAATTAAATAAATATATATTAAAGATGAAATGATATAAACCGAAGCATCATAAAATAACCAACTAAAATTGATGCAAAAGTCAAACAAGTGGAAAATTGAACTTTCATAACAATAATACTAAATCACTATATGAAAAATAAGAAGAAATGAGATAAGTGATACAAGAAAGTTTCCTTCCAATGGGCTAAAGAAATCAAGTCCAACATTCTAAACCATCAAATATGGTTCAAATAAAAATGTTTCAAAAAGCACAACAAAGCCTTAGAGATATAAATACATACTAATGTAAAATGATTACCTAGTTCGATATGGCTTCTCGATACTTCATCCCCATCGATGATCATGATTTATTACTAAAAGTTAATATACTAAATAATTATTAATTATTTCTCAATGTTATGTAAATATATATTATGGATTAAATATGACAGAATTAAGTAGTATAGTATAACCATATCAAAGTAATAAAAATATCACAGGAGAGAAGAATTAATTTTTCAAATTAATAGGACCAAACCAAAGAGAAAAATTTAAATATATGGAATAAATTGCACAAAAATTGTTTATTTCAAAATACCATGGAGATTGAGTGTTACAATCTCATACAACAAATCGTGTGTTAATTTAGACGACTTGTAAAGAGTGTCATAACCAGTATGTTAAAAATATTTAAAAATAATAAAAAGGATATCAATTTTGAAAAAGATGACCATATTGAGTTTAATTATTTTCTTACAATCTTGTTCATACCACTTTAAAAATTACTATTAATTACTATATTGAATATGTAAAACCAAAAAAATATTATTAAAGGTATATTTAAGATAAAAATTGATAACTTGAAGAAAAGTATTGTAACCAAATAATAATGCTATATGGGCCATTTAAGAGGGGAATTAGACATTCATACCAAAACAACCAGACCAAATTAAAAAAAGGAATAAAAGAGAAATTGTACAAAAAAATTAAATACTAATGAACCTAGAAGAATAATTATAACACTCTTAACTAAAAAATGAATTATGATTTGTGAAGCCTCATCAAATATGCCAAAATTTAGATAAATAGAATTTTGAAAATATGTAGGTTAACTTTTTATTAATTAGAGCCTGTCGAGTCCAGTAAAGTAATGTTTTCTTTCATCTCAATTAGGCTTTGATTAGAATTATTTCCAATCACAAGAGTGAATAACCAAAAATATTAACAAATTGTTACCTTTGATTTAATTAAATACATGGCAAAGATGGAATGAGGTACATTGAAGCAATGCAACAGAACTGAATAAAAGTAACATAAATGTCACATAAAAAGAGAATTAGAGTTTCATGTTAATATAACCAAATAAAATTTAAAAAGTTAAAGAAAAGAGAAAAATTATGTAGGAATGTTGTATTCTAAGATACTTGTTTAATTGTAATATCCTTGTGCGATAAATCATATTTTAATTGAGTTGTCCAATGAAACCTGGCAAAAGAACTCATAAATATAACTTCTAGAAGTATGAAAATAATATTTAATTTTATGATTCTCATCATCATAACTTTGCTTACAACTACTACATTCTACCAAAGTAAATAAACACAAATAATAATAATTTATTATTTTAACATTATGTAAATATATTTTAATGTTAAGATGAAATCTATTGAAGCTTTGTATTGTTAATGAATAAATTGATCTTAAGGTCACATAAGAGAAGCATTAGAGTTTTACAGTAATATAATCGATATAAAATGAAACATTTTAAAAAATGAGATCAATTATATGAGAAAGTTACATTCCAAGATAACAATGAGATTGTGTGTCCTATTCTTTATCATCTAAAAAAATTAAAATATATAATTTGATAGGGCTCATCGAGTTGAGTTTGACTATGTTTTTTTATTAAAACATACGTCATTTGGAATCATCATGTTAAAAAATTTAAATATGCTAAAAAATATGAAATTATCATTTTAATATTTAAAAAAATTATATTAAGTCAAAAATCAGATAAGTTATCCAAATGTAAAGTAATATGATCAATGACATGTAAAGATTGAATTAGAGTAGTTTTAAGCTTTATAGTAATATAACATAATTAAGGCAAATAATTTGAAGGAATGAGAAATTTTCAAGCATTTCTTGTTCAAAGATATAAAGAAGATTGACTGTAGCATTCGTGATCATCAAATCAGATACAAATGAAATTGTTTCTTAAAATGCATGAGGACTCAAAAAATATGATATTTAAAAAATATAAAAATAGATATCTAATTACATAGAACTAGTAAAGATAAATCCAACAACATTTATTTCATGTATATCAGATGCCGTTTTAAGTTACTACGAATTCACAAATCAAAAAAGCATAAATAATGTTAAATTACTATTTTCTTGCTAAGTCAAATAAACTAGAAAATATGATATATTGAAGTACTATAATATAAGAAAACTAAAGTGATATAAAGGTGATGCGGGATGCAAATGAGTTCTTTTGGGAAATATAATCAAATCAATGTAGGCAATTTGAAGAAATGAGATACATTGTAAGTGAATGCTATTTTTCATGACATTAAGGGGATCAAACATAATATCATTGATCAACAAATCAACTATATATAAAAATACCTCACATATCATGGAAAGATCCTTGAAAAATAAAATATTTAGAAATGTAAAAAGGATTTTTTTGATGTGATAGAGCTAGTCAGGATGTGTCAAATGATGTTTGTTTACAATCAATCCGACCTCATTTCTAATTGAAAAATTAAATAATCTTAATTAATTGTGAATTATCAAGTTTACATAATCAAAGTAATATAACACAATTAAAGCCATGAAAAAATTATACTAGAGGAGATTTGGAGTTACGTTGCAAAAAATCAAATTTATAGCATAAAATTTGAAGAGATTGAGTATAATATATTTTATTATCAAATAAAGTACAAAATAGAATCACTCATCAAGTGGTTCAAAGCCTTTAATAATAAATATTTATGAAATATATATAACGGAATTTTTAACTAGATAAAGGTTATGGAGGAGAGTCTAGCAGTCTACATTCCATCATTGTCATACTTCATTTAGAATTGACATAAATTATTGAATAAAATAGGTATAAATAATAAGAAAATATTATTTAAATATTAGGTATTTCCATAATAAATCAAAAATGTTATATATCAAAGCAAAGTAATATTACTAAATTATAATAAAATAAAGGTCACACAATATGAGAATTAGTTTTTCATATATTATGAACAATTGAAATAAATAAATTTGAAGAACTAAGTCAAAGTGTGTAGGAAATTGGTATTCCAAAGATAATAAGGAGGTTTACTGTGGCATCATTGTTTAAGAAATAAAGTATGAATGAAATTATCACTAAAGTGTACTAAATAACTTCTGAAATGAAATAATTAAAAATAATTATTTAAATAAATGAGGTCCTTGAGATGAGTCCAATTACCTTTTGTTAACCTTGATCAAACTGCATTTTTAAATGCTACTAAATACCAAAGTAAATAAACATAAATGATGACACATTTTTATTTTAATATTAAATAAATAAATATTAAAATTGAAGAAATTTTTAGAGCTTTTAAAAATAATTCTTTTATCAATGAAATTAAATTTCTAAATAATAAACTTAATGCACAAAATATTTTTAGGTGGTTCAACCTAAACATGTGCCGACATCCACCCCTGATGCATAATAGCACTTCCATTAACTGCTCCTTTTTGTAGAAGCTAGTAGTGAATCAAATAGATATTGGTGCTCCATTTAGAAACAAATCTTTTAGAAATTTAGGTTATTTGAGAAAATTTAAAACTTTATAATTTTTTCTTACAATATCCCTAAACTATTAATGCCTTAAGCAAGTGTGGCATTACTAATGAACTAAGAAGAGAATAAATTTGTCGTCAAATTATGTGAACAGAGTGATAGCCACCAAATCAACTTAAATGATGAACGGTTTAGATCTAGTCTCAATAAAATAAGATCTCAAGTATTTGATTCCAAAGTCAAATGTACTGTAAAGATAATGAGTTTACTAGTCCCAAAGGTGGACACACTCTTAATCATTCAATCAAGCATTATAGGTCAATGCTTAAGGATAGAAGACTATTCATAGCTGTGGTCAAGTTTTCGACATTTTATCACAGAAACTTGTCATGTTTTGTGTGGAAATCTCATGTTTGGCAAAGCTTATGTTTAGTCCCATAATGGAAAAGTATTCAAACATTTTTGCATGTAATACATCCATTATGCATAACTATCTCACGGATGAGGATAACTAAACCCTAGTGTTCTTGAGAGGTTATGACCCAAGTCACCATCATGTCCATATAGGTCGAACATGACATGATTTACATAAATTAAATTATGAGCCTACCATAACTCATTTTCTCCAACTAGTTGTAATTTAAATTCCTAAATCAATTCACTCAAAGACCACAATAGTAAGCTGGCTTTACAGATAATTAGTGCTGACCCATCATAGTTTCAATTGTGTTCTTAGCCTGTCGGTCCACAAGCCCCTTGTCCATGATAAGCCAATTAACCTGAGGCCTTTGGGCTTAATGATGAGGATTCTTTGCAAGATTTTTCCTTTTCTATAAAAAACTATTTGAATATTTAAAAAAACTATATTAAATTAAAATAAAACTTAAACAAAATTTATGTATGCATAATGGATGATAGTCCTATGTGCCATAATTTGAAGAATGTAAAGGTTGAACATACTAACCATTAAATTTTAGAAATGAACTTTCTTAGTATTAGCCACTCCACAAAAACTTTTGTTCTTGGATCCAAAGTCAGTAGGTTGAGCCATCAAATTGCCTTCATTTTTACAACACAAAAGTTCTTGCTCTAATCAATTTAGATCACTACACTACTGCTTAAGATTTAACATAATAATATTAAGCATAAGAAGGCATTAGTAAAAACTTAGTCTTGGTTTTGTGATCATCACATTGACGGATACACCAATCTCCACATTGCATGTTACCAAACCAAGACAAAGAAAATGTGGCATAAATTACCAAATAAAAAATTCAATACTTTATCATACTTGGTTCGATAACTTATACTACCCTTGAATTTTAGCTTACTCTCCCCATCAATTCTAGCACTAAGTTCTCCCCTTTTTATAGTCATTAAAAGTGGTTGATGACACCTAAGCTTAACCAAAGTCTATTAGAAGTTAATGCCCTAGTAAAAATATCAGTTAATGTTTTAGAGACAATGGCATAAATGACAAGTAAATTACTTTCTTTTGCATATGCTCTCTAATAAAATGATATCTTAGTTTAAATTACTTTTTCTTGAGTTTTGGATAGGAATTGTAGTTAAACAAACTAAATTTCAATTACCACGAAAAACTCAAATGTGTAAATTTGAAGTTAGAATGTGAAAGTTGTACAACAGAGTTAACCAATGCAATTGTCTATAGTAATATACGTAGCCTCTATTTTAAACAGTGCAATATAATTTTATCTTCTACTAGCATCATAAATTTGTGAACCACCAATGAAATTGTCCTTACCAAAGGTACTTTTCTATTTCTTTTGCTACTAGCAAAACTAGTATCTATGTAAGCTATTTAATCAAATGAAAAGTCACACCTAGGATACCATAAGCATAGAGTTTTCATTCCAATATGATATTTTAAGATATGCTTGACTACTTGTAGGTAGGGCTCTTTTGTCGCCCCCTTCTTCTTCTCCTCTTCTTCTCCATCCTATTCTCCATCTTCCTCTTCCTATTCTTTTTCTTCCTCTTCTTCTTCTTCCCCTTCTTTTTGTTCTTCCTCTTCTTTTTCATTAACTACTACTACTTCTTTCTCTTCTTCTTCATTTTATTATTCTTCTTCTTCTTCTTCTTCTTTTACCACTACTACTTCTTTCTCGTCTTCTTCTTCTTCTCATTTTTATTCTTCTTCTTCTTCTTTTTCATTGTCTTCTACACCTTCTTGTTCTCCTTCCTCTTCTTTTTCTTCTTTTCTTCTTCTACTACTTCTTCTTCGTCCTACCGTACTTCTTGTTCTTATTGCTCTTCTTCTTCTTCTTTTTCTTCCTCTTCCTCTTCTTTCTCTTCTTCGTCTTCTTCTTCTTCTTCTTCTTCTTCTTCGTCTTCATCCCCTTCCTCCTCTTCCTCTTCGTCATCCTCTTCTTCTTCTTCTTCTTTCCCTTCTTTATCTCCTTCATCTTCATTTTGTTCTTTTTCTTCCTCTTCTTCTTCTTCTTCTCCTTCTTCCTTTTCTTCTTCTTCTTTTTCCTCCTCTTCTTCTTCTACTTCATCTTCTTCTTCATTATCAACTTTTTCTTCTACTTTTTCTTCTTTTTCATCATCTTCTTCAACTTTTTCTCTTTCATTTTCTTCAACTTCCTTATGTTTGTTGTCTTCCTCTTCTGCTTCTTCATCCTTTTCTTCTTCTTCTTCTTCTTCCTTTTCTTGTACTTCTTATATTTCTTCTCCCTCTTCTTTATGCTCTTTGACTTCTTCCTCATTTTCTTCTCCCTTTACTTCTTCTTCTTCTTCTTCCTCTTCTTCTGCATGTTCTAGTTCTTCTTCTCATTCTTCTTGCTCTTTTTTTCTTCTTTTTCCTCTTCTTCTTTTTCCTTCTTCTTCATCTTACTCTGGTTCCTCTTCTTTATCCTCTTCTTGTTCTTATTCTTGTTCTTGTTCTTGTTCTTCTTCTTCTTCTTCCTCTTTTTCTTCTTCTACATCTTCGTCTTCCTCTTCATCTTCTTCCTTTTCTTCTTGTTCTTACTGTTCTTCCTCCTTTTCTTCTTCTTCTTCTTCCTTGTCTTCTTCTTCTTCTTCTTCTTCTTTTTCTTCTTCTTGTTCTTCTTCTATTTCGTCTTCTTCTTCTTCTTCTTCTTCTTCTTTGTCTTCCACTTCTTCTTCTTCTTCTTCTTCTTCTTCTTCTTCTCCTTCTTCCTCTTCTTCTTCCTTTTCTTCTTCTTCTTCTTTGTCTTCATGCACTTCCTCTTCTTCCTCTTCCTCGTCTACTTGTTCTTCTTCTTCTTCTTCTTCTTCTTCTTCTTTCCCTCTTCATCATTACCTTCCTCTTCTTCATCATGTTGTTCTTCTTCCACTTCTTCTTCTTCTTCTCCTTCTCCTTCTTCCTTTTCTTCTTCTTTTTCTTCCTCCTCCTCCGTCTCTTCTTCTTTTACTTAAACTTCTTCTTCTTTTCCCTCTTTTGCTTCTTTTTCTTCTTCTTTTTCATCTTCTTCTTCTTATTTTTCCACTTCTTTTTCTTTGACTTCATCTTGTTCCTCTTTTTCATCTTCTGCTTCTTTGTCTTATTCTTCTTCTTCTTCCACTTCTTCTACCTCTTATTCTTCTACATCTTCTTCATGTTCTTTGACTTCTTCCTCTTCTTCTTCTTCTTCTTCATCTCCTTCATCTTCTAATTCTTCTCATTCTTCTTCCTCTTCTTTTTTCTTCTTTTTCTTCTTCTTCTTCTTCTTTCTCTTCTTCTTCTTCTTCCTCCTTTGGTTCCTATTCTTTATCCTCTTTTTGTTCTTGTTCTTATTTTCTTCTTCTTCTTCTTCCTCTTTTTCTTCTTCTTCTTCTTCTTCTTCCTTTTCCTCTTCCTCTTCATCCTCTTCTTATTCTTTTTGTTCTTCCTTTTCTTCCTCCTCTTCTTCTTCTTCCTGCCTCTCTTCCTCATCTACTTCTTCCTCATCTTTTCCTTCTTCTCTTTATTGTCTTCATCTTCTTTTACTTCTTCTTCTTCTCCCCGTGTCTTCTTCTTCTTCATCTTCTACATCTTTCTCTTCTTCTTCTTCTTCTTCTTCTTCTTCCTCTTCTTTTTATCTTTATCATTTTCTTCTTCTTGCCCTTCTTCTTCTTTTTCTTCTTCCTCTTTTTTTACGTCTATTTCTTCTTCTTCTTCTTTCTCTACTTCTTATTCTTCTTCTACCTCTGTTAGTTAATCATCTTCCTCTTCTTCTTCTTCCTTTTCTTCTTCTTCATCCTCTTATACTTCTTTCCCTTCTTCTTCTTCTTATTCTTCTTATTCCTCCTCATCTTCTTCTTATTCTTCTTCCTCATCTCCCTCCTCTTCTTCTTCCTCCTCTTCTTTTTCTTCTTTCTCTTCTTCTTCTTCTTCTTCTTCTTCTTCTTTTTCAACTTCTTCTCCCCCATCTTCTTCGTCTTCTTGTTCTTCTTCATCATGTTTTTCATCTACCTCTTCCTATTCTTCTTCT